>JALBCR010004302.1:0-150000 GCA_030710515.1 Abscondita cerata | reverse complement strand
AAAGTTATATGCAAACAAGACAACCTTGTAACAAACTACTGCGTGACGTCATCCTATTGCTTATGGTAAACTAACTTTAGTAAATAGTTGTCATTACATTACATTGCGTTACATACGGTCGTTTTGATCGTGGTACTTGTGGTTGCAATAACGTACATAATGACTATTTTTATTAATTAAAAAATGAATTTTTCTGATTCAATTATTAAGGAATTTAATTTATTTTTTCTACGACCTTGTAAGAAAACACGGTTTTCTTCCCTTTGTAGAGGGAGTTGCAACCGCTGGACGTCGCTTTCATGAAACCACTGAGTACCTATTACAGCGCAGAAGTTAAGAAGTAATTGAGAAAAAATCCTGGACGTGAGGTTACTTCTTTTCAGATTGCCAAACTCTTTGGACAAGCTTATTTGCAAGCAGCAACAATGATCATAGCTATTAATGTGGAATATGGCCCGTCGATAGAAATGTATTCACAGATGCGGATTTTTAGCTGCAGAAACCACAAACACCGAGTCTATTCCGTCAAGTAACCAAAAATGGACAGCTATTTACCCTCTGAACCAGCTCCACAAACTTCCATCTTTTCTATTTCAAAAATATTTTACAAGAACATCTTGTCAGATCAATAAACGATTCTGTCCCTATTCCTTCTACAAATGTAAATGCCAACAATCAATCTGATCCTGCTAATGCCCATAATCAAGTTCCGTTGGAGCCGGAAAATTCCACTGAAAAGAAACATGCGCTCTGCAATACTAACAGAATCTCCTTACAAAAACGAACTCATTGAAGATATTAAAATAAAAAACTAACATTAAGGAAAAAAAGGTTGAGCTGCAAAATACTAAAAGGCTAAAGAAGGAACTAACCCGACTGCGAAAAAATTAATTAAAATAAAAACTAGGAAAAACCAGTAAAAAGAAATCAATCGACACAGAGAACGCAGTACATGACGAAGACGAAGAAGAAAAGGAACAAAAAAGTAATAAGAATGAAAAACAGAAAAAAATACCCAAAAAAAAGAAAGACAGCGAGACGGATAATGCAATACATGATGAAAACGAAGAAGAAAAGGGACAAAAGAGTAATAAAGATAAAAAACAGAAAAAAATACATATAAAAGAAAGAAAGCGAGACGGATGACTCAAATCAGATGACGATAAAGACTGCCCGTGCCTTTATTGTGGGCACTTATATTCAGAATCAAATGAAGGGTGGGTGGTATGTTGTGTATGCCTCCAGTGGGCCCATAATTCGTGTGCAGGTGTTGATGAAGATGACTATGAGGCACATACTTGTGAACGCTGTATGCCAGATTAATCTTCTGTTGGTGAATGGTAGTCGATTAAACCAATTATACGTAGATTTTAAGATATTTTCTGATTTTAATTTTTCAATTCTTATAAATTTTAATGCTACTTTTGCCCCGTACCATTTCTCGTTGTGCCCCGAGTAAGAGGCAAAATGGGAAGTTTGACTTATTTACTTCAGTTCCTATTAATCAAAAATGTTCTGTGATTTTGCATGTATTAAGATGTAATTATAGATTGTAATAATAAGTTCAAGGATTTTAATAAAAAGGCTAGTTTTCCTTTTATGTGTATTTTGTCTTTAGATATCCCATTCTGCCCCGGTCTCCCCTAGTATAGGCATGCCATGAAGCTAATATTATAAACGCGAAATTTGTGAACAAATTTTATATTCGTTCTCAAATTACGGGATTCGCTTATAGTTTGTAATGTGGCTCGATGCGAAATCGTACTGATAATAGTTGAAATTATTGTCCTAAATCAATCAAAAACATTTTATTTTTATACGTAAGCATTGGGAAGGATAAATAGAAAATATTAATAAACGCAATAACATCTTCATTTTAATTGTAACACTTTTTTATTGCTCTTTAGAAGAAGTAAAAGTAGCCATATCTAAACTAAAAAATAAGGCAACTGCTGGAGAAGACCAATACGCGATTGCAAAGATGTTTTTGCAGAACCATTAACCTACATATTTAACACTTTCGCTGCGACTATTTAGACTTTGGGTTACCCCAGGAGCTGAATGTTTTTTTTAAATAGTGCTAGTTTGGGGATCAGAAGTCGAAAAGTATCAATGAAAATGGTATATACAAGATGTACGCTAGTTTTGGACTATGACTCATGAGAGCCATGCGCACCCGGTCCAGAATTTCTAGCTCAGTGCTGACCGACTCTTATCGTAGCCGGATAAAATTCCAAAGAAGTTTTGATGTTTGGATGTAAAACATGATACAAACACATTTGAAAAACATAAATTTATCTACATATATATCATAAAACTAAAAGGGTAACTGTTATCAACTAAAAAAAATCATCAAAAAAAACATCCTAAACATCCTCACCACTACTTGCCTAATTTCCATTTTACTTGTGAGCATTTGCAAAACATTCACCAACACAAAATCCAGGTTGTCCTGGGCATTGTTCGCAGTGGTATATTGTCTGCTTTCTAACTTTATTTTTGGAGCATTCTCCGCAACGCTTCCTTTTGTTCTTCCATCACTCCTTGTTTCATCAATTTTCGTAAGCACATGTTGCAGCGCATTCCTTCGTACAGGCATCGGCGTTCTCACTTCCTCAATGTGAAGAAGACTGCTCAAAAGCAATATTCGAAAATTGTACATTGATAGTTTACTTCCAGAATACTTTTTATGCAGCAAATAAGCATTGAGGAGCATGAGCTGGAAAAAATGTATACCCAATTTTTATACCACTTGATGGACTTTCTTTCACACGGGTAGTATGAATTGAGTTGATCTTGGCGATCAACACCACCCATGTGCTGATTGTAATAAAAATGGGTTCAGGTTTTTCCTTATGACGATTACTCTTGTCAATATATTGGATCATTTCATTTTTGTACTCGTTGCTTATGTACAAAACCTCACGTTTGTCTCTCCACTTACCGATCATTATATTATTGGAATATCTAGCGACTGTTTCTCCTTTTTTTAATTTTTTGCAATAACTTCTTGAGGATTATGTTTTCGTTTGGAACTAAGTGTTCCCGTGCAGTAAGTTCCCGTTTGGTTAGATGATTCGTGAGTTCATAAGAATTGTAAAAGTTGTCCATGTAAATGGCATGTCCTGAGTCCAAATAATCTTTGATCAATTCTAAAACTACCTTCTTAGTGTGGCCTTTTCGCCAGTATCATCCAGGGCCCCAGTATACACCATTGATTTCAGAACAATGCCGTTTGGTTCGGTGAGCATGTATAGTTTTATCCCATACTTATGGCTTATTTTTTTATATATTGGCGGAAAAGCAATCGTCCCTGCCATAGTACCATAGATTCATCGAGAGAAAGTTGTTTGTTTGGATAATAGATCGATGCAATATTGTTAATGTCGCAATTTTTAGAGAAAAAAATCACTTTATGAACAAAATTTAACAAACAAAATAAGAAGGAACTTTTGGCATGAAATGAAAAATTTAAATATTGTTTACCAAAAAATCACCAATTACCTGATCACCTAAACAACCCTGACGAGATGAATAATTTTTTTTCACTTCTGTACAGCAATTACCATTGAATGATACTATTATTCAACGTTATCGTAGAAATATAATGAAATCTATTCACGACTGTCTTATCTTCCGTCCTGTAGATGAAAATATAGTCTTTGAGTTATACGTTCTATTAAAAGTAAAGCAATTGGCACAGACGGACTTGGTATTTCAACAATTTGCTTATGTTTACCTTTTTGTTGCCTTACATAACTCATGTTATAAATTTTGTATTTGCAATTCCGTTTTCCGGATGCCTGAAAAACTGCATATGTAATTCCGCTTGGAAAGTGTAGTAACCCTACTTCTTTGAGATATTAGGCCGGTTAGTATTCTCCTGCATTCTCAAAATACTAGAAAAATATTACAAAACAATTGTGTTTACATTTACAAAAGTATAAGATCCTTCCACTGGAGCAATCGGGTTTTCGGTCTGGTCATAGTTGTAGCACAGCTTTGTTGCATGTAACGGATGACATAAGTGAAGCTAATGACAAAGGCAAACTAACATGGTTAATAACTTTAGATTTTTCTAAAGCATTTGATACCTAAAACCACGATATCCTTGTGTCAATTTATCATTTTATTGGCCTGTCTGTTGATGCCATTAACTTATTGTCACATTATCTAACAAACCGTCAACAATGCGTAAGGTACTTAGACAAAATATCTTCATTTAAACCCATTAAACAAGGGATTCCCCAAGGATCTATTTTGGGACCAATTATGTTTAATATTTATATCTCCCAACTAAATCATAGTATAACGTCATGTAAATCTCATTTTTACGCTGACGATACTCAGCTGTATCTTTCTTTTGATCCCTCTGAGTTTCCCCAAGCAGTCGCTGCAATAAACTATGATCTAGATTGTATTTTAGAATATTGTAACAATCATAATCTAAGTATAAATCCACAAAAGTCAACAGCTATGCTATTTGGTAAACATACTTATAGAAACTTAATTAACCGAAACCAAATTATTAGATTAAATAATGTAGAAATTCCTGTCTGTCAGAATGTAAAGAATCTCGGAATGTATTTAGACAGTGATTTACGGTTTACACTACATGTATCTAAATATCTTCAAAAAGCTTACTGTAACCTAAAAAATATTTATCAAAATAGACACGTGTTATCTGAAAAATTAAAATAACTTTATGCAATGTATTAATATTGTCTCTTTTTGACTATTGTGATGTAGTGTATGACGGATATTTAACAGCTTTCGATGTAAATAGAATTCAAAAAACTACAAAACTCTTGTTTGCGTCTCATATTTGGTATAAGAAAATATGATAGGGTATCACATAAACTAAAAAGACCTACAGTGGCTTAATATGAAAGCAAGGCGCACCTTACATACGTTTTGTCTTTTTCATAATATCGTAGTACATAAAACACCCACATATTTATACCAAAAATTAAATTTAGAACTGACGTACATACGATAAATATCAGATACAAAGGGTCTATTACGCCACCATCACATTCTACGGAAGCCTTCAAACGTTGTTTTCTTATAGAATTTGTAAATATTATAATTCCTTACCATCCAATGTTAAAAAGTATAACGAGTCAAAGTTTAAATTATTTATTACCAATCATTTAAGTGTGTAATGTATGGCATTTTCTACACGTACTCAGACAATTGTAGTGACGATTTCACTTAGTGCCAAGAATTTAAGTGTTTTATTTATTATCTTTTTTTCCTCTTTCTCTCTTTTTTTTAGGTTGAGTGGAAGAACAATAGGCAGATTTGAAATTTGCCATTGAACTCCGCCTTTTGCAATTTATAAAAAATCTTTTATATTTTATGTATCTATTATGTATCTTTCTTTTTTTGCAATAAAGTCCTTTATTATTATTATTATTATTATTATTGTATACTTCCATCGCGTGATTCGCGACTTTTCCGTAATCCCTTCTCCAAAAAACCTCTTCAGCATAATGATTTGTTTCATTAACTAAAAGATTGAGAAGCACGTCATCAAAAATCATCCGAAAATAATCAATGGGTTCAGAAGTATTAGGAATCGGCACTAAAAGTTCATTGTTCTTAAAGAAGGGAAAATCTTTCATATTCTGTAGAGACATCAGTCCAGTTTGGAATACCGTCATCAAAATCTGCAACCGCTGGCTCATCGGCATCTGCAACCTCCGGCTGTGAAGCTGCTTCAGAAACTAAACGTAAAAGAGAAATTTGGTCATGACAACAAAAATCTTTAAATTTTACATTTATTGTGGCTAATATTTATTTATTTTTATTTACCTTCGTTGCCTTCGTCATCATCGTCTGTAGGGATTCTCTTCCGAATCAGACAGCACCTTGTTCGAGAAGACCATCTGATTCAGTATCACTCAAAATACCCAATTTAGGAAAAACATCGCCGTCTTCGTCGGAGTACATCAACGCAGCCAAAAGTTCGTCATCAGTCAGTTTCTTTTCATTTCTAAATACAAGTTTTGGTTTTTTAGCTTTTGACGGACTCGCCCCATAAGTCCGCCATTTCACAGGAGTTAGATAAAGCAAATCGCAAACGGCAAAAATTTCTATGTCCGAAACGTTTCCTACACGCTTCACATACGTACATCAACGTCAGTACAACGCTGGCTTTAAACTAAGCCGTTTAATAAAGTAAGTTGCTTAGCTCTATGAGAGTCGTGCGTACTCGGGTAACGACTGAAATGGCTCTCATGAGAGTTATGCCACAGATTAATGATGTGGTGGGGTTAAAGACAGATGCGAAACCGAGGTTTGTAGAGATTCTTTGCGCATGCGTTAATTCTCCATTTTATTGTTGGTGTTGTAAATTAACAAACGATTTATACGCTTCAATATTTATTTATTATTGTCTAATTTTATCGTGTTTAGGGACATAATGAATATTTAGAAGTGTTTATTAGTGCAGTGCGGTACTACACCCATGTTTACCTTTTTAAACCTTTATTTGTGTTGGTGTACCTCAATTTATTAATTATTATCTATTTCGTCTCGTATTTATGACTTATTAGTGTTTTAGTAGTATTTATTAGTGTTTGCTGTTTGAAAACGTCCCTACGTGTTTTGTGATTGTGGTGTAAAAATGTCTGGTAAGGGTCGTGGTGGAACTTGGTGTATGGTTCCCTTGCAAATCAAACACTAAACAAAAAGTTGTTTGTGTTTTTGGTCTGCCCAAAGAACCTGAAAGGTAAATTAAAAGTTGTGTATTTTATGAGCTTTCTTAAATTTTACTGGTAGACGTAAATTAGTTTGGAATAGAAATGCTTTTTATTAAAATTAAAAATATAGGTTTTTTTTGTTTTCACAAACGGTTTTATTCAACTTCAATTTTCCAATTATTTATTGTTAGTGTTAAAGCAATAAAAATCCGATATCAACAAGCATGAAGTTTACTTTGTTCATACATTCAGTGTATAGGCAATTTTAAAATTCCCGCAAAATAACACCAACAAAAATATGGCGTCTTGTTTGGAGGTCATGAAATAACGACCCCGAAACATCAAACAGACCGACACAGAGTTTCGCATCTGTCTCAACCCCACCACATCATTAATCTGTGGTTATGCGCAGCGAACGTGTTAATTTGTGTATTAAAACATCAACTTTTCCAAATGTTTGGAACTTTGCTCGCGTGTGCACTATATATAAAAGCGGATATGCAAACCATTTAGAAAACTACAGGTTAATATCAGTACTAAATAACTTCGCAAAAATATTTGAAATAGTGTTATATAATCGGGTCTACAATCATGTGAGACACCAACTGTCGCCTATTCAACATGGTTTTATAAAAACCGCTCTACAGTTACAAATCTTGTTACACTAACACATTATGTAGCTGATGCATTAAACAATAGAAACAAGTAGATGTACTATATACGGACCTTTTTAAGGGGTTTGATTGAGTAGCATATAGTCTGTTGTTGCAAAAATCAAAATTTCGGCATAAGCAATAATTTGTTAGTGTTTTTTAAATCGTATTTAAATAATAGAATTCAATATGTTACATATAACAGTTATCAATCTTACCGCTACGTTGTAAAGTCAGGAGTACCTCAAGGTTCAAACTTGGGGCCTTTACTTTTCTTTTATACTTCGATGATATATATAAAGAGGTTGACTGTCAGATAGCAATATTTGCAGATGACATCAATTTATATACAACAATTAATTGTGTTATAGACTGTAATATATTACAACGTAGTCTAAATAAGATAGTAAAATGGTCTGAACACCATCAATTATACTTAAATACAAAGAAATGCCATTTGTTACGTATACGCGAGGTTCAAATCCTATCTTGCATAAAATAAAATAAAGTCTGAAACTCTATTGCGACAATTCTGTGTTAAAGACCTAGGTGTAACTTTAGATAAAACCCTAAGCTATCATCAACATATTGCAAATATTTCCTCATCTGTGAACAAAATGGTAGGTTTTGTAAATCGCAATTGTGCCGAGTTTAGAGACATTAATACTTTAAAAACTATATTTCACACTAGTTAGGTCTAAACTGGAATATTGTTCAATTGTGTGGAATCCCGTGTACAATTACGACGATCAGTGTTTGTTAGAAAAATTACAATTTAGGGTACCAACAAGAGCTTTAAGACGTATTACAACTTATCGCATACCAATAGCAAAAAGTAACATGTTGTATAAATCACCTTTAGTAACTCTATGTAGTAATTATAACCGAATATGTCTTGTGGTGGATATCTTTCACAATGAAAGTGATTTCAAAATGAAGTTTGTAAACATTTAAATTGTTTTGTGTAAAATTTTTAGTTTAGACTGTAGGTACGGTTCCTTAGAATTTATGTTGTTTTGTAAATGTCTTGTAATTGGCTTAGGCTGTTGGGCAGTAATTCAAATAAATAAAATAAATAAATAAATTTAGGGCGAATGATTATGTATCGCTCAATACTATTATCAAAGGTTTTCGTTTTATCTGTTATAGTACAGGAGTAATTTAAGAAGTAAATTCACAAGGATGTAGTTTTAAAGGTAGCCAAGAAATTTTGTGAACAAGGATGGCCAGAAAGTAAACGTAACTTACAAGCTGATCTTGCTAAATATTTTAAATTAAGATCTCCATTATATGTGCAGGAGGGTTTAGTAAATTTAAATAACAGAATAGTGGTGCCAGTTGTATTACAAAGGCATATGTTGGAAGAACTTCACATTTTGGTGTAGAAAAAACTAAAGCAAGAGCTTGAAAGCTTTTTTATTGGTTAGGTATGACAACAGAATTAGAAAATTTTATAAGGCAATGTAGAGTGTGTGAGAAATTCAGTAAAGCCAATGAGTGGTATGAATAAAAAAAAGGGTGAACTCAAAAGTAAGTACTCTGAGTATGAGCATAATGGATGAGTTTATAATAATTTTTATATGAATAATAAAGTAAAAACTCCACCGAGCATAAACTCTTATATACTTGAGCCGATACTCACTGTCAGGAGATTGTCAAATAATTTTTAATTAATGTCATTTGTCAGTCGATTTCAATCTATTTCAATATGAGCGCGAGTGATAATAAAGAAAGTGATAGGTAATATTGGATTTGGCAAGGACTTTGCGATTATTAACGCGCATAGATTTACGTTAAAGAATATAAGTTGTTCTATCCCTACAATACACACATAATTTATTTATTTATTAATTCAATACACGGGTTAAAATGCCCTATAGGAATAATAGTGGATACAAACATAAGAAATAACAATACAAGTAAAAGCTACTATAAACTAATAAAGAAAAAGATGTAACGGTTGTAGTTCACAAAAATAAAAGGAAACGGCGGCTCTAGCGATACAACCTAGAGAGAAGAACAATTGGCTCGAAGTAACGCACTAAATTTATGGAAGATCCCGTATTTTTAATAGTTAGCACAGCAGTGTTCGGCTTAGTCGGTAAGTTGGGAAGGTCATTGAGAAAACTGAAAGAAATAAACTGCTGCCTAACGAAGCGCCACCTGCTGGTAATAGAAAGAAATAAAACTGACCAATAGGAATTCAATAAGTTTTACTTAAGGTCTAATACGCTAAAACGAACACAAATCAGAGAGACAAATAAAGATTTAAATATAGCAAACAAAACTTAAAATACTAGGAGAATATGTGAAAAGTAATAGATTCTGTCGCATAAGACTTACCGGCGTTAGCAATAACAAATTAATTAAACCTCGCAATCAAATATGTCAAAATTCAGTTAAGCTTTTGTTTGTTACACCCCAAATTAAAGCTCCAATTGAGAATTGGTGATTAAGGAAACTCGACATACACACGGTGACTTAAAAACTAAACTTAAACTTGGACTACCACGGTAAGTAGCTCCCACCAACCCAAAAGGCCTTTTGTTTTAGCTTCACCCACTTTATTTAAAGCGCCCAAGATCTTATGGAGCTAGTTAACAACAAAACCAAGCGTCGGTGATGGAGTCTACCCCGAATAAAAATTTACTTATATGCTAGGTATTTAAACCGTTTAATGTCACATGTACGTGAGCTTCATACGCATGCAAAGTGAATAGGTTTCCTAAACAATACACTTAGCTGTGTACTGAGGCATACAGTTCCGATAAGGAAGGTTCTTGCTAACGACAGCAGTTGACAGCTTTAGAAGATCGGTAGCCACAGAATTTCCCTTAGGAGAACTAGAAGACAAAGCTCGGAAAGCAGATATGCTCCTTCAAAGTAGCAGGCACGCCGCGTGAACGACCCTCAGCCGGTTGAGTTCATCGGCCGTTGGCAGATTCAATGTTGGAGAAACTGTGGTAGTCGTCACGTTTCATAGCGATGGATTCTTAACTAACCGTTCCAGCACCCCCAGGAATTATCCAGTTGGTAATATACGAGTAGAGTATGAGGTCAAAGCACGTGTTAAAGCATACGTTGTAATTTGAATTAACACAACCACGAGACAACAAAAGAAATGGAAAAGAATTAACTTACGGCGAATGCGGTCGGATTTATATTTACCCACCAATTTAACTTGGAATTATTGAAGCCTCATTAATACTTTACGTTAAACTTTTAGCTTCACGAAGCACGCCGAAAACGCCCAATAGAAGGAAATCACAAAATGTCCGCTCGTCGTCTCGATAAATTTTGTGAATTAACGACAACCGTTATTCAGAAGGCTTGCGACCTACGTTCGAGTTCGAGCAATTTGAACTATAACAAAGAGTCTAAATTACAATAACGAGAAAACAAAAGGTAAATTACATTTACGTTATAGAAAATAAGCGAAAAGAAAAAATTAACACTGTTTGACATACAAATAATTACAATAAATTGTCTCGAAGGAATATTTTAAATTGTTCTAATGAAGTATTAGAGACTAGTCTTTAAGCGCGTCCTACGGATGCCTGAAATTACATATGAAAGGAGAGCTAAAAAGGAGGTTTGTGAAAATTTTACAAGGATTGCCTGTACTGCTTTCCAAATCTCAAACTCCTGCGGTTCGAAGAAGTAAATCTGAGGCACTTGTCGCCATGAAAAGAAAGTGAGAATCGTGCTTTGGATCAGAAATAGGTGAAAAACAACTATTAAAAAGATTATCAATATGGAAACAAGAATTAAAAAAACAGACATCAACAGAATAGGAAATAAAAAATTAAGTTATTGGACTGGGAAAAGGTTTTTTTTAAATGATGACTGGTGATGGTGACAGTAATCCTGTTATTACCAAAGTTTCAGGTATATTCTTTACAAATTAATAGATGGTAGGTAGTGTGTGTATTTTCAAAATTATTTTTAGGTTGTATATCAGCTGGAACTTCAAATGACGAATCTGTCGGGTTTGTAAGTTTTGAAACTCATTTCCTAAACCCAGTCCAGGTTCAAAATTGAATTATTACGAAAGTAAAATGAATAAATAATAAAATAAATATACACAAATGTTTTCTGAAAATATCTATTTTTCTAAATTCGATTATAAATAATTCTCGCAATTTCATTGCGTTTTTGTTGACCCATTTGTCGCAAATGCCCTTCAACATCTTCTGGAATATTAAAATTTTCTTCTTCTTCCTCTAGTAAAGGTTCGTTCTCCTCCAACTCATCATCCAAAAATTTTGCCACATTGTGAAGTATTAAAACAACACATAATCAATTTGGAACTTTTTCTAAAGATAAACGAACCGCAGATTGTAAAATTCGGAATCTTTGTTTTAATTGACCGAAGCATCTTTCAATTATTACTCTCTCTTTTTGAAAAAGATTATTGAATGCGCGTTCAATTGGTGTGTTCGAAAGGTGTCATCAACCATGTGGTAACTGCATATCCCTCATCTCCAAGAAGAACAGCCTGATTATTTTGAAAATATGTTGCTACAATATTCTTGACACCAGAATTGTTCCATATTCTAGAATCATGTACCGATCCTGGCCATGACGCATCAACACTCGTAAATAATTCGTGAGAATTACAAGTTGCTTGGACATTTATACTAGGATATCCTTTACGATTAATATATTTATCCCCATAAATATGTGGTTTGTTTATTCTTACATGTGTACAGTCAATTACACCCACACAACATGGAAAAGAATACTTTTCTTGCCACTTCCCTTTTTCTAATTGAATATCTGCATTATTCTCAGGAAATTTTATCCATATATTTTTTTATAACGTCCTTAATTACTTTTGAAGAGGTAGATTGATGTACACCTATATCTTCACCCACACCTGCTTGAAAACCAGGATATGCGATATATCTTAGAAAAATTTTCATTTTGTCAAAATTTTTTAGAGCACCTCCTCTAGCTTCTCCTGTTTCTTGTCCCAAAAAATTAAGTGATATCTACTCGGTATTTCTTGATTTAAACCGGTACAATACCTTAAAATCACTTTCAAGGGTTGTACGTCTAGCTTTATACAACTTCTGTGCCCTTCGATTATTAATAAATTCTGCCATAATTTCAATTTTTTTAAAATAAGTTTGCGATAAGTCAACCTTCAAACTGCAGAAGTGCATACTCATTATTTGAAGCATATACTTTTGTTTACTCATATGAAACCCAAATACCTACTTACACTAAAGTTTACATAAGAGTATCAACTCAAGGTGAGTATCTACTCATCAGACTTATTCATGAATTGTAGTATATACCTACTCTCAATTTGTGAGCATAAAGTTTATACTTAATTTTATTCATACCACTCAACCACTCAATATAAAAGAGCTTTTAGGTGGGTAGACCGTTTAAGAAAGTAGGGTCAGATATTTTACAGTTCGATAATAAGTCATATTTAGTAGTCTTATATTATTATAGCAAATTGATTAGAGTTAAGAAATATAAAAACCAAAAGCATTAACGAAATTATACGGTTATTGAAACAAATTTTTGCTGCTCATGAAATACTTAAATATTTTATTTCTGACAATAATCCGTTTAATAGTTATGAGTTTAGTAAATTTGCTAAAAATAGTAACATGACTATACCCATTTGCGAGTCCCAGGTATCCCAAAAGTAACAAAATGGCGGATAAAGCTGTGAGAATATGTAAAGACATGTTGAATAAATCTTAAGAAGTAGGGGGAGAAATATTAGATTACTTATTAGAATACCGTGTAACTCCTATTTGTGGGTTAAATGTATCTCCTTCAATTCTAGATTATTAAACACAGTCTTGCCTATATAACAAAATAATTTGAATCCAAAACTTGTCACAATACATGAAAAAATTTTAAAGACAAAGGAAAAATAAAACGTGTTTTTGACAGAATAGCTAAGCATAAAGAAAGTTTTAATAAAGGGAAAAATATTACAGTAAAGAAATGAAATGTTTGTTTAGGTGCAAAAATTTTAAAGAAATGTAATGAACAGAGATCTTATATACTTTCAAAAAAATTGCAACATCTAGAAGTTGTTGAACGATTTTAATGAAATTTTCAGGAAACGTCTATTTTTATTAAACAAAGTAATGATTAAAATTTCAAAACAAAAGAACAAAAGCTTAAAAAGTTTTTTCAATAATGAGTTGCTCCGCCACTATTTGTAATGCACTCATCTAGACGGCTTGGGATGTTATCAATCAAGTGATCTATAGCTACTTGTGGTATATCATCCCAAGCTTCTTGAATCCGTTGCTGAGGATCGTGTAAATTATCTGGAGAGTGCAGTAAATTACCCAGACGCCTACCAATCATATCCCATACATCTTCAATTGGCGAGAAATCAGGCAACCGAGCAGGCCATGGGAGGACGGCAATGTTACATTCTTCCAAAAACCGTGTTGTAGCCCTTGCCTGCTGGAAAATGGGATTTTGCAGCCACTGAAGATATGGAAGGCCAACTGGTTGTAGCACATTAACAATGTAACCAGCTGCGTTAAGGTTGCCGTCAATAAAGACCAAGGGTGATCTGCTACCATAACATATTGCACTCCATATCATAACTCTTTGAGTGAGGTCTGTGTTGCGTTCCACAAAAAATGTTGGATTTTTACGTTCTCCACGCATCCGTCTGTTCCTCCTACGACCATCGGGGGCCCACAAGCAAAATCGGAACTCGTCACTAAACACAATTTGATGCCATTCTTGCGCCCAATTAACCCTTTCGTTGCTCCACTCTAGTCTGCGTAGACGGTGAAGTGATGTAAGAGGAAGACATAAAAATGGACGATATGAACGCAACCCATAAGATCTTATCAGATGACATTGACATCCTAAGTCCTGTACCTCTCATCCAATCATTTGCAATTGATCGAGTTGTTGAAAATCGATCTCTTGTGGCCAAAACTCTTAAGCGACGTTCTTCGCGATCTGTAGTCCTTCGAGGACGTCCAGATCCACGGCGATGATGTTGAACCCCTTCCTTGGATTATTTGGACCAACATCTCAATACCGATGAAACATTTCGGTTTACACGACGAGCAATTTCTCTTAGCGAAAGTCCGGCCTCTCTCATACCAATAATACGGCCACGTTCAAAATCACTAAGGCTGTTCTCTAAGGGAGTTATAAAGTTTATGTAAATTTATCTGGCTTATTTTTAGAAATGTTTTCCTGATTTTGCACAAACATATAGCTAACATTATTATTTATGTCGTGCAGAAGCTATTTTTTTTTATTTTCGTCTTCGTTGTATTTAATTTAATTAAAACGTAAAATAATAGAAAAATGGATTTTCTTATAAGCCCAAATTTCGACTCCTGCGCGACATAGATAATAATTTTCTGACAACCCCACTTTTTTTAATTTTTACTTAAAAGTCAATGAGAAAAATTAACATTAAGTAAACGATAAATACTGAAAACTCTTAGAGAATTGTGAAATGAATGTACTCGCGGGCGAATTTTTCTGAGCGCAACAGGCCAGACTTGGAAGCCGATTAACATTAATAGATAAATAATATATTGTTGAATTGTTCATGTCAATATTTTTTGTACATTACGTGCATTTTAAACAGTTTTAGAAACAGAAAAAACAACAAATAGCTATTTATGTAACACGAAATAAAAATAGTAAACCGCCTACTAGAAATCTGAAATTGTCCCGAGTGATAGTTGAACAGTCTTAATTGGACAAAATGTTGATCTTGTCGTACTCTCGGCATTGTTTTCAAGTTCAGAATGAAATTGTAAAAAAACAACAACAATTTGCAAACTTGACAGTTACTAAATGGTATAATACTTCAAATTGATTGTTACTATGTGCTATGGAAACAACAGGCAAAAAAACAAAAAACTACTGGCTAGATTTTATTCAAATTTTAATCATCACTTTGTTTAATGAAAATAGACGTTTCCTGAATATTTCATTAAAATCATTCGACAACTTCTAAGTGTTGCAATTTTTCTGGAAGTCAGTATATTATAAGAGATAGTGAAGGGTCGACTGTAAAACGCAATTCTAGTTTTCTAAAAAATCGGAAGATGAAATGATTGTGAATGATGATTATAATGCGGATATTGAAAAGAGTAATATAAATATAGGGTAGAAAATATTGATAAGGATATAAATAAGAATAGTGTGTGCTATAGGTCCACTGATGCATATGTAACTAGAAGTAGACGTGGACGGTTTAAGGATTTGGTTACAAATTAATATAAGTTAATGTTATTATTAAAAAGGGAGATGTTGCATATCCAAGTTAAAAATAGAGCCTTGGCAACATTGCATGGGAATGCATGTAATATGATGAACGTATTAAGAGACAATAAAGTTTAAGTTTTTAAAATTATTAAAGATCATCTTTATTAATAATCAACCATACCTACAAATAAATAAAACAAACAGAATGGTTTAAAAATGATTGTTAGCAATTTTATAAACAAGCGGACAAAACTTTTTTGCCAGCGTGTTGTATATCGAATCGGGATATTCAGACGCAACAAAACCATGACTAAATTTATTCCAAACGTGAACAACGTACGAATTTTCTAATATTTTACGTAACAGATTATCAGATTCCGGAGTTTGGAAATATTTTTGACTTTCATTCCAATGTACAGGATAAAATTTTTCTACTGGTAAGACGTTAACACCTAAGCAGTTAATCCTAGGCATTAATGAAACGTCATTGACGTTGCACATTTTCTTCATAACTCTGAAAGATAAGTTTTTAGGCAATTTAGAGAGCGGAATTTAATCTTACTTCGTAAAAACTATAGGTCCGGTAGTTTCCCACCTAGTACCATCAAAATTGTTCTTGAGGTCTTTTAAACATAATTTGGTGAACATCTTTCCAATATCGCTGTCATCCATCCTAATTACTGCGTTGTTTACAAGAGTTTTAGATTGCACTCCAACGCAGTTTGAAGGTAAAGTACTTAGATTTTCAAAACTATGACGTCTAAATCTATGTACAATCCACCGTATTTTTGCAATAACAACAGTCTCAATATGTCACTGTTGACTATCATAGGATATGCAGATGATTGAACCTGATATTGCTCGTATAAGGATGCCACAACACTCCCTTTAATCGAAGTATCAATATCGAAATGCAGAAACTTGACGTTTCTATAAGTCTTTAAAATATGAAGCAAATGATCTGAAAGTGAGTCTTGATTTTCTATTATTCCCCTAGAGGCGAACAATACGTGTACATCAAAATTTGGATTGGTAAGTGCGGCGGATTCAATTGCACATGCTTGTCTAGGAAGAATTGAAATTCTTCCATTTATACTAGAACGACACGACACCTCCAAAAAATATATTGACTTTTTCCAATTTGGATTAATAGTTGATAGGTGCGGCAAAGCGTACGTAAGATTGTTGAAACAGTTCATAGATGCGTCAATTATTCTACCTTCATCTACGTAATGGACACTTTTAGGAAATTCTCTCAAAATTAGCATTATCGCTACAAAAAGAAGCACAGAAAGTATTTTTTATTAGTTTGAAACTGCATTTGTTGAATGCGTTGTAGGTAATCTATAACTCAAAGTATATAGATTTATCAGGATACTCACACATTATTAGCAAACGCACACAATGTAATCTATCAATCAAAAGTGATAACATATGATAAAAACGCCAAGTATTCTGTTGTTGCGTAACAAGGTAAATTACATAACAGAAACAATATACAGGGTGGTCCAAAATATAAGTCGCAAACTACGCTACGTTAGCGTTGGGCTTACTTATGAAGGTAAATCGCACATAAACTGTAACACCTAGGCATAGGGATGAAAAAGAGGAAGATAGGAAAGAAGATTTTTTGTTAACAATAAGAATTAATTTAGTACAGGGCGTTCAATTTAAAATAAGGCTTATATTACATATTGAATGATCTAATAATTAACCTGTAACTTCTAAACACCCTATAAACATTTTTAATACTCAATCATGAAAAACGTTTAGGTAAAATTTTTCAACATTTTGTAAACCAGCCTATAGTTTAAAGACACAATGCAGTTGTTTGCAGATGAAAAAGTGGTGTGGAAAAAAGTTTTTACTTTTCAGAAGGAATTCTTCACTTAAAAATGCATTGTTCAAAAATATAAAGCACGAAAAGAATTAAAAATAGTGTGAACTACTCCGCGGTTTTCTTTACGAGAAATGGAGCAGTTTTTAGATAACATCTTGAAAAGTATCAGTTTCTCGAATTCGTGAGATGACCTAAATTGTTGCATGTAAAATAACTCGTCATTTAAGTACGCTAGCGTTTCATTCGGATGCTTCTACATACAAAAAATAGCCGCAACAGAAAGTTTTCCAAAATTTGTTCTTTTGCGACGCCATATCTCGAAAAGTATCGATTTGAAAAATTTGCGGGATACGACCAAAAATGACGGGCGACAAGAACAAAACAGAATCGGTGTTTTTTAGAGACTCCAGGATTCCTAGACTTTCACTAATCCAAGCGATTCAATTTGTTTCTAATAACTCAATTTTCGAATTTATATATCAAAAATATCAATTTATCGAGTTTGGCCGAGAGGACTCATATTGTAGCACCCAAAATCCTCCGCAAAATAATTTAACCTTTTTTTTCTCGATTATGGGAGGATAGGTTTCCGAGAGAGCCAGGAACACAAAATTTCAGAAAAACTTCCCTATAAGTCTATCTCTTTTTTTTTCGTTTGAGCGATTATTTCCGGAATACTTATTTTTCAGAATGATTTCTCTAGACTTCCAGGTGTGTGTTTAGGCCAAAGTTAGTGTAAGGGTTCGGGGAACGTTTTAGCTAAGTAAGTGTGGAGAAAACAACTTGAGCTGTTAGAAAAATGTAAAGAATTATTGTCGAGTTGTTTATTGTTAAAGTTCAAGTACAAGTAAATTATTGTATAGTTAATTATAGTAAAAAGTGTACAAGTTAAAATAAAATATATATACAGTCCACATTAACAAGTTTATTCAACATTTTGGCCCTCAAGAGCCGAATTAATTAACAAATGAAAGTTCGACGAATTATACAGAACAATTAGTAAAAGTAATGACTGTTTAATCCTACGAGTAACCAGTAACCAGATCAAGTGTAATAAACAATAATCCGTGTAATATTCAAAATTCAAGTAACAAGAAAAACAAGTAAATTCAAGATTTAAAAACGCAAGCAGGCAAGTTTTAAGAAAACTACCAGTACGTCCATATAGAGAAACCTAAGAAATTTCAGCAAGTAAAGACATCTGCAATAATGGTACATCAAAGTGAGTAATTTACATTAATATGGCAGATTTCAACAAAAATTAATTACCGAACGCGAATAATGCAAATCTCGCGTTACCAGATTAAATTCATTTTTCAATTTTATTAGTGAGTCAGAAATAGACAATGTAATTATTAAGCAATTAGAAAGCACATTAATTAGCATCAAACCCATATTAAAGGATGTTCAAGAAACAGTCAAATTCGAAACATCATATTTCGATATAGTTAGTAAAATTGAATGTTTATTAGAAAAACATAAATCAAGTAAAGCTAATCAAGTTATAGTTAATAATTTTAACACTAAACAAGTAGCAGAAATAAGTTTACCAGCTACTAAATTGACTACGTTTACAGGCAAGTTTGATCAGTGGCAAGAATTTAAAGAAAACTTTGAAACGTTAATTCATTATAATAATGATTTGTCCGAAATGCAAAAATTTTATTATTTGCGCAGTTCCTTAGAGAGTGAGGCCAATCTTTGGATAATACCTCAAATAATTATTTAGTAGCATGGCAGTTATTACAAGAACGATATGACAATAAAAATTTATTATCCACAATGACTTTGATTTTGATATTTCCAGTTTGTATAAAGAATCATACAGGGAACTAAGAGTTTTGTTTGACAATGTAAACAAGCATTTGCGTTCCTAAAAAGTCTTGGTGAACCGGTAAAATCGTGGAGTTCTTTATTAATTTATATTTTGTGTAATAAATTGGATCTGATTACGCGTCTTGAATGGGAAAAACAGGATATATGTAATGAAGTTTCTAATTTTGAAAAATTTCAAGGTTTTTAAAACATAAATGCGAGATTCTAGAAAGAATGGACGTAAAGCTAGATGACCATAAATCTTTTCTTAGTAACAAATCCGCTTACAAATATGAAAACAAACCCACCTTCAATGGACGTGGCTGAAGTTAGCAACAGAAATAGATACGAGAAACAAGATTTTACAGCGGCCCAAAGTAGTACTACTCGGACTTACAAAATTATAAAATTATTTAATTCAAAAGCAAGAAAAGCATATCCGAAAAAGGTGATTACACTAGCATTATGTGAAAGTGTATTATGACACTGTGTTGGATAATGTAAGGTATCAGCTAGAAATGAAAATTCAGTGAAAGGGCGATTCAGAGTATTAAAAAATCATCAAATACACAAAAGAGTTTGTTACGGTTTGAAACTGAGTAGAAACATTAGAAATATTTTTGTTAATAACATATAATTTGGAAACGGAAAAATATAGGAGAATAGGGGGTCTGCGGGCAATATAAAGTATTAAAAAATCATAAAATACACAAACGAGTTTGTTAGGGTTTGAAACTGAGTAGGAAAATTAGAAATATTTTTGTTAATAACATATAATTTGGAAACGGAAAAACTTAGGGAAATAGGGGGTCTGCAGGCAATCTCAAGTATTAAAAAAATCATAAAATACACAAAAGAGTTTGTTACGATTTGAAACTGAGTAGGAAAATTAGAAATATCATTGTTAATAACATATAATTTGGAAACGGAAAACTTAGGGAAATAGGGGGTCTGCAGGCAATCAAAGTATTAAAAAATCATAAAATACACAAAAGAGTTTGTTACGATTTGAAACTGAGTAGAAAAAATATCATTGCTAATAACATATAATTTGGAAACGGAAAAACTTAGGGAAATAGGGGGTCTGCAGGCAATCCAAAGTATTAAAAAAATCATAAAATACACAAAAGAGTTTGTTACGGTTTGAAACTGAGTAGAAAAATTAGAAATATCATTGTTAATAACATATAATTTGGAAACGGAAAAACTTAGGGAAATAGAGGGTCTGCAGGCAACCTAAAGTATTAAAAATCATAAAATACACAAAAGAGTTTGTTACGGTTTGAAACTGAGTAGAAACATTAGAAATATTTTTGTTAATAACATATAATTTGGAAACGGAAAAATTTAGGAGAATAGGGGTCTGCGGGCAATATAAAGTATTAAAAAATCATAAAATACACAAACGAGTTTGTTAGGGTTTGAAACTGAGTAGGAAAATTAGAAATATTTTTGTTAATAACATATAATTTGGAAACGGAAAAACTTAGGGAAATAGGGGTCTGCAGGCAATCTCAAGTATTAAAAAATCATAAAATACACAAAAGAGTTTGTTACGGTTTGAAACTGAGTAGAAAAATTAGAAATATCATTGTTAATAACATATAATTTGGAAACGGAAAAATTTAGGAGAATAGGGGTCTGCGGGCAATATAATGTATTAAAAAAATCATAAAATACACAAACGAGTTTGTTACGGTTTGAAACTGAGTAGAAACATTAGAAATATTTTTGTTAATAACATATAATTTGGAAACTGAAAAATTTAGGAGAATAGGGGTCTGCGGGCAATATAAAGTATTAAAAAATCATAAAATACACAAACGAGTTTGTTAGGGTTTGAAACTGAGTAGGAAAATTAGAAATATTTTTGTTAATAACATATAATTTGGAAACGGAAAACTTAGGGAAATAGGGGTCTGCAGGCAATCTCAAGTATTAAAAAATCATAAAATACACAAAAGAGTTTGTTACGATTTGAAACTGAGTAGAAAAATTAGAAATATCATTGTTAATAACATATAATTTGGAAACGGAAAAACTTAGGGAAATAGGGGGTCTGCAGGCAATCCAAAGTATTAAAAATCATAAAATACACAAAAGAGTTTGTTACGATTTGAAACTGAGTAGAAAAATTAGAAATATCATTGTTAATAACATATAATTTGGAAACGGAAAAACTTAGGGAAATAGGGGGTCTGCAGGCAATCCAAAGTATTAAAAAAATCATAAAATACACAAAAGAGTTTGTTACGGTTTGAAACTGACTAGAAACATTAGAAATATTTTTGTTAATAACATATAATTTGGAAACGGAAAAATTTAGGAGAATAGGGGGTCTGCGGGCAATATAAAGTATTAAAAAAATCATAAAATACACAAACGAGTTTGTTAGGGTTTGAAACTGAGTAGGAAATTAGAAATATTTTTGTTAATAACATATAATTTGGAAACGGAAAAACTTAGGGAAATAGGGGTCTGCAGGCAATCTCAAAGTATTAAAAAATCATAAAATACACAAAAGAGTTTGTTACGGTTTGAAACTGAGTAGAAAAATTAGAAATATCATTGTTAATAACATATAATTTGGAAACGGAAAAATTTAGGAGAATAGGGGTCTGCAGGCAATATAAAGTATTAAAAAATCATAAAATACACAAAAGAGTTTGTTACGGTTTGAAACTGAGTAGAAACATTAGAAATATTATTGTTAATAACATATAATTTGGAAACGGAAAAATTTAGGAGAATAGGGGGTCTGCAGGCAATATAAAGTATTAAAAATCATAAAATACACAAAAGAGTTTGTTAGGGTTTGAAACTGAGTAGGAAAATTAGAAATATTTTTGTTAATAACATATAATTTGGAAACGGAAAAATTTAGGGAAATAGGGGTCTGCAGGCAATCTCAAAGTATTAAAAATCATAAAATACACAAAAGAGTTTGTTACGATTTGAAACTGAGTAGAAAAATTAGAAATATCATTGTTAATAACATATAATTTGGAAACGGAAAAACTTAGGGAAATAGGGGGTCTGCAGGCAATCCAAAGTATTAAAAATCATAAAATACACAAAAGAGTTTGTTACGATTTGAAACTGAGTAGAAAAATTAGAAATATCATTGTTAATAACATATAATTTGGAAACGGAAAAACTTAGGGAAATAGGGGTCTGCAGGCAATCCAAAGTATTAAAAAATCATAAAATACACAAAAGAGTTTGTTACGGTTTGAAACTGAGTAGAAACATTAGAAATATTTTTGTTAATAACATATAATTTGGAAACGGAAAAATTTAGGAGAATAGGGGTCTGCGGGCAATATAAAGTATTAAAAAATCATAAAATACACAAAAGAGTTTGTTACGGTTTGAAACTGAGTAGGAAAATTAGAAATATTATTGTTAATAACATATAATTTGGAAACGGAAAAACTTAGGGAAATAGGGGTCTGCAGGCAATCTCAAAGTATTAAAAAATCATAAAATACACAAAAGAGTTTGTTACGGTTTGAAACTGAGTAGAAAAATTAGAAATATCATTGTTAATAACATATAATTTGGAAACGGAAAAACTTAGGGAAATAGAGGGTCTGCAGGCAACCTAAAGTATTAAAAAATCATAAAATACACAAAAGAGTTTGTTACGCTTTGAAACTGAGTCGGAAAATTAAAAATATTATTGTTAATAACATATAATTTGGAAACGGAAAAACTTAGAGGAATAGGGGTCTGCAGGCAATCCAAAGTATTAAAAATCATAAAATACACAAAAGAGTTTGTTAGGTTTTACTGACTAGGAGTTAAACAAATATAATTGTTAATAACTTAAAAAGTTTGCGAACGGAAATTTAGGAGAATTAGGGTCTGCGAGCAACAAATTAAGCAAACAATTATATTTTTAACTCAAATATAAATATATTATTTTTTCATAGCGTAAAAAAAAAATATTATAGAAACTAGTTTTTCATGTTGTTATTTTCATAAATTTTCGAGATTCAAGAAGTCTTATAGTGACTTTTAATTATTCATCGAGAATCAAGTTGGTACGTTATTGAAAAAAAAAAAAAAAAAATTAAATTCATAATATACACAAAAGAGTTTGTTACCGTCTTAAATAGTTGTGGAAACTAAAAATATTACTGTTAATAAGCTTTTAATGTCTAAACAGTAAAAATTTAAGAGAATATTAGGGTCTGCCAGTAGTTCAATAATATGAAGTTTTATAGTCGCTTAAAATAAAAAAAGAGTTTGTTACGGTTTGAAACTGAGTAGGAAAATACGAAATATTATTGTTAATAACATATAATTTGGAAACGGAAAAATTTAGGTGAATTAGGGGTCTGCAGGCAATTTAAAGTATTAAAAATCATAAAATACACAAAAGAGTTTGTTAGGGTTTGAAACTGAGTAGGAAAATTACGAAATATTATTGTTAATAACATATAATTTGGAAACGGAAAAATTTAGGAGAATAGGGGTCTGCGGGCAATTTAAAGTATTAAAAATCATAAAATACACAAAAGAGTTTGTTACGGTTTGAAACTGAGTCGGAAAAATTAAAAATATCATTGTTAATAACATATAATTTGGAAACGGAAAAACTTAGAGGAATAGGGGGTCTGCAGGCAATCCAAAGTATTAAAAAAATCATAAAATACACAAAAGAGTTTGTTAGGGTTTGAAACTGAGTAGGAAGAAACGAAATATTATTGTTAATAACATATAATTTGGAAACGGAAAAATTTAGGAGAATTAGGGGTCTGCGGGCAATTTAAAGTATTAAAAAAATCATAAAATACACAAAAGAGTTTGTTACGGTTTGAAACTGAGTAGGAAGAAACGAAATATTATTGTTAATAACATATAATTTGGAAACGAAAAAATTTAGGGGAATAGGGGGTCTGCAGGCAATTCAAAGTATTAAAAAATCATAAAATACACAAAAGAGTTTGTTAGGGTTTGAAACTGAGTAGGAAAAACGAAATATTATTGTTAATAACATATAATTTGGAAACGGAAAAATTTAGGAGGAATAGGGGGTCTGCGGGCAATCCAAAGTATTAAAAAATCATGAAATACACAAAAAAGTTTTTTAGGGTTTGAAATTGAGTAGGAAGAAACGAAATATTATTGTTAATAACATATAATTTAGAAACGGAAAAATTTAGGAGAATAAAAAAAAAAAATGTTACGGTTTTGAAACTGAGTAGGAAAATTAGAAATATAATTGTTAATAACATATAATTTGGAAACAAAAAAACTCAGGGAAATAGGGGGTCTGCAGGCTATCTAAAGTATTAAAAAATCATAAAATACACAAAAGAGTTTGTTGCGGTTTGAAACTGAGTAGGAAAATTCGAAATATTATTGTTAATAACATATAATTTGAAAACGCAAAAATTTAGGAGAATAGGGAGTCTGAGGGCAATTTAAAGTATTAAAAAAATCATAAAATACACAAAAGAGTTTGTTACGGTTTGAAACTGATTAGAAAAATTAGAAATATCATTGTTAATAACATATAATTTGGAAACGGAAAAACTTAGGGAGAATAGGGGGTCTGCGGGCAATTTAAAGTATTAAAAATCATAAAATACACAAAAGAGTTTGTTACGGTTTGAAACTAAGTAAGAAAATTAGAATATCATTGTTAATAATATATAATTTAGAAACGGAAAAATTTAGGAGAATAGGGGGTCTGCGGGCAATGTAAAGTATTAGAAAAATCATAAAATACACAAAAGAGTTTGTTACGGTTTGAAACTGAGTAGGAAAATTACAAATCATTTTGTTAATAACATATAATTTGGAAACGGAAAAACTTAGGGAAATCGGGGGTCTGCAGGCAATCTAAAGTATTAAAAAAATCATAAAATACACAAAAGAGTTTGTTACGGTTTGAAACTGAGTGAGAAAATTAGAAATATCATTGTTAATAACATATAATTTGGAAACGGAAAAACTTAGGGGAATAGGGAGTCTGCAGGCAATCCAAAGTATTAAAAAAATCATGAAATACACAAAAAGTTTGTTAGGGTTTGAAACTGTGTAGGAAAATTTATCTTATGCCTTTTAACCTCAGACCCTGACGACCTTGAATCCCTCACTCCAACTCACTTTTTAATAGAAAAGTTTAGTTTCGTTACCGGAACCAAATTTAATTGGTGTACAAGAAAACAAATTAAAATTTACCAGCATTTACAACAAATAACGCAGCATTTTTGGCAAAGATGGCAAAATTTATCAAATCAAGTGAAGGTTGGCAGTTTGGTTGTAGTCATGGAAGACAACCTACCACCGTGTAAATGGAATCTTGGCAGAATAACCGAGGTGGGTCCAGGTCAAGACAACATTGTAAGAGTTGGGCACGTCAAAATTAAAAACAAAGTAGTGTCTCATGCAGTGTCTAAAATTTGTGTTTTACCTGTGGAGACTAACGAATGAAACTATAAACGCAATTAAATTAGTATAGTTTTAGTTTGTAAATATTTTGTAAATATGTTTGAAACCATATATTTCAAGGCGGCCGGTATGTTTAGGCCAAAGTTAGTGTAAAGGTTGAGGGACCGTTTTGGCTAAATAAGTAGGGAGAAAACAACTTGAGCTGTTAGGAAATTGTAAAGAATTATTGTCGAGTTGTCGTTTGACCGTCCAGGGTCTAATTCAGTTTAAGTTCAAGTACAAGTAAATTATTCTATAGTTAATTGTAGTAAAAAGTGTGCAAGTTAAAATAATCTAACTTTTTTATGATACATACTTTTGGATCACTCTGTACCTATAATCCAAAATATTTTTAAAATGTGATTTTGAGTAACCTCAAAATATACGCATGATTTAGGATATCTTACATTGTTTGTCGTTTTGATGTTACAGAATAGTTCGTAACATGAAGTTCGTAAATTTTCTATTTTGGGCTTTTCAGATTGATTTTAAGGTAAAATTTTGCGAATTTTTAAATTTAGGGAATTTTGAAGTGTAATTGCTAAGGTGGCAATATTTTCATTAAACTTTGGTTTAAATGCTAGTTCAAGTTTAATTACTACATTTATCATGTTTTATTAATAAAAAATGGGTGGAAATAAAAGTAAGTAGATAAATAAATTTACTAAACATTAATTATGATTTAAATTAATGCACACCGAACGTAATGACAGCTTGGACGTTATCAGTATTACCACCGTTCGGAATAAAAATTGTTATATTTCTATAAAAGAACCCAAATTTCTATAAAAGAACTGATTTGGATGCTTTGATAGTTCTGTAAGCGACTCAAAATAGAAAATAGTATATTAAAGAACTAGTT
Organism: Abscondita cerata; assembly: GCA_030710515.1. Classification (NCBI taxonomy): domain Eukaryota; kingdom Metazoa; phylum Arthropoda; class Insecta; order Coleoptera; family Lampyridae; genus Abscondita; species Abscondita cerata. The sequence continues at coordinate 123,447 of JALBCR010004302.1, read as the reverse complement.
TCAGAAGACGCATTTTATAAGACGAGTGCAGTTTCGAAAACGAGCCGTGAAGTGGGGAGGAATATGAGTGTAGATTCTCTAGTCAAGCAGTCAAGTTTTTACACTCTTACATATAGTATAAAAAATACGCAATCCAAAACCTGATCCAAGTTGTTCAGTCTAAACGTACTATAATAACTTTTCGAACTTAGCTTATAAGTATACCGGGTGATTCAGCTAATCCGTCCATTAGAAGTTTATGGACTTCCCGTTGAAATATTTGTTTAAAAATTTGGAATAAGGGATTGCTCGAAAAGTTCTATTTAATTAAAATATTTTAGCTCTTCTAGCACTTCCGGTTACACCGGAAGTGGTTACCAACTTTCTTATTTTAAATGGAATGATTTTTTTTGTATATTTGAATTCTACGCTAAAATCTGAGTTACTTTTATGTAGCACAACCTATATGAAAAATCAATAGTTTTTGAGATATTCTCATTTTTTTGAGAAAAATTGGTTTTGTAGTATTGTTTTCAAACGCTTGTCAATGATTGAAAAAGAAAGTTATAGTAACAAAATTTGGGCTATACTTAGGAGGACTGTTAAATTTTTAAATGATGTGTAATTTGACATTTCATTATTTACAGGGTGTTCAAAATGTTTGGCTAAATCTGACTAACTTCAACTGCCCAAAAGTCAATTTTTTTAAACAGAACACCCTGTATCTTGTTGCTCTATATGATGAAGAATTAAGTGGTCTTTCAATCTTCATAAGGGTTCCCTATACCTATCTGTTACCATTTTCCTGCTATCGATGTATTTACATTCGACACACAATATTCAAACTTGTAAACGTCAACGTGACACATTATACACGATATGGAACTCCACCAAGAATATTCGAATGAAGACATACTAAATTTATTTTTTATTCATGGAGAATGTTACAAAATTATTGAAAGAACTTGCCGTTTGTTTAACGAGAGATATCCACACTTGCGACCTCTAAATAAAACTACGTTTAAGAGAATAGAAGCAAATTTTAAACGATTTGGAATTTAATGTACTAGAACACGCCGACAACTGGGGTAGGTGTCTACAGTAAAAGTACACCCTAATCAACGTGCTCTTACATTTGGTCTTTCGAGCCGGATCTTTGAGTTAAAATCCACAACCACGGTCAAGAAGACGCCAACAACTAACTACTACGCAACCACCGGCCCAGAAGACGCCGACAAGACCAAATGTAAAAGCACGTTGATTAGGATGTACTTTTACTGTAGACACTTACCCCGGTAAGCAATATTTCAACAATATCAGTTTCTGTGATAGGTGCTAAATGATCAAACTGGTTTAATAGAATGATGCTTTATTTAACTTTTAATTGAGTATTTACACCTTTTAGATTGCGCATTAAGCAGTTTACTTATTGTTACAGTAACACATTATGAAATTATGTTAATGCACTGTTAAGTATTAAATTTTGCAATTTTGCTTACGAATTATTTGTACCAATTTATAGCAATGCGTTGAGCAATTTATGTTTAATTATTTTAAACAGAACCTTTATGAAGATTGAAAGACCACTTAATTCTCCATCACATAGAGCAACAAGATACAGGGTGTTCTATTTAAAAAAATTGACTTTTGGACAGTTGAAGTTAGTCAGATTTAGCCTAACATTTTGAACACCCTGTAAATAATTAAATGTCAAGTTACACACCATTTAAAAACTTAACAGTCCTCCTAAGTATAGCCCAAATTTTGTTACTATAACTTTCTTTTTCAATCATTGACAAGCGTTTGAAAACAATACTACAAAACCAATTTTCTCAAAAAAATGAGAATATCTCAAAAACTATTGATTTTTATGTAGCTTGTGCTACATATAATAGATTTTAGCTCAAAAATATAAATATTTATTTAAATAAGAGTTGGTGTATTTTAACCGGAAGTGCTAGAAGAGCTGAAATATTTTAATTAAATAGAACTTTTCGAGCAATCCCCTATTTCAAATTTTTAAACAAATATTTTAACGGAAAGTCCAACTTCTAATGAACGGGTTAGCTGAATCACCCTGTATATACAGATAACTTTTAACAAAAACGTGGTTTTTCAATGTTTGAAAATTCTTTCAATTTTATTGTTGCTGTATGTATAAACTGTTGATGTATAAATTTACCAAAAAACGTTTATTAAATTTTAATTTCTTAAATACAAAATGGCACTAAAAGTAATCAACAGCTCCTTCATACACAAGTGGACAAAATTTTTTTGCTAACGTGTTGTATATCGAATTAGGAGCTTTAGATGCTACAATACCATGACTAAACTTATTCCAAACATGAACAACGTGTGAAGTCTTCAATATTTTGTTAAGTAAGTCATTCGACTTTTGAGTTTCAAAAAATTGTTTGGTTTCTCTCCAGTGTAAAAGATAAAATTTTTCTACAGGTAAGACGTGAAAACCTGAGCAGTTAGCATTAGACATTGACAATACGTCGGTGATGTTACACATCCTTCTCATTACCCTAAAAAAAAAGGTTAGTTGCTTCATGTGAACGGTGATAAGTATTCTAACTTTGTAACTACAATAGGACCTGTATCTCCCCATTTGAAGCCAAGGAAATGGTCTCTAAGTTCTTCTAAACATAACTTAGCAAAACTTTTGCCAACATAGCTTTCGTCAACTCTCATTACCGCATTATTTATTTTAGTTTTAGATTCTATTCCTACGAAATTCGAAGGTAAAATATTTAAATCTGTAAGAACTATTACGTCGAGATCTAAGTACAGCCCGCCGTATTTTTGTAACACCAACAATCTCAATATATTGCCATTAATATTCATAGGAAATGCAGACTTTTGAACTTTCTGTTGCTTGTACAAAGGTTCTACAATGCTACCACGAATCAGACTATCCATGTCAACGTGTAAGAACTTAACGTTATTGTAACTCAACAAAATTTCAATCAAATAATCGGAAAGCGTACCTTGATCGTCGATCACTCCCTAGAAGCAAACAAAACGTATACATCGTAATCTGGATTAGTTAATGCAGCCGACTCGATAGCACACGCTTGTCTAGGAAGAATTGAAATTCTTCCATTTTTACTAGACAAACACGATACTTCCATAAAATATATTGATTTATTCCAATTTGGGCGTATAGTTGATAAATCCGTCAAAGTTTTGTTAAGGTTTTTAAAACATTTTAGAGACTGCTCAGCTTTTCTTTCTATAGTTTCGTTAATAAATATTCTTTTGTTCCAAATCGAATTTTATTTCTCCTTAATGAAACTATTAATGTTACTATTGTTACACAAACTACACAGTAAAATATTTTTCTCGTAGTAATTAACATTTTCTTGCATCGTTGTTTTGTAATGAAAACTGTTCATAATTTGTCTAATGTAGTTACTAATGTTTAACTTCTGTGTTTGTTTTCTGTTTAATTAATACGAAGACGTATGAACTCATTGTCAGTGTACACAACATCACAAAAGTGCATGTTAAAATGATTCTCATTCCAAAGATAATAAATACATTAAGCAATTTAAAACAATATGTAAGTTTGTTTACACCTGCATTTTCATAGTTCTGAGGTCAACGCTTACTTCCAGTACCTGTTATCGCATTTGTTTCAATACAGATAAATCTACTGTCAGCTAAAATTAGAAGTGAAAAATACACAACGAGTACATAAAGTAATAAAGAACAAAATATTTTTTTTATTTTGTTTAGTGGTTGTTTTTAAAATTAGATTACATTTTACAGTGATGAAGATAAACCACATGCTGATGCAACTGAATGAAATGGTTTTCCTTAAACAAAAAGAAAATTTACAGGAAAATTCTAGACCTATCAAAGGTGTTATAGCAAGAAACTGGCACGAAAAATTGGAAAAGTTGGAACATACAACTGCAGATTTAATGCAGATAATTTCCGAGCTGTTGATCACGTCGTCAGTTTTGAGTTCTTGATGTTTCGAAAGGCGCTCTCTTCTTTAAAAGATCTGAAACTGGACAATCAGTTTACCAGCGGTATTTATATAGGATGGAAACCACGGAAGCCTACAAACTAAAACTCTTAAAGATAACAGTACAATCTGTAAGGAAAAATCCAAACCGCTACCAACTAAAATGAAAACGTTTATCAAAAATACACAAGCTAACAGAAAAAATAGATTCACTTGACCAAGTAGCTAAGGATCTCTACAACAAATCCTAAGAACGAGGAAGAACACGGGATCAATGAATATAGCAAACGTGATACTGTTATTTAAAAAATAAGTTTTACAAAATTATCAATTTATGAGTCTCTTGTCACAAATCGATGAAAATCACTATCAACCGAATAACTCATAAAGTCGAGACTACCAACCTGTTCAACATGCCACTTTCACACAAGGATTCAGCACATGTGACCACTAGTTAACAGTAAAAAACTTAATTAACAGAACAAAACATAATCTCTCGCTACATATGACCTTCATAGGTTATAAAAAGACTTTAGACTCAAATCAAACACTCGGGACACATGGTCAAACTAGGCAATGCAGGCATTGATTTTAGATACCAGGACATCATTTAAAATATCTACAAAGAAACCATATCAACGATTAAGCCACACGAAGATACAGAATACAGAAAGAGTCATTAAATAAGATGACACGATGTTAAAAAGTAAACATATTTAAGACAAACTATACCAATAAACAAAGAAAATAAAAATGCAGAGATTCAATTCATTCGAAAAGCTGACGAAAAACCAACGGATCACTTTTCCATGAAAATCTCAATCATTTTTGTAAAAATTGATAATTATTAAAAAACTACGGCTTCAAAAGATCATTGTTCTTGTAGCCTTTTAAAATTATACAAGATGGTGAACTTGTTACGATTTTCATGGAAAAGTGGTTATAACTTTTAAATACTCTGTATAACATATTGCAACTTTATATTTTTGTAATGAGGAAGTAAAGCGCGTTTCAAGTTTAAATTAAAATATAGGGTGTTTCATTTAAAAAAATGTAACTTTGGTCTGGCAAGGCGTTATGGAATACCCTGTAACATTGTAATTAAATTTAAAATGTGAAGCTTAATGATGGCTATAATTTCCCATAACGTTTACTTTAATACTTTGAAGGACATAGAAGATACTGAACTTTATCGCACTAATCAATCACCCTGTATATAGTAAAAACGTTTTCTGTGGTTGCGTATCAAGCTATACTACATAACAGAAACAATAATTCATAGTAAAAGATAAAATCTGAAAATTTCTATAGTAAAATACGTCATTATGGTAGAAGAAAGTCGCCTAATATGAGGATAGTGCCTAATATGAGGTACTTGAATATTTCCAGTAATACTACTGCCGTCACCTATTGGACAATAGTGTAAGTTCATTCTTGATAAGTAAAATGTGTGTCTTGCGACATCTCGTGTAAACATTGAGATTGCATCGGGTGTTCTTTTGATGCGTGTGTGCTTCTGTACAGGTTATACTTGGCTTTATCGGCAACGTGTGATACAAGCATTGAAGCTATCGCTTGGATAGCGCTTTGCACTTTAACACACACATGTCGTTACAGTTAACTGTTGGCATTTTTCTTAGTTCATTCTTGATGTCCACTGTAATATGTAAAAGTTTCAGTTACCGCCCGCTAGTATTTTACTTCAGCTTAATCTAAAGTTGTAGGAGGCCCGCTTCGAAATTTTTAGCTACGAACCAAATTAAGTGTTTCTTCGAATCTAAAAGGTAAGCTTGACTTGTTTATTTTAATTAATCTCGTAATATTTATATGCTTAACGTGGGGTACCCCATATTAGGAATACTGCAGCAAGAAACGATTTTTAGGTAATATAAATGTTTGTAATAATTGTTTCAGATGCCACGTCAACGTAAAACTTGGAATAATATCAACATGATAGAAGCTATTAGGGCTTGCAGAGAGAAGCGCATGGGTTACATGAAAAGTGCAAAAACATTTAATGTGCCACAATCTACGTTGGAAAGATATGTAAAAAACGATAAACAACCTGAGGATATTGTGAACTGGAAGCTTGGAAGAAAGCCAGTTTTTTCTGAAGATATGGAACAACAATTGGTACAGCATTGTTTGCAGTTAGAGAAACATTTTTTTGGGATAACTAGAAAGGACATTTGTAGGCTTAGTTTTGAATTATGTCAAAGAAATAATATTAAAAATCCATTCAGTACCCGAAAGGAACGTGCAGGATCGAAATGGCTGTCAAACTTCTTAAAACGAAATAAAGAATTATCATTTCGAACTCCGCAAGGAATATCATACGCTAGAGTAAAATCATTTACAAAAGAAAATGTTGCCTCGTTCTTTGACCTGTATGAAATTTTGCTAGCAAAAGTAAATCACAATCCAGCACGGATATTCAATTGTGATGAAACTGGCATAACTGTTGTGCAACACAAACACCAGAAAGTTATTGCCATGAAAGGAAAAAAACAAGTGGCTGCGCTTTCTTCTGCCGAAAGAGGATCACTTATGACAGTGGTTATGTGTTTCAATGCAACTGGTTTTATGTTTTAATCGTTTTCCCAGGAAAAATATGAAGCCGGAGTTGATGAATGGAATGCCGCCTGGTTCCACTTATGCTTGCCATATATCAGGATGGATACAACAGGAAATATTTGTTCAATGGATAAAACATTTTATCGAACACGTAAAACCGACTCAGGATGATCCGGTTGTACTGGTACTTGATGGCCATTACTCCCACACCAGGAACTTGGAAGTGATCAATGTAGCAACAGATAACCATGTTCATATTGTATGCTTACCACCACATTCCACCAATAAAATGCAGCCTTTGGATGTTGCATTTATGTCGCCATTTAAAACGTTCTATGCACAAGAAATAACTAGCTGGTTAAAACAAAATCCAGGACGAATTGTGACAGTTTATCAAATAGGAGAGCTATTTGGAAAGAAAAAAAACTTTTTCCCCTTTAAAAACTGAATCATTAATAAGCGATTCCGTAGCTGACAATAAGCTAGATAGTGGTCAGAATACCTCAGTTGTGGATGAACAAGAAAAAGCAAAACCCAACCATCCACTTCAAAGCTAGTGTTACCTACAGACTTAATGCCGATCCCAAAGATGGGCGAGAATTTAACAAAAAAGAAAAGATCTAATACCGGAAAAGCTGTTATTGTCACAAGTTTGCCATACAAAGATGAGCTAGAAACCAGTTTAGCCAAACTAGAATAGTCCCTCTACATCTACAGTAAAAAGAAATATGGCGTGTGTAGGTAAAGAAAACACTTTAAAAAGTTGAAAGTTTGTTTCAGAGGTAAAAAAGAAAACCACCAGCAACAAAAAAAGAACATGGTCCTCATCGTCTTCATCCGGTTCTGATGTTGAAATAACTCTGGATGATGGTGGTGAGTCACCATTTAGTAAAGAAGATGATACAACATGCATGTTTTGTGAAACCCTCTTTTCTGACGATTGTTCTGGTGAGTGGATTTGGTGTTCTGTGTGTGTGTGAAATGGGCTCACATTGAATGTGCAGGATACTCTGGTAAAATGTACATTTGTGAATTCTGAAGTAAATAAAAATGTATCTTTGCATTAAAATATATGTCTTGAGTGATTTATAAATTTTTGAATATACTTACAACTCTTTAGGACGTACCCCATATTAGGCTATAACACTACCCCATATTAGGAAAGCTATGTGCCTAATATGGGATTTGCAGTTGACAGCTTTAGGTACTTAATTTTTTGTAAATACATTGATACAGCAAAATTAGGCTCTGAAACGCACAAATAATGAAACACTGTATCTGTATGTGTATTTGTAGTTTCACAGGAAAATTATTTCTATATATATTTTGATTATTTTAAAAAGTACCCCATATTAGGCGACTTTTCTCTACACAATTTAATATTTAAAAAACGTTGATACCGGAGTAGCTGTGAGGTTACTATTTAAAAAATTTAAATCTTGGAAATTTCGATCACCCTGTACGAATTTTGGAATAAGCACTTTATTACGGACAAAAAGTGTTATTTCTGTGTTTTTGTTAGTGTAATATTTTTCGAGAATAATAGTGTTTTTAATATTAACGAGTCGTAGACGACGGAAAAACCGTGGAAAAAATAGTAGATGCAGACATTTAATATTATTCCCAATACACTACAAATATTTGATCCAATCAGATGAAATTGGAGAAGAAGGGCGTTTGCATTTGGGTAATCACAAAGACAACATTTTGGTCATCTCTTTGTAAGATGTAAATGTATTATGGTATTTTTTCTATTCCTTATGTTCCAGTGATTTAAATCTTAATTGTTAAGTTATTTCTCTCGTTGACATTTATTTAGGCATAATTAAATTTATAAAATAAAAAAAAATTCTGCGTTTTACATTTCTTTTCAATGACAAAATAACATTATTTTTTTTAAATAGTAACCTCAAAGGTTATTATTTAAAAAATATTCGATAAAATCATCAAATTGTGTAATTATAATGACATATTTTACCATAGAAATTTTCTATAACTCATTTTTGAGATAGTAAAATCAAACCAATTATAAATTGAAACTTTACAGGACTGTACCTTCTTATGAACAAAGTTCATAAGAAAATTTTTCTTAATTTTTTATGCTTAGTAGCGTTGATTAGTTTTGGACCACTCTGTATTTTGATGCGAACGCGTTTTGATAGTCATTTGGTACATATATCCTAAAACTTCCCATTTTACAAAAACTGAGTAAAACATTTTATTCAATAAATCAACAAACAATTTTATTTATTAATTTGATAACATTTTAAACTAAATTTTTACGGATTTATAATGACCATAAGTCATAAGGAATACGTACACTCATGAAATTTAAAACTTGGACACCACAATTTCTGTAAACAAAAGTTTGCACATTGTGAAGCGGGCTTAAGGGTATCATTTACAATTCTAACAGCAGGTAGTCTCAGCAGGTGTTATCTTATAGAAGGACTGTAGAATGAATCATTACACTAAGCACGTTTTAGAAAATAGGTAATTTACGTTGCTTACTTAATTTTTTCTTTAAAGAATATATTTGAAGGTATCGCTAATTAAACACCATAGCTCGATTAATTATCGAATCAAAATTAGGAAATGTTTACAAAATAAAATTAGAAATAATTTTGATTTAAAAAACGTCTACAAGCAATAACTTTTAAATTAAATCAAAAACTAAACATGGTTATTTGGGTTGACTGATTATTACTTATTTTTAAATAAATCTAACCTACTAATTATTGTAAGTTATTAAAAAAAATCATTAAACTCTCTATTCATAATATTTAGTCCTTACAAAATGTATATTTTATGACGTTTCATTTTTTTCTGTAGTTAATATAAAAAGTGAAAATAAAAACTAAGGCAATTCTTATTGTCAACGTATATATTTAGTTTTTGACAAGAATTTATTACATAATTATAATTAAGATACCAAGTTATAGTTTAAAATTAAATGAAAACGTTTTTTTTTAAATAAAGGTATTACTATATAAATAAATATAAGAAATCAATTGGTTTTTAGATTTAAATTGCGGCTACCATTCACCCACGTGCGTTGACCTCATACTCATCGTTATTACACCTTGATAATTCCTGAGGTGCTGTAATGGTTATTTAAGAATCTTTGCCTATAAACTTAACGACTACCACGGTTTCGCATCCAATTAAGCTTCAACCAGCCGGTGAACTCTATGGTCTGCAAGGTTCGTTCATTCGGCATAATATATACTTCGAGATAATATATATTTGCCATCCGTTCTTCGCTACATACCTCCCTAAAGGAAATCCTGGGGTTACCTACCTTCTGAGCTGTCGAATACTGTCACTAGCAGGAACTTTCATTCTCGGAACTGCATACTACAGAATACAGCTAAGTTTGAATGTTTAAGTAACCTATTCAATATTAATGCGTAGGAAGCTCACGTACATGTGACATTGAACAGTTTGAATCTCTGCATTTAAGCAAATTTTTATTCAGGGGTAGACTCCACCACCAACTTTTGGTTTTGTTTTTAACCAGCTCCATAAGTGCTTGGGCGCTTTACATAAAGTGGTGGAAGCTAAAACAAAAGGCCTTTGGGTTGGCAGGAGATACTTACCTTTTTAATCCGAGTTTAAAGGCCGTCTGACAGTTTTATAAATTTGATATAAAATTTACAAACAAATTTACATTCTAATTTTTGCGTAGTGTCATACGTACTTCTGAATGTAAATTTACAACCAAATTTACATCTCAAAAATATTTGAACGTGTTCTAAAAATTCTACAAAATGCGTACATAAAACAGCGAATTTTGTTAAAATTCCCGCCTTTACGTAGCGTCCTAAACCCTAAACCTGTGCCAAACGGATATGTTCCGCATTTGTAAATTGTAGTCACGGTGGTCACATTCGTTCTCGATTTATAGTTTTCATTAATTGTTTATTGTTTGTTCTTTGTTATTTCTTGTTATTTTGTTTGTTAATTGTTGATCTTTGTTAATTAATTATAGTGATATTGTTGTTTATATTTATTGTGGTAATTTATTCACATTTTTGACCACTAAAATGTCTTGGTCAAAAGAACATAGTGTCAACTATTGATAGAAGAGGTACAAAAATACCCCTGTTTATATGCGCTAAAGTCACCACAATATAAAAATAAGCATGCCCGGCAAACTGCCCTGGAACATATTGAAGAAGCGTTACAATCAATTAAACCAAATTTAAGGCTGTTCTATCACTCGGGACAATTTCAGATTTCTAGTAGGCGGTTCACTATTTTTATTTCTTGTTACATAAATAGTTATTTGTTGTTTTTTCTGTTTCTAAAATTGTTTAAAAAGCATGTCATGTACACAAAAAATTGACATCAACAATATATTATTTATCTATTAATATTAATCGGCTTACAAGTCTAGCCTGTTGCGCTCAGAAAAATTCGCCCGCAGTACATCCATTTCCCAATTCTCCAAGAGTTTTCAATATTTATCGTTTACTTAATGTTAATTTTTCTCATTGATTTTAAGTAAAAATTAAAAAACAAAAAGTAGGGTTGTCAGAGAATTATTATCTATGTCGCGCAGGAGTCGAAATTTGGGCTTATAAGGAAATCCATTTTCTATTATTTTACGTTTTAATTAAATTAAATACAACGAAGACGAAAATTAAAAAAATAGCTCCTGCACAACATAAATAATAATATTAGCTATATGTTTGTGCAAAATCAGGAAAACATTTCTAAAAATAAGCGAGATAAATTTACATAAACTTTATAGCTCCCTGAGAGAACAGCCTTGGTTTGAAAGTTTACAAGTGGAACATAGAAAATGAAACAGTAGCAGATGTAATGGGGCTGGTGACGATGAGAATAATAGTGTAAGGCAATAAGTGAGAAATTCATAACTGATTAAATCATTGTGTTATTTGTTACAGGGTTATACACAAACGGTTTGGTACTTTAAATTGATGTTTTTCTTGTTGGATCATGTGCAGGTTCGATCTGCAATTGATTCGATGGAAGAGGAGGTGGAAACCTATCAAGAATATGTGGTAGATCGCAATGGTGTCCTCCAAGAGTTTTCTGGTGATGAACGTTTTGAATTGGAGTTTACATCCCAAAAGAGACTGAGGACATTCCTTCGACTTCTTCATCTACCCCATCAGCAAGGCCGAAGAAAAGGAGGAGAAATGTTGAACAAGATCGTGGAGACATTTTTAATGTAGGATACTTCGAAAACTCTTGCAACAATAAGTGAAACTATAACAAAATTGAACCAACCTGCCAATGAAATTAACAATGATGAAGATGCCTTGGCAAAATTCATTGTAAGCAAATTTAAAAAATTAGGAACGAAAACGTAAGGATCCAGACAGAAGAAGATATTGTTAAGATTTTAAATGCTGCAATTAAAAAAAGTAATGAATTATAATTATTTTAATGAGTTATATTTTTTTGTAAATAAACCACTATGTACATATTAAATCTATTTATTGCATTATTCTGCCACTCAACAGCTCCGTGTTAGGAGAATTAAAATAAACTATCTCCGAATTTCTCGAGCATTATCAGCTGTTCGGTTATAGCATTGACGATTTATTCGTGGAAGACTTGTAATATCTTCACCTTCTGTCTCAGTGTAACAATGTGAATTTTCAGTGACCAGATAACTATGTAATACTACACAGGTTAATGTTATTAGCTCCACTTTATCTGGACTTAGAGCAATAGGATGTAAGAGTACTCGAAAACGATTTGCTAAAATACCAAATGCATTTTCTACTATTCCTCTAGCTCTGGATAACCTATAATTAAAAATATGGTTTCATTATATTTGTTGAAAGAGGAAATGCATCAACGGCAACGTATGGTAATGGTTTGTTGAGCCCTGATAATACTTCAGGGTCTGGTAAGTGAAGAGAACCATTCTGTAATGCCTCTGCTAGTTTATGGTTGCAAAACACCCCTTCATCACTTATCCGTCCGTTAACACCTATGTTAACATAGAGGAACCGGTATTTCTCATCAGATAAACCCAATAGCACAATGATGTTAGCACCTTTATTATTGTAATAATATGAGCCACTTGAAATTGGTGCTCGAAATGTTATGTGTCGCCCATCAAGAGCCCTGACACCAAGTGGAAACTACCACATTGCATTAAAATCAGCTGCAATTTGCTTCCACTCTTTTGGAGATTTTGGCATCTGTAATAATAAGCAGTTATTATTTCAATTACAGTTTTGATGTACATTGTAGAGGGCGCCACCAACATCTGCATATATAACTAAAATTGTAAAAATATTAAGGTTCTGGCGCTGACGATATTTCCCAAGCACGTAATATGGAATATTTCAAATGTGTGGTGTTGTAAACTTTGGTGCTGATAAGAACATATTCTAGGTTTGACTTTGTCATTTCGATCTGACACTGTCTAAAATATCTCAAATATTTTACCTCTTCTCTTTGAATAATCCTTACTCCTTGTAACACTAACGCCAAAATAAACACCTCCGGGATAGAAATTTTTTTTTTTGAGAAGATCAATGTCGAAAAAATTACAATGAAAGATGTTTTTATAGATCAGAAATGCTTATTTTAAACGCGATTGACGTCTAACTATATAGTTTTATAATTATTTTATCCATCTAGGGAAACTTTTGTGCTAAAATTAAACCTGAAAACATTGTTGCAGCTGCATTACTTGTCAACATCCAACAACAAACTTCTTATGCGAATTGTAGGTCCGTACCAACCAAATCATATCTTGACAATCTTCTATCAAGAAGAGTTATTCTCAATCTTATCTGACCTGTGGTGGCATCGTCAACACGGTTAACCAATTATGAATCTGTATGGCCAAATTTTCTATTAATCAACCGCAAGAACTCAAAAAGAAAGCACAATCTTTAGCCACTACTATACAGGATTGTACCCTATTCCACAATTTTCTGCAAGGACTCGATTAGAAAAAGAGTTTTAGCGCGTACTCTCTTCGACTCCAAAACTTGTTTGCCAACAACCAGTCGTACTGTTCGCTCCTAGACAATTTTTCGAGTTTAAAGATGCACTCACACGTTTAATAAGAATTTCTAAGCTTATTCATTCCTAACGAACTCTAAACAAGATTAACAATTGAAACGTTCATCATTGTTAATCAGCTTCAATTTTTTTTTAGATGCTGACGGAATAATTCGTATTGGAGGCAGAGTACAAAATCCTCATTTAAGAACTAGAACAACGCACAAAGTGATAGCTGTATCGCTCATATCTTTAAAAGGGAGAAAACAACTTTTCTCTTTTTGCAGTTGAGGCTAGGACAAGCATTTCTGTGTGCACAAACAATAGTATTGTTCAACGCGCATTTTCAAAGTGTTGCCTATAAACTAACGAGTTTTTACATTTAGTTCTAAATTTTATTGTTTGTAAATTTTAAATGATATGTTTCCATTCTATCCTTTATTAAATATTTTTTTATTGAAAGTTTTTCAATAGTTTCACTACTGCAACCATCATTCATTCATTATTGTAATTAGAACAAGTTATTGCGGCCAGTCGCTATTGTGCTACTTTTTAAAATATATATATATTTGAACTGTTTTTTTCCTTAATTCTATCTACAGGAAAAAATTACCAAGACAATAACATCTACCAAAAATAAATAGTGTTCAAAAGGTAAGAGCTTCATCGGAGTAAAGGTATCGTAAAATCTTATAACGTATTTTTTTTCAAACAACAGCCCGTCGTCAAATAGCTCAGAATTCAAATTATTTTATAGACTAAATGTTCCTAATGCAGGAGCTCCCTTCATATATAGCGTATAAAAACTAGTTCCAGCGTTCATACCAACTCAGACGATTTGGTTTTTAATGGTTCATTTTAGCGAAAAAATTATACAGGTAAGATGTCAAAAACAACTCTTTACGTACATTTACATAAAATTAATTTTTGGTATGGCATGAAAGAATTTTAAGAATATTAGTAGGTAGTGAAACACATGTATAATTTAAAAAAGGTGAGTAAAAAAATAACCTAAGAAAAAATCCAAAGAAAAAATTCAAGAAAACCTTTTCAAATTTTTAATTCTAATTTGAGATGTGGAATAAAACAGCCTTACTTACTACTTACTAGGTACTTCAAACAATAGACCATATTATTTATTTAGCTACAATTTCTATTACAAATTTAATTACAAAATATACCAAGTAACGGAAAATCGAAAAAAATAAATATGCTAAATTGGTACCGGTTATTTTTTCTATGATTGATACTCAATACTTTTGAATTTTTATTTCAAGAGTTTTTTTTCTGATGGATTTTTCAATATTTTTTTTCTGTGATTTTTTTATTCTTAGGCTATTTTTCTTAAATTATTTCAAAACACAGAAGCTTACTTAAAAATAAGTTACATTGTGTCATTTCAATAGATAGTGTTTATTTATTTTAATTCAATTTATTTTTTGCAAAATGTCTATAATTAAAGTAAGTAGGAATTTATTGTAAAACACGTATATTTCCCAAATTTGCATATAATTCAAGAATAGGACGTAATAAAAAATCGTACTTTGTTTCCTTCAAAGCAATGGAAAATGAAATCGACAAATTTCATAAAATAATCGACGAAAAAATGTTGTTTTAAATAAAAACAACGAGAAATATTAGGAACTTGAAAGTTATGTCAAAGGCCTAAAAAGTTCGCTTCAAACTGTAACGGATAAATATGAATTTGAGAGACGAAAAGTAGTAAAAGAAAAAATTAATTTAGAGATTATCCATAGTTACAAAAAGTTTATAATTCAGATATCAGCAGACTACGAAGTAGTTGAAGAAGAACGTAATATTGCTGCTGAACACTTAGCTTGCATTGAAGGAGGTTTTGCCGATTTGCTTAATAAATACGAAGAAGTAAAACAAGACTACATAATAAATAACAAAACCTCTATTTTAAAAAAAAATTAGAATATGTGTGTTGTGGTTGAATATGAAGTACAGAAAACTTGAACACAAAATATATTGTGTCGAAAATTCGTAGAATTAAGAATGACGATTTTGTGTTTCTGCACAAATATTGATTTTAATTAAACGTTAAAAAACCATGAAAACTTAAAAGTATGTTAATAGCTTTGATTAATAGGAGTCCTTATCTTAATTATTTTATGTGTATGAATGCTGCCAATTTTGCGACTCTGAATGTGTCCAAAATCGTTAGCAGAGACACAATTTTGACAGGTCCAGTGGGGATAAGCACATGCATGTGATTGGCTAAATTACATTCAGAATTTAGCTCTCAAGGCTCTAGGTAAACGTTTCGTAGCCTTTTCTTTTCATTTTCAGTATTTAAACTAAAAATATGAGCAGACTCATAAAGGCACATTCCGTAATAACAAAATGTCTATTAAAAGCGAAGGTACAAACTTTTAATTAATTAATGATCATGTAATTAAAAATTTTTTACTGTTACATAACTTAGTTGTTGCCTTTATTATGTTAATTATAATGATGTTGTAAGGTCGAAGCTGTTCAACCAGTAAGCAGTCGGGCTTTACACATTTCAAGTAGTCGGCGATACCAAAATAAAGGACGACAAGCTTCAAAGGTGTATCCCGTTGTTGATCACACTTACGATGCAGTTGTTGTGGGCGCTGGTGGTGCTGGATTACGTGCAGCTTTCGGGCTGGTCGCAGAAGGGTTTAAGACGGCTGTCATTACGAAGTTGTTTCCTACGAGGTCTCACACTGTTGCCGCCAAGGAGGCATCAATGCAGCTCTAGGTATTAACTGGAATCAAAGCAAATATCCTTTAAATAAATGCATGCTTTTGCTTATGTTTGTAAAGGGGCGTTTCAATTGCTGAACCATAACATAAACAATTAAAACCATATTTGTATAATTATATCTTTTATGCGTCATAAATAATTTTTAAGAAAGATAAGAGCCATATTAGTTGCATGGTAGATACACTTTTCACAGCCCTGGCGGTCTGTTTTCAATTTTATTGCAGCGAATGATTCTGATAAATATTTTTTACTTTTTTTTATTAGTATGGAGATTACGTGTTGTTTAGTAAGGATTATAATTATAAACTTAAGTGTAACATCAAAAGTCGATTATACACTATTACATAGCCTATAACTTGAAGGACAGTTAGGAATGTTTAAATAATATATGCAGAACCAAGGGATCAGAGGGAAATACTGAAAAATCTCTTTGGCGTTTCCTAAAATTTTAAAATGATGAATGCAGATTACACAACACGGTTTTCAAGTTATACTGTTTATTAAAAGGTGTTATTGTGAATAGCATCTTTAATATCTGTTTCAATTGTTTCACAATTAACAAAATGGGGTTTTTTCTTATGTTCCTTATGAAAATAGGCATAAAAATATTACAACAATTAAACGTAAGTTAAAGTATAACATCCATATAATAATGTTTATATCTGCATTGTTCCATTTTAATTAATGTTTAAATGAGTACTAACGATTTATGGCACTAATAAAATAATTCATTTGGTAGTTCTGCTTGTTATAAAACTATGGAATAGAAAAAGTTAGTCGATTATAAACAAATTTTTTAAAGTCATCATCAATGAAGTGTTTTTCAAGATTCGGAAAAACCACCAAAAGGGATATTTATAATGCAGTCTTAATCTCCTAGCGAAATTTCAGAAGATTTTCGGAAAAAAATATTTGATTTTAGTCACATCACCGACACCGCGTAAATAATAAATATTAATAAAATGGGTATACTCCTCCGGTATCGGTTTTATTTATAATATTACTCTTGTTAAGGATATTCAAGGTGGAGGTTAAAAAAGAAGACACTGCCTTTGCCTTTTACTCCAAAATTCTTGACGTTTTGCTCCTAACAAATGGGGGTTTCTTCGAAAACTAAAACTGTCTTTTAGTCAATGTTGTCAATGAAAAACGAACACGCCTTAGAACACATGGACATGATTGTCGGAAAATTATAAACAATTAATTATTACAACTTCACACGACATTTATACAGACACGTGCTTTGCAATAGAAATTTCAACTTACGTGTCGATATAAAATATGGTGTGAAGTTGTAATAATTGTTTTGTAATTTTCCGACAATCTTGTTCATATGTTCTATGGCGTGTTCTATGTTTTTCATTAAGCGCTAACAAAATATGTTACCTAACGGTATAACAGAAATAGTGACGGAGGTTGAAGACTTTATGAATAGACATTTATGTTATTTATGGCCTAGGGTTTAACCATACTCCTTCCATACAAAACGTAAGGTCTTTTATTAATAATAACTAACATTTTATAGTTTTAAACACTACTATGGATATAAAACAGTAACTACTTGGTAGATTATTAGAACAAATGATAAAAATTATTATGTTATCTCTTCTTGGTTCGGTACCCTAGTTTGGCGATTGGTCGTTTGTATATTCCATTGTTGGTGCGGACAGTCTTACCGCGGAACTCTATCATTTCCATAATGCAAGTTTGTAATTCCCAAATAACATTGACATGGTGGTAGGTTGTCATGTCCAACTACGACTAAGTTTCCAACTTGAACCGGTTTTTGAGTCTGACTCTATTTGTATCAAAAGTTGGGACGTTGTGAGATATTCCGCTGTCCATTTTTTTTCAAAAAGTGGTTGATGGCTGAATCAGCTGGAATCTTGATAACCGGTGTACCGCAATATCGGTAACAGAAGGATCTGGTATTGTTGTCATTGGTCTTCCAATCAAAAAGTGACCCGGGGTAAGAGGGAGGCAATCGTTGGGATCAGATGATAGATAGGATACGTAGGTCTGGAGTTTATTATACACTCTATTTGCATGATTAAAATTAAAATGTCTCATACATTTGCTTTGATTTCCCAATTATCCGACATAAATGGTGTTTTACAATCCTAACCCCGCTTTCCCACAAACCTCCATAATGTGGTGAATTGGGAGGAATAAAGTGCCATTGAACATTCACTGTAGTGCAAAACTTTCAATTTCAGATTTTGATGTTTTCAAACAGCTGATTAATTTGTCTAACTCATTTTTGTGTCTTTAAAATTAGATCCATTATCTGAATAAATATGACTTGGGGCACCTCGGCGATCTGCAATTCTCAAATTTTCGGCGGTCAAATCACTGAAAATCTCTAAATGCAGAGCAAAAGAAACAAATACACATAAATAAGCCTTTGAAATATGGATTCCGCGACCGTTTCTGTCTTTTACCAAAAAAGTTCCAGCGTGGTCAAATTGGATACGTAAAATGGGCTAATTGGTTCCTTAACCCATTTCTCTGTAAGATGAGTCATTATGGGATTTATTAATTTTGGCTTAAACCGAAAACATTTAACGCAATTTCTTACTACTGATTTAGCAACTTTCATACCGGAAGTAACCCGATAATTGTGTCTTACCTTTGATAAAAGTAATTGCGACTCTGCATGGATAATTCTTTATGTTCAGATTCGAAAATTAACCTTGCTAGTTATTCTTTACAGATATTAAAATAGGATGCTAATCTAATAAATCTGAATTTTTTAACTTACCACCTACTCCTAAAACTCCATCCCTATCTAGAAACGGTGAAAGCTATCATGGTTTTTATGCAGTGGTTGATTTACTTTTAACAAATCTAATTCTTCACCAAAACTATTTGCGAGATCCTAATCAAAGATATCATTGCTAGGTGCAATTCTGTTACCGTTAATATTCTATATTGTCGATTCTCAACGGGCAGTTTTGAATTCGATAAAACCTTAAACAGTATGCAGCTACACGTTGTTGTTTCATTATTATGTTCGAATATGATATTTTGGTATCAAAATGAAGCTAAAATTAGTCTTAATAGCTGTTGCTATTAGGAGTCAGCTGAATTTCACGTTGTTTTCAAAAATTGGCAATAAAAATAAAAGTAAGTTTTGATAATGAAAGAAAAATAGTATTGGGTTGCCTAAACAATCAACATTCTTACGTTTTGACAATAAGGCTGAAAGGAAAGTCATTAATAAGCAAATAAAAAGCTTTATTCCCAAGGAACAGCTTTGAATGATATTAGAACTAAATTAAATAGGAAGGTTACAATAAATAAACTTACTAATTTTTATTGATGAATTTTCAAAATGACCCTGTAATTCAGTTGATTTCTTATAGCGAGCGCTATGCGCAATAATTTTAGCTGCGTTTTGATACCAAAACCACTTTTGTCACTTGAAAGGGCGAGCAGGAATTAAAAAAAAAACAGTTCATAATGCTAAATCCCACCCTGTATTTCCATCAGAAACACAACATCTCGTAAAAGGTGTTACTAAAGCTGTAGTTTGTTTCTTCAGTTCTGGAATATAGTCTAGTACAAATGTTTGACTGTGTGGCCATTCTGTCTGTTGTTTTTGCAACCAACTTGGACCTGTCCACCTGTTTGTTGTACTAGGTTTTCTAGAGAGATTCCTCTAGATGCTATGTCAGCTGGGTTGTCTCTAGTTTTGACATGGTTCCATGAATCGTTCTCTGTCAACGTTTGAATTTCAGACACTATTTGCCACAAACGTTTGAAGCCGGTTTGGCTCAGTTTTCAGCCACCACAACACTATTGTTGATAAGAGTGTATCTGTAAATGTAACGTATCAGCAACGTATTTTTATTAATCTAGCCAAAATCAAAGCTTCGCACAATTCTAATTTTGGAATTGTGATGGTTTTAAAGGGGCCACTTTTGTTTTTGCACTGAGAAGTTTCACTTGTACGTTTTCTCCGTGCATATAAATAGGCTCCATACTACGCAGATTGGTGAAGAATCGAAGAAACTGTGCAATTCCGTAGTTGTAGGTCTTGCAACAATTACGTGTGTTGGAATTTTTAATAGCTGTAGATGATGTACGTTTACCCAAAATGTTCATAACTTTTTAATCATAATTTTGATAAGATATCACATGAACTTATAAGACTCAATGGGTCAAATATTTTGCTATTTATTTAATAATCGTTGGATCATTGGATATCCATTTTCTCAATTTAAAACTAGCACTTATAAGGATCATGTCTACTTCGGAACACAACCTTGTAGCCTGTTTAGTTTTAAACGAAGATTTGATATGGTCTAGATAAAAATTATTTTTAATGATTGTGGCTGCTTTTCCTGAAAATCGCATGCCAGCTGGTTTAGACATCTAATTGCGAGATACGGAGCAGATTTGGTGCCATAACTCACAGTATTCATCTGAAATTCTTCTATGGGTTGAGATGACTCAGTTCTCCATAGTATTCTGTACAAGATTCTGTCACTCTCACTCACTAAAATTTGACAGTACATTTTTTCGTTGTCAACTATAACGACGTTCACGTTTTGTCTAAATCTTACCAAAATTTCCACATCATTTGGTATTTTTGGACCAGTAAACTGTAAATCGTTACAAGACCATCCAGTACCTACTAGTTTCTTGGGACGCATTAAACACTATTCCTAATTTTGTGTCAGTGCTTGTCTCTTTAATCACTCTATGATGCGGCATGTAATAACAACTTTCGAAATTATCAGTTGCTGGTACTTTGATCATGTGATTTAAAACTTGGTATTCTAACATAAAGTTCTGGTACCTAATTAATTTTGTAAGTAATGTCGTCTTCAATCTTGAGCAATCTTTTATGGCTGTCTTCTTTAAACCTCCTAATAATGTTGTAGAGTACTTTAATGGTTAACGCACTACAAACTGTCCTTATCGGTACGTGTGGTGGTTTCTTTGAATTGCAGCTCTCATAATTCGTCGTACGATTTCATGAAACGTTGCGATATACATATTTATTTTATTTCCCAGAACCGTTTTAAATTATCTTGCTTGATGATCCCGCTGAGAAGGGTTTCCGGTGGATAATAAAACATTGTTGTTAGCGCTTTGTTTGGACAGTGTCATTTGAATTGATGTTGTTGACACTTCACCAGAAGTTGAACAGCTTCTTTATCTTTTATTGTTTATTCCATCTTGGGTTATTTTTACCCCAGATGTTACATTTTATTATTATTCTTTGTTCTGACTAATGATACATATTTTTGATTAATTTAATCTTTTTCATACCCAATGTTTAGGTAATATCTTGTACTTTCTTTTCTTTAAAGGTCGATACTAGTCGAATTTTAATTTTTTTTTTATTAGGTTTTTTGTTTTATTTTATTAATATACACACCAATAGATAAAATATGGATTATGTGTTTTTCAAGAAACTTACCTTCTTATGTCCCAAACACGCTCTAATTTTTTCAATTCAAAATATTTATTGTCTTTCCTTATTTTCATACTATATCAAAAAATATCCTTTTTTTTCAATCGAAAAATCTTACTTCAAAAAGTTGCATTTAAAAAACTTGGTGCGCTTTTTCTTCGTTAAAACTTCTACTTTCTGATGTACAAAAACATACATTACTGTGGAAGAATTTCTGAGAAAATGCAAAAAACCGTAGAAAGTTGATTTCGAAAAGTTGTTTTTATCATCGTCTATAATTTTTGGCAATTGAAATTTACGCTTTAATTACTCGAATAACCTTAGATTTTATGTTACATTGATAAACTAAGAAATTGTAAATCCATAAAACAGGGTTTGCTAAAACATACAAGAATTTAAATATTAAAGATAGGCATTGAAAGGATTTAATCTAAAAAATGTGACTGTTGTCGGTTTATTAAATTTTAATTATATTTATGGAATAGAAAATTTTACAATATAAAGATATGCAGAAAGCTCTTTCTGGGTACGCATACGCAGGAGCTATTGGAAGACATTTTCTAGTACAACTCGCCTTTCAAAATTAATTTTTTATCGATGTAGTTATCGGACACAGGAAAAGCTAATGGATGCATTATTGCTAGAAAAAAATTTATCCAGCATCTAAGATTAGTAAAAAGAAGGGACCTACCTAATAGCTTTGTATGCATTACTGGGAAATGATATTATTGGTTAAAGATTTTATACGGGCACTATAAACGATTATTATGAATTTACGCGGTTCACCCAAGGTTTCTTTACGATTAAACGTACTCATAAGTATGGGAATCTGGTCGGATATGACAGTCCAGCAAGTCTTAATGAGATCCAAGAAAACTCCGGGTGGACTTACTCATGGCGGTGGTTGATCTAAAAGTGTTTTTAGCAAAATTCGTATTAACAATGGTCATACTTGTCGAAGTTTGCAATGAAATGGAAGATTTTTGTAACTTTTGCAACTACAAGAGCAACGCTTTGATACAAGAGAATATGAAATAAAAAGAGATGTGCGGATCTACAGAAATAACAAAATTTTTTTTAACAGTTACGTTCCTTTTCTAGAGACTGATACGATTATGTCAACGTTTTCTGGAATTATTTGCCGGAAAACTGATATTTTTGAAGTCGTTATTTTCTTTTGAAAATTTGCACATAGGCGTATAATCTAATTCTGAACAACTTTTCTCTTAGGCCTTATTCAATATCTTGTCATCTAACCTCACTTTTTACATATTTAAGGAATATTTTTTGATGCAAACTCTTTGCCGGTCACTGTATACCGTTACTAGTAACGAAATGATTATCTGCAAATGTTTAGATATGACAAATTTTTTTTAGTGGTTTATGACTACGAAATGTAAAGTTTTCATAGTGGTCGTGTAAAACATTATCTCCAATACGAGCTTGTACCTTTCCCAACTTTACGATTCATTTATGAGTAGGAATGGACCAAGTCATTCTAACGGACGATATCGTGCATGTCGTGGACGGTGGCTTCTTACTGCATAAAGTAATTTGGCAGAAAAATGAAACGGTGGAAGAGATCCACTAGAATCGGAAAGAATCTGACGGTGACGAAATGCCATCAAAGAGGCGAAAACTAAAGCATTAGTGATTAGAGTTCCGGATAAGGTGATAAAGGTGTTTAAAAATATTAGAATTAATTATTTATTTATTTATTCGTATGGTACATTTTAAATATTGTATTGCGATGTAAGTGTTATGTATGGTGCCCCAGAAGATCAGTGTAAACCTGTATAGTGAATATAAATTGAATGGTACAATTTTAAGCATAAATCTGAAATGCCTAACAAATATATTTATGTATTACAGTAAAACCTCTAAATAGCGGTCGCTAAAATTTGCTGCAAAACTGACCGGTATATGGAGGTGGCCGTTATTTGGAGGAAAAAAATTATTTCTATGCGTTGTTTATTAAAATCTTTTAAGTATGGAACATAATACGGTTCGCTAGAGTGTACCTATTTTCTAATTGCTCGTTATACCTATTACAATAATTAATTACATACATATACATACCATTAACTTACATTTTGTGAAATATTTTTGTATTGAGGTTTGTTTTACATTTTTAAGTTTAGTTTGTAAAACAGAAAATTCATATTTTGATAAAATTTGAAGTACTTCTACCGCTAGCTCAATCTTATCATTAGAAAATAGAAAACTTTACACATCTCTTAGTTTTTCATACACTTCACCAATATCTTTAATGTTTGACTTCGGATTCTTCTGCACCACTGTTCTTCTACACCATTGTTCGAATCACAGCCTTCACTAATTGGGGCGTTTGGTCAAAATATCACAATCAATAGATGCACAATTTTCAAGGCTTACACGTTGATTACCTTCTAGTAATACAGAAAAAGCTGAACTAGTGGAATTTCGTCTTCTTCATCGAAATCTTCTTGCAGGACCTTTTCCGAGAATCCTGCTTTCGCAAAACATTTAGCAATTGTAATAGGCGAAACGTTTCTCCAGGCTACTGATATCCAAACTAAAGCGCTGGTTAAATTGATACTTTTTCCGCATCTTCAAAAGGACGTTTTTAGCCAGGAAGTCATAATCTCTATTTAAAATGTACCATACGACTAAATAAATAAAAAAAATCTCTACCGTCATCCAAGCTTTTTTATTAGATACCCATTCTAAGGGAAATTTGTTGGTATGAGAGCCTTTAAAGCATCTTGCGTATTTACTTTTTCCAATGATTAACGGATTTTCCTTATCACCTTCCATATTTGTACAAAATAAAATTGTCAATCTATATTTTGCAGCTTTTTTACCACTACATTAATTTTTTTTTCAAGAGAACGTTTTGTTTGGCATCGCAAGGTAAAAAAGTCTGGTCTCGTCAGCATTGTACACATTTTTGGGTGAATACTCCTTCAATATTACTGGCAGCTTTGCTTTCCAAGCTTCAACAGTGTCCAGGTTAATATCAGCTGACTCCTTGCAAGTTGTTTTAAAGGTTATGTTATGACTTTGACAAAATTTCTCAAGCTGTCTCTTTTATTAAAGGTCCAGATATAGGGATATTTTTATTCCTAGCTTTACAAAACAATTGTAAACTACTCGGTCAATTTCTAAACCTTCTGTTCTAGGAAATTTTCTCTTCTGCTCTGTATTGAAACCTTCTTCAAATAGCTTTTTATAATCACATTTGTTTTTTAAAATATCGTTAACTTGTGTTCTTCCAACACAAAATTTTTCAGCCAACTTTCTAGCACTGTTATTGAACTTTTCACTTTCCACAATTATATCAATTTTCTCTTTAAGAGACAAACGTTTTCTTTTAGCGACATTGTAATTTTTCTGTACGTCTATATGTAACAGCACTGTTGAACATACTAACTCAAACTATGTACGCATAATACGATTTTTTGGGTAAGCTTAATGAGCTTTTTAGTTGCACTTTCTCTGTAATGACTTTCTATTGTAAATCGAACAAATTCTTTAAATTCGTTCTTAAATACCGGTAATTGCTTAAGCCTCACACAATAAAACAATTATATATTATGCACCACTTGAACGCTAAGCTGTTGTCTACTAATGACCTTACTTAAGAATGGCGGGAAATGAGGTGTAGAATTACATGTATTTTTCCAAGAAAGTGTACAAATAAGCCGCCGTTGCCGTTATCGAGAGTTGGTCGCTATTAGGAGGGTCATTAATATGGATATTTCCGTATAATTGGTTTTTGACTTGGAAAACTTGGCCAGTTTTAGAGGTGGCCCCTTTTAAGAGGTGGCCGAAAATAGAGGTTTTACTGTAAGTTTTTTATTTCATAAATGTAACAAACAGTAGTCACATTTTTTACATAAAATCCCCTTCCAATCTTTAATATTTAGAAAACTAACTATTTTCGCGTGTTTTTAGCAAACTCTATGTTTCATGGATTTGCAATTTCTTAGTTTATCAATATAACATTGAATATAAAGTTTTTCGAGTAATTAAAGCTTAAATTTCAATAAATACCGAAAAATTATTGACGGTGATAAACAAAAATTTTTGAAATTGAGTTTTTCCACGACCACCATGAAAAAAATAAATAAAGTTTGTCATATCTAAACGTCTGCAGAAAATCATTTTGTTACTAATAACGGTATATATACCCCAATTGACTGAATGTAGTTCAAAAGCTGATTGGTTGCTCGTTTTGATTTGAAACTGACATTTATTTATCTAACCTGAAAATCTGCCAAAACGACGTCTACACTTCAAATAAAAAAGTAAACTTGATAATTATTGTTCATTATTGAGAATAAAAAATTGTTTGGTAGTCATGCTATATTTTTTAATTGCCAAACTGACACTTAAATCTTAAATTAAATTTTGATAAAACTCAGATACTACATACTGGTCGTGGAAAAAGTATAGTGTATGGCTTGAGGACAAAATCATGTTGCTCGTGATTATCAGCGCTCGGGCTACCACCCTCGCGCAGTTAACACACTCGCATGAAAACTGTGATTTTCTCCGCTTGTAATACAATATACTATATTTCGTTTGTTTGCATTTTCTGAAAAGATTTTTCATAGTAACATATTTTTGTTCAACATCAGAAAGTAGAAGTTTCAATGAACAAAAACTCACCAGGTTTTTTTAAAAATCAATTTTTTTTGGTGTGAGATTTTTCGATTGAAAAAATGTTACTTTTTCTATTTACTATGAAAATAAGGGGAAAAAAATATTTTGAAAAAAAAATTGAATTATATTTGGGAGTTTTTACCAACATTTTCTTCCTTTTACAATGGGTGTCATCCTGTTCTAAATTTTTTTGCTCTCAAAAATTAATGGTCTTGGCATATTTAGCAAATAGAAAGATAAATACCTTATATTTGCTTACATTTTTTATTTAAAACAATATGCCAAATAGAATAGTCACGAAATTGGATAGTTCTACAACTATAAGTACGAGTATTTTAACTGTTACATATTCTGGGTGCGTTGATAACTATTCCTTAAGAATTAAGTATATAAAACAGTTTAATGTTTGTAAAATATTCTTAAGTTTCACTGCCGCTATGTAAAAGAACGTTTTGTTCTAAGTGCTTTGATTCTATGGTAAAGATCATTTACCTACCCCTAATGCGCAGAAACGAGTTTTCGTCGGCGAGTCTATTATAAGCATTTTAGGAGGTTTAAATAAATGTGTTCAGTAGCATATGTTTATACTGTGGATTTATTTCACCACGCCCTGCTCAGGAGCTCGTATATCAGATGTTTATTAATCATTTTCTACTTCTTAAAGTAAACGGACTCTAGAGTGCGTTCAAAAGTCATAAGCGCAGAAACACATTTTTTAACTCCATAAAGGTTATTTATTAGTTACTCTGTACAAAACAGTTTTTTTAAACTGTTAACTGCTTGTTCTGTGACAGTAAACACTAAGTTGACTTTTACCATATGTTAGACTTGTTTTTTTTTAATTAATAATTTATTTATGTTTCTCAAAGGGCAACTTTTAATGATCAGGTGTAATGAATCATAGAACAGTAAAGGTGCTTTGCTCACCTATTTGGGGCACAACTGGGTAACTTCCAAATTGATCATACACATCCTCCGTCTGGAATAAAGGGATGGGGATCTTTTCACGAATACGGGACATGGAAGAAGAACAGCAAGATACCGCATACTGTTACTTTAAAATACATCGTTAGCGGACTTACCCCGGCCCTTCCGGGTGGTAGAAGCTCATCCTGCTTCTACACTCCCTCTCATGAACTTCTTCATCACCTACCTAATTGCCTAATTTATTAAACTAACATCTTTCTAAATCTCTTGACCTACCCTTACCTAGTCCCTGTCTACCTAAATATCTGAAAACTATAAACTTGTAATTACTCTACTTATCAATGATCATGGTAACCAGCACATCCGGCCATGGCCTGCAAGCGCTTCTATAACTGACACTAGAGCATCCGGCATACATCCTGCAAGCTCATTTTTTTTATTACCCCCAAAACCATTTCACTGTCTAATCTTTTATTTTTTAATATGACACATATATTTATTTTGACACTTAATTATTTATCAGCCTGCTTTTTAATTATTTTTGTTTTCAACTTAAGATTTTATTTAATTTACCAAAGTGTAACACATTTCATTGTATGTTTGAATACAAACCTTCTGCAACTTCTATAAGTACTGTTTTTTAAAATCAATGTTGCTTTAAATATCCATCGCCAAAAGACATAATACTTGTAGTTCTTTTGAATAGAAACCCAAAGATGAAAAGTGTATGCCATTACAGAAAATTAGATTGCAAAAATTTAACAATCCAATCGTTTGTACCGCTGAAAGATGGAGAAAACAATGAACAGAACAGAGCCCATTAAGAACTTACGCTGTTATCACTTACGTGGTTATGAATGTTGCTGATTACTTGCAGTCGCAAAGGATATCGAAGATGAAGAAACTTCTCCAAACGTTCAATAATCTTTTAAATTTTTTTTCTAAATATTATTTTACGATTTACTAGCGACAAACTTATTTATTTAGATTTTACAAACATTTTAGGAAAGCGTTGTGGAATGTTATAAAACTTTTGTCTAAAATTCGGAAATGAGTTTTTCGCGTTTTCTATGGCTTTTCCGTCTTTGTATACAGGGTGTCCCACCAGGAACGCCATCGATAGTATATAGAAAAACTGTACATGGGAAAAATTTGAAAATTTGGTAGTAAACTAACATCGACAGGGGCAGTTCCCTAAAATATTTTCAAGATGGTGACACTTCGGTTATACCGGAAGTATGTGTCAACTTGCTTATTTTAAATGGAACACCCTATATATTATTCTATTTTTGAATTTTGCCCAAAATTTAGACACATTTTGTGTATAATGTCCTATACCTAAGTCTAACTGTTTTGGACTTATTTTAAATTTTATGTCAAAAATGACGTTTTCAGGCCTAAACAAAATTATAAAATTTTCTATACTAATGCCTTTGTTATTTAATTGAAATAGGTTTCCTTGTAGCAGGGGACCTATTTCGATATTTTGATAATAAATTAATACAGGTCGATCAAAAAAAAGGATTAAAATTAAATTCAAAAACACGTCAAAAGTCATTTTTTTTAAATGCAAGCACCATGTTTTTATAACTTTATTTTATTTAGCATCAAAAATAAGGTTGACTTTGTACAAGGTTTTCTATTAAAAAAATTCATGGTTTTCGAAATATTGGCAATTTAACTTTTTTTTTGTTGCACAAATGCTATTGTATTTTTTTAAATATGAATGATTATTCCTAGTTGGCCATGATGGCGTTAGAAAACAATCATCTGTCAAGTATATGTCAAACTGTTAAAAATTTTCAATAATCATGCCGGGGCGCTTAAATTATACAAACGAAGAATACTTAAATTTATTTATTATTTATGGACAATGTGATAAAGTTATATTAAGAACATGTGTTACAGTTAACTGTACCGACTGTGAGTGTTAAAGTGCATATCGTTACCAAAGCGATAACTTTAAATGCTTGAAACACACGTGTCAATAAAGCCAGGTGTTCTTTCGTTGCGTGTGTAATACTGTACAAGTGATTACTTGGCTTTATCGACACACGTGTTTCAAGCATAATAAGTTATCGCTTTGATAACGATATGCACTTTAACACTCACAGTCGGTACAGTTAACTGTTGGCATTTCTTAGTTTGATACACACAGTTTGACATATCCTTGACAGATGATTGTTTTCTAACGCCATCATGGCCAACTAGGAATAACCATTCATATTAAAAGAAATTAATAGCATTTGTGCAACAAAAAATGTTAAATTTCCAATATTTCGAAAACCATGAATTTTTGAATAGACAACCTTGTACAAAGTCAACCTTATTTTGATGCTAAATAAGATAAAATTATAAAAACATGGTGCTTGCATTTAAAAAAATTACTTTTGAC
The DNA here is from genome assembly GCA_030710515.1 of Abscondita cerata. Lineage (NCBI taxonomy): Eukaryota > Metazoa > Arthropoda > Insecta > Coleoptera > Lampyridae > Abscondita > Abscondita cerata. The sequence continues at coordinate 93,767 of JALBCR010004302.1, read as the reverse complement.
GTGTTTTGAATTTAATTTTAATCCTTTTTTTGATCGCCCTGTATTAATTTATTATCAAAATATCGACATAGCCCACTAAAATAGGTCCCCTGCTACAAGAAAACCTATTCCAATTAAATAATAAAGGCATTAGTATAGGAAAATTTTATGATTTTGTTTAGGTCTGAAAACGTCATTTTTGACATAAAATTTAAAATGAGTCCATAACAGTTAGATTTAGGTATAGGACATTATACACAAAATGTGTCTACAATTTTATGCAAAATCCAAAAATAGAATAATATATAGGGTGTTCCATTTAAAATAAGAAACTTGATACCTACTTCCGGTATAACCGAAAGTGTCACCATCTTGAAAATATTTTAACGGAACTGCCCCCATCGATGTTAGTATACTACCAAATTTTCAAATTTTTCCCATGTACAGTTTTTCTATAATCTATCGATGGCGTTCCCGGTGGGACACCCTGTATAAAATATTAATTAGCCAGCATTTTTCGAAATTAATACTTTGGATAAAACACACGGTTCACGAAGTACAAAGGTTTTGGGTTTTTTGTGGAAATGAAGTTTCCAACTTGTCGGTAAACCGACTGAAAAATTTTTAAAGCTGTGGTTATCTTGAAGGATAAATGTTGTATCCTGTAGTTTAGTCTGTAAATCGTTTCGTAAGAATATTTTGTAGGAAACTAAATTAAGAAAAATTTACGTTATGAGATCAAACTCATTTTTGCATTTTCCCTCAGAAATTTATGGGGTATATTGTTTACATTCTTCGAAATTAAGTCCACACCCCTAGGCTACATAAATATTTGAATATTGAAATAAGCGAAGTTTTAAATGTTTGAATAAAGTATTGACATTAACATCGTACCAAAGTCAGAAAACCCATGGTTAGATATAGGGGTTTTAATTGAGTTTTTCTTGGTCCTTGAACATTTAATTTTCTTAAAATTATTTTAACGATACAATAAATTACAATTACAACATTTTTTAAAATTTTCTAGAACAAGTCGTACTTATTTAGTTATGCAATTGCATTACTTACGTTTTAACCAACTCTTGCACTTTTCTAATCATTTCTAATTGCATGCATATGTTATCGTGCATTTGTTCTATTTTACGCCATTAAATAATTCAAGGCATATATTAGTTAATTTTTAAACTAAACAATCAAAAAACGTAAATTATCGGAATTTTATGTATCCAAATTTACGTTTGAATGGACTTTGTAATAAAATTGCGCGTCTAATTATTCTGACCTTGTAACGTAATACTTAATTACACAGCACTTTGTTGTAATTGTATAAAATTTGAGTTTTCACTTACCATTTTAGTTGATAATAAAATTTCGGGTTCAACACAACTGTTCACACACTGAATGCTGGTCGAAGAGCTTGATTGACTTTAATTAATGTTCACTTTTCAATAACTCATTGAATTCATGCATGAAGTTTAAACTAGCACATACATACTTACAATAAGATTACCATTATACAGGAGGTTTTTAAACACCGACCCAGTTTTACAATTTACGTTCTTTTTCTGTCTTTTTAAAATACAAATTTAAATTTTTAATTACCCGAAAATTTGTTATCTTGGCCGTTTTTAAACCTTTCGTTTTCCTATAAACAAACTTTCTGCCCCTGAAAGTTTTAAAAATTTGCAATTTAATTATCCGTTGTTATTCAAGTTTAGTTCCCGAACGTTCAAAATTATGGATTATCTACAGGGTGGGGCACTACTACCGACGAATTATTCTATAGCATTAAAACGACAAATAATGTTAGAATTTTTAAAGCATACATATGTCAAGATTATTCGAAACCACATTTTAAAAATATTTTGAATTGTACAGTGTGCTCAAGAAACACATACCATATCAAAGTTGGGTTATTTTAAATGGGTCACTCTGTATTTTTTTCTATTTTTGAATTGTACGATAAAAATATTATATGTTCTTTAACATGTCCCTATACCTACTTACTTCCGTTCCTGGGATAAATCGATTTTACCTGATTTGCAGACCCTCCAAACAAATGCAACTAACTTCAAGATAAATAAGAACAAACAACTTTAGCTTACCTTACTAAGAGCCTTCAACATCTCTTTTGCAATATTTACTATTATGTTATGATGTACAGGGTGTTTTAATACTACCTCATAACATTAACGACCTAAAACTTAAATAACTTGCTTAACTTAAATAAAACACCATACATTTTCTGAAGTTTGTTGGAATCAGGAACTAGTTACCTTTTAATCGGTATTAGGTTACCAACCCCTAACTCTGATAGTTTCGAGATATTTTAAAATTTGTTACTAAACAACAGCAACCGTTATTAGTTTCAGCAAAAATCGATGACAGTGTAAACATTGGTAACTTTGTTAAAAACATTTTAAAAATAATGGTTTTCGAAATTATCGTACTACTATTAGAGCGATTTGTATTACATTCTCAGTTAACAGGTTAAAGTTTGTTGATGTTTACAGTATGATTGATTTTTGATGTATCAAATAACGGTTGCTGTTGTTAAACATCAGTAAATTGTGACCGGTGTGCGTAATTTCACTGACTCTTAGAGCCCGGGATACTAGTCATAAGCACATTTCTGTTTATTTTTTCTGAAAAAATAAATATTTTTAAGGTAAATATTTAAAACTGAAAGTTGCAAGATAATGTACATATTGCGGATATTTCACAGGTGTCTTAGAAACTCCAGTACCTACATCGTAAATTGTTAAACTATCAAATTTTATAATATCTTGAAAACTATCAGAGTTAGGGGTTGGTAACCCTAATACCGATTAAAAGATAACTAGTTCCTGGTTCTAACAGACTACAGAAATGAGGGTGTTCCATTTAAGTTAAGCAAGTTATTTAAGTTTTAAGTCGTTAGTGTTATGCGGTACTATTAAAAACACTCTGTACATTATAATATAATAGTAAATATTGCAAAACAGATGTTAAAAGCTCTTAGTAAAGTGGTGTAAACCAAAGTTGTTTGTTCTTATTTATCTGGAAGTTATTGCAATTTTTGGAGGGTCTGCAATACATTATTTTTTATCATACAATTCAAAAATAGAAAAAAATACAGGGTGATCGATTTAAAATGTTACAATCCAAAATATTTTTAAAATGTGGATTCAAATAATCTTGACATATGCATGCCTTAAAATTTTTAACATTAACTGTCGTTTTGTGTTATAGAATAATTCGTTGGTAGTGCCCCACCTTGTATAACTTACAAATAAAAAACTAACTTATCGCACCTTTTCTTAACAACTATTTTAAGATATTTTTACCCCACTTCTTATAAATAAGATAGGAGTTATGCGACTGTTTCTAAACCGAAAATGTTAACAACAACCACCCGTCCGATTTTTTTATGAAACTTTGCACATGTGCTTTATCTGATTAGATTTTGGGCATAATCTATATATCCAAAAGGTTCGATAAATTTTAGAATTTTTGAAATATTTAGAAAAATATTTATATTATACATTTTTGCTTTAAATAAAAGTTGTTTGTCATTTAATTATACACAACTTTAGTTTAAACTATTTTTGATCAGATAAGTAATTACTGAGATATAATAATCACGTGACACTAATTGTGTTATAAATAAGATGTCAGGAAAACCACCGTTTAGATTTTTATAAAAGTTTGCACAGTTGATTATATTTTGGGCATAATCGATCAAGTCAAAAGGGCCGTTAAGCTACATAGATTTTCGAAATCTTAGATTATTTACAAATAGAAGTTGTTTATAATCTAATTATACACAACTTGTGTTTAAATTATTTTTGAGATGTGACGATCAAGTGACACTAATTGTTTAAATAATATCTCCACCAATATTAATTGTACAAAATAAGTTTTTGGAAATTTTATTGTCTATAACTTTTCGAAGTATTTTTTTTTTAAAACGCAATTTTCATTTTCAACTAGTCTTAAAAGGGACGTGCGCGCGGTAGCTTGTTTTGACGCTGTTAAACGTTTGATTTTTAGAGCAAAATGTTTTATCGCCGTTTTTTAGTATGAGAATGTGGAGTTCTGCGCGACACGCTTGTTTTTTTGTTCTTTGGTTTTGTTTAAATAATTTTTGGTATAGCTAGCTTATGTATTGGTAGTCAGTGGTATCAGTAGCAGTTGTGCTTGCTATAATATCTACCATTTACGGCTCAAACACGAGAAACAATTAAAAGTATGTGTTTAATTAACTTTTAGCAACATGGAAGAGGATAATTGGCAGTGGCACATGTACGATACTGTAAAAGGTTCCGATTGGCTTGGCGATCAAGACGCAATACACTACATGACACAAGAAGCGCCGAAGGCCGTTATCGAACTGAGAAAATTACGGGATGCCGTTCTCTCGCACACCTGACGGCAAAATTTATCAGCGAGCGTTCGGTGGACAATCTTTGAAATTCGGAAAAGGCGGTCAAGCGCACAGATGTTGTTGCGTGGCTGACAGAACTGGTCACAGTTTGTTGCATACGCTCTACGGTCACTCTTGAAATACGATTGTAATTACTTCATAGAATATTTCGCACTCGATCTTATAATGGAAGACGGCGAATGTAGAGGAGTGTTGGCTTTGAACCTTGAAGATGGTACTATTCATCGATTCCAAGCTAAGAACACGGTCTGTACGTTCTCATGTGTATATTTGAGACTAAGTGTTGAGTGTTTAGGTATTAGCTACTGGTGGATATGGAAGGGCTTATTTCTCTTGCACGTCGGCGCATACGTGCACAGGTGACGGCACTGCAATGGTATCGCGCGCTGGTTTACCCTGTCAGGATTTGGAGTTTGTTCAATTTCACCCGACAGGTATATATGGAGCTGGTTGTTTAATAACTGAAGGCTGCAGGGGTGAAGGCGGTTACCTGATTAATTCGAGGGCGAACGGTTTATGGAAAGATACGCACCTGTCGCCAAAGATTTGGCTTCCAGAGACGTTGTATCGCGTGCAATGACTATTGAGATTCGCGAAGGTACGCGCTTGTCTTATCGACGGACGCTGGTTTATTTTCTTGTTTAGGTAGAGGAGTTGGGCCTGAAAAGGACCACGTTTTTCTTCAACTTCATCATTTACCGGTGGAGCAATTGGCTGTTCGTCTTCCAGGTATTTCCGAAACGGCCATGATTTTTGCCGGAGTCGATGTAACTCGCGAACCTATACCGGTGTTACCCACGGTACATTACAACATGGGTGGCGTGCCCACTAATTACAAAGGACAGGTAACTTAAATAATAATATTTTGCTTACAGATTCCTAAATCCTCACCCCGATCCCGTTTCTGAACATATAAAATCGTTCTTTATTAAGGATGAAATTATTTGAAGGTAATAACGAATACCAATGGCACTGATAAAATTGTTCGTGGACTGTACGCGTGCGGAGAAGCTGGATGTACGAGTGTTCATGGTGCCAATCGTCTTGGAGCGAATTCTTTGTTGGACTTAGTGGTGTTTGGACGTGCTTGCGCCAAAACTATTGCAGCCGAGCACAAACCGGGAGAAAGAATTGGAGACTTAAGTACTGTAAGTGTTATTACATTATTATTAACAGCGACAAAGTCTATTGTATGCCAATTCAAAGTCGATAGACGCTGCTGTTGCTTTGTGGGACATTTGGAGTGAGCATCATTTCTATACTGGTCACAAGATAGATTTTTAATAATTCCGGTTTGATTGCCAAATCTTCTTTATTTTTCAATAGGAAAATCAGGAGAGTATAGAAATCATTAAACATCGGAACAATTTTAATCGCAACCGAGGTTTCGAATTTTCACCTTTGTGGATTCCCATTGTTAGCCCCATCCCCTCTTCTATTTTGAACCAATCAGCGTCGAGGTTAACGACCAGTGACGCTCTCTCTTCTATATATACGGAGACTTCTTTTTGAGTTGATTACCTGACTTTTAGTTGCCTACCTTGAACTTTCTTTTGTTTATTTCAAGTTTCTCGTCTTAATGAAGACCCCTTACGATAGGTGGCGAAACGTTGGCAACTACGGTTACCTTTTGGACATGGTTTTTGTTTCAACAACGACTCTGGCTGTGGAAGCCACAATTCTTACATTGCAAGACATGATTCGATGTTTAAAATCCTAACTAATTTTACAAAAAAATGTTTTACTTTGATTTATGCACAATTTACTTCTCCCTTCTCGAGTATTGCGCTGGACGGTACTACCCGAAGATATCATGCGATCTCTCTTTTTTATAGTTTGTGTTTAACATTTCAGAACGCGGGCGAAGCGTCGATCACAAACCTAGACTCAATTCGATACGCAAAAGGATCAATTTCAACTGCCGAACTGCGCCTGAGCATGCAAAAAACTATGCAAAAACACGCCGCGGTGTTCCGAACCGCCGACACACTGCAAGAAGGAATGAAATTAATGGACGGGCTATATTCTGACATGAAGAATCTTAAAGTCACCGATCGCGGTCTTATTTGGAATTCGGACTTGGTCGAAACGCTTGAACTGCAAAATTTAATGCTCAACGCGATGCAAACGATCATAGGCGCCGAAAATCGTAAAGAATCGCGAGGCGCCCACGCGAGAGATTTTAAGAACAGAAGCGACGAGTACGATTATAGTAAACCTATTGAGAAATCAGCAGAAGAAAGCGGAGAGCGAGCATTGGAGGAAGCACACGCTGTCGACAATAGATGAAAGTAGCGGTAAAGTTAATATAACGTATAGGCCTGTTATTGATCATACGCTTAGTAAAGACATTGCTACAGTGCCTCCTGCAATTAGATCGTATTAGATGCGTACACAATAAACAGGTGGTGGCTTAGTACTAATTTCTTTTCGTTCATACATTAAGTCGGCGGTATTGGATATTTAAAATTTGTATTTTTTCAAAGCGTTACTTAATTAATGCAAGGTAATAAAATTATCGAAAGTCAGTATTGTCTTCGTTAGTTACTCATAATTACAGATAGTCACAGTAGTCCGTACATACATGTAGTTGATAGGGCGCGTTTATTGAATAACTCAACACGACTGAATACGTCTACTCATGAAAGACCAAAGACGATTACTATCTACAATTTATATTAGAGTGAGTTGAAAATGGTGCTTAATTAATTATTTGTGATTTATTAAAGAAATTCTACAATTTCAACCACCTGTATTATTTATTTACTTATTTATTGTAGATTGTTGTGTTAGTGAACTAAGTACTTCTATTATGTACATGGATTTATAAATCTTTGTTATTGTTCGGCACAAATTGTTTTAAATGCTGTATTGTTTAACTTTCTGGTCCCTTGTAGTTATTTTTAACTAAAAATTTTAATACAATAAAGTATTTTTAATTGTTTTTAATTTGAGATGAACTTTATAATCAATATGCTTAGACTTTATTTATGAATGATTTAATAAACACTTCTAATAACAGTTTTATCATCGTTGAAGATGTGATTGTACAGAAATGGGACGCGAAGATCAGTATGAGCAAATAAAGGTAAATAGAAAGAGAAAAACATTCATGCCAAGATCTAATTTACATATTTTGCACTAAGTAACATGGATTTATATGGCATTACTTGTGTGGGGACGGCAAATAAAACTACCCGTTTTTCCCGTAGACTCAGTTCGTTTATTTTGTCGTAAACAACACATCCAAAAATCAAACACAAAAACGAGGTTGCACAATCGCAAAATATAATTCAACGTTTTCGGCAAAAATGATGATTCTGAGCTGTCTTTTCTTCCAGCGTCATCTTTTGCGTTTTAAAACGTGAGTCGCTACAGTGATATTCAGAACAAAAATACATAAAACGGGACGGCAATTAACCAAGCCTGCAGCAGTAATATTAGTTCCGCTTTCTTTTGAGAGAGACGTTCTTGCCTTTTCTTGACGTTTTGTTTCTGTACGAGTTGATGAGCAAATATCAAAACTCTCCGCTGCTAGAGAAATACACTGCTCATTTTACGAAACTTTCCAAAAACCAGGACAATAAAACTGTTTATCATTATGACATCATTTGACACCGGCCTACTTCATTTTTAAACAAACGATAACCCCTCTGAATGTATGTGAAAAAGGAATGAGTAATGTTTTATTTTTGTGATCAAACTAAGAATTTTACAAGAAATAGCAAAGACATGAAAAAGTTGCAGTTTGAATCTGTCTTTTTAAATAAAATAATTTTAAGTAGGAAAATGTAGACGCAATAAAAAGTTCTGAGGCAAAATATTATAAGGGTTAATTTTTTCACTCCCTTTTATAAAGTTTGCAGGGTTACAAAACAGCCAAAAATGTCACTTTATTAGCATCAATTATCTGCCAAATTTCATTCTTCTAACTTCTTCTATAGTGGACATATTAAATAAAAACTGTTTTTTTCCCCTAACTTTAAGGGGCTGTAACTTGGAGGGAAAGTGGTTTTGAACAAAACTTTATATGAAAGCACCCCCTTAATTTTTGCTGAAAAATTACCATGTTGAATATTTTGCATCAATTTAGAAACACCCTGTACATATACATTTAATTGATTATAAGTATTCATTTACGCTTAACTCCTTATCAAGTATCTTTTCAGCTGAAGCAGCGGTTATCCTGTATGCAAATAAGTGGACTTTAGATAATTGTATTAAAATGTAGTTATTTGTTTAGATTCCCAATCGATGTTTAAAAGCATCAAAACTTTCGAGATAGTAGTAAATTCTCAAATCCTATTATTTGTGAGATTATAGAATACCTTTATATTACCATTCGACAAAACATTAGTATATGTCTTCTATGGGTTAAATCTCATAGCAATATTAAAGGTAACCTTGTAGTAAGTAGACAATGTAGCTAAAGATCAAACTAACAACTGGGAACATAACAATAACCTTTTGCTTGGGGATGTTTACTCGTATGTTAAGAATGAATGTCGTATTATGTGGGAACGTAGATGGCAAAAATATGGTAAAACTTCAAAAACATTTTATTATGAAATACATCCACATATACCAATTCATCATTGGTACAATAAAATCCTACCTTTAGTCGATATGTTATATCAACCCTTAGTCAGCTAAAAGTAAATCATGGAAGATTTCTTTCTCATTTACATAAAATTAGAATCACAGACAATCCCTTTTGTGACTGTGGAGCAGTTGGCAACCTTTGTCATATATTGTTCAATTGTAAAATATACAACCCGTTAATTAATCAACTTTTTGAATTGTTAATAGAAAATAGTATTTCCCCACCAATAAAATAATATTTCAATTCTTAAACACAAAATTAAAATATCTATTTAATAAAAATAACACAATTAAATATTTCGTGACTAATACCCTTGATTGGTAAAGTCAAAAAACAAAAAAAAGATTTTCCATTTACTGCGTTCATTGTTTTGTTCTTTTTTTATACTTTTTGTTATAAAACTAAATTTTATTCCTTTTCCATCCATTTACTTTACTGAGTTCTACTCATCATTTCGCCTCTTTGTAAACTCGTCCTTTTTATATTGAAATACATTTAATCCGTTGTCAAAAAGATGTGTTGTTTTTAAACAGAAACGTAGTATTAAATTTAGTATTTAATTTTATTTCTTTGTCAATTATATGAATGAGATCGTATTGAAATGGTTTTTGTTATTTTGGAATCTAATATTAAACTTACTACCATCATATTTACTCATTACTCGTTACACTCAAAAATATGATGATAATTTTCGCCTTTTAATAAATTACAGTGAAGGTGTGTTTGGCTCTTCTTTTTTCCACTTTGAAATTTCTCTGTATTTCTTCAAAGTTTTTTCTTTTGTTTCTGGTAACACAAAAATCCAAAAAAAATCCCTATTCCACAAACACTAGCAAAAATCCAAAACGCCACGTGCATACCCCAATTTTCGACAATTGATTAAAACCTTCATACTAATAAACGAAATTAAACCAGTATAAAATGCAAAACTGCCCTGCCTATCTTTTTTAGCGTTTGGTGGAAACACTTCACCAACTGCCACGTAAGGTAAGATGGTAATTCCAAACGATAGGTTTACAAAGTAAAATGTTAAACACAACGTTGGTACAAAAAATAAGCACTTGAAAGATCGACATCGTTTCTCTGCATGAGATAAAAATAGAGTCCTACTCCGATTAACGCCAAAGCACATCCTGATGCAGAGATGATCAAAAGAGGTCGTCGTCCTAATTTATCCACCAAATAAGATGATATAATGACTAAAAAATCTCAAAATTAGTATGTATGTACAATCAACTCATTAATTTAGTACCACAAGGAATTTGAATTGCAGCAAAAATTAAGCTAGATGTTTCTGCTGATAAATACGTTTGACTTTGTTCCATTATCGTTTGGATATAAGAGCCGATGACCATTACGCCACTTAATTGTTGTATTGTTTTCAACCCTGAAAATTTTATCTATAATGTATGACATGCTTAGAATAACTATTACCAATAACAATCGCAAAGGTTTTCTGAGATTACGCTTAAAAAAAAGATCATTCAGTTTCAATTCAGAGGCTTTATCGTTCTGTATAGTCAATTCAATCTCTTCCAGCCATTTTTGGATGTTTTTAGTTGAAGCCAAATACATTAACGCTTCTTGAGCAGCTTGGCGCTGGTTGCGTTGTATTAAATAATACGGCGATTCTGGGATGAAATAAGAAGTAATAACAAAAATTACTGGAACCGATGCGCAAACTATTGCTAGAGTTGTGTAGGAAACAAACGGGCCTATCGCATAAATCGCTACTGTTGATATTATTAACCCAATAGATCCTATGGAACCCAACGCCCCTCTATTTTCTTTTCAGAAATCTCTCCTAGGTACAGAGGTAGTACCTTAAACATACGTATATTTTTCACTCGGGCTTTTACTTAGTGAAGAACTAAACTTACCCCAATCACAACGCCGATACCAAAACCTCCTAATATTCGTGCTACTAGCAACATCGCGAACGATTTACCAAATATTATCAACAACCATGGCGTGAATAGAAGAAAGCTGCTTAACAACATGTTTTTTTTTCGACCAATGTTATCAATGAGGAAGACAATCGCTATGCTTCCTGGCATCATTCCAAGTGGTTGAGCTGAAACGATCCATGAAATTTCATTCTGTAAAAGGTTTTATGTAAATAAATATTTAAATGTATATGTAGTCACTAACATTTGAGAGTTGGACGCCAATAGGAGAATTTGAAGAAGTTAGTAAAGGAATAGTTGGAGAAGTCCAAGGTACGTATAAAAACGACGCGGTTGACAAAATCGCACCTAATTTTTGTTGTTGCATTATTATACGTTGTTAAAAATCTCACTTACAAATTAAGGCACTAACGAATTGTTTTGAATTGAAATGTTGCACGAATTTTGTGAATACCTTCGAATACATTTTTTTTTAGTTGAATTAAGTTATCAATGAATACTGATATTTAAAATTGCCAACTCTTGATTAGATAACGGTTTTTAAAGTGGTCTTTTGTTATTATCATATTTATGGATTTTTAATTTTGAGTAGACGTTTAGTTAAATTAGTTTATTGGCTATTAACAGTTACATAATTTAATATGAAAAATTTGTTCTTTTGGTATGGTTTTTGTAATGGTGAATACCAACATTTAATTAACTTGTAGATTAGATGCTAGACTGAAAGAGGTTTTGATAATGCTAATATTTCGAAAACTTTTGACTCGAAATTTTGATATTGAGTATAAACTGCGTGATTTGTACTATAAGGGTAATCAAAGACTTTTACAGAAGCTTACAAAAAACAATTCACCGTTATATGGAAAATAAAAACAAATATGTTTACAATAATAAAAATTAAAATAGAAGGGTTAGCAACAATTTGTGAAGCTAATTTATTAAATCAATTCTACAATTTTGTTCAAATTCTCAATAAAAATTAAAATTTAATTCACGAGCAAGTATACCACGATCCAGACGTTTTTCGGGCGCGCCACGTTTTCCTTGAACGAGACAACATGTCAGTAGTGACAGGATCATCTACAAGCCTTAATTCGTTCGGGTTTTAAAACATTCAAAAACAGCAGGATTATGCTATTTCATGTGGATGGACAAAGAAGGATTTGCGCGGTACTACAAAACTGCAAGATGGAATGAGCGAATTCATAGAAAACCGCAGGAATTTGATTGTGTGGATGGTAATGAACATGATTATCAACCATATTGACTCTTTCCTTCCTTATCGGGAAAGAATGCCAATTGATAATAAGTTAACTGGATAAGTGTAGTTTCAATAAGTAGTACCAACAATAAATAATTTTATTAAAAATGTTATCTAAAAATTAATAATAGAAAAGAAAAGTGAAGAAATATGTCGCATTGTCTGCCAAAATTCTTCTTGGTTTTCCTTCTTCTTCCATGTACTTATCTATGCAGTCGATCGTTGTATCAGTATCGTATTATTTAGTTGGATATACCCTCGTATATTTGCTGAACGCATCATAAATTATCAAAATGTTTTTATATCTGTCACTAGTTGGTACAAGATTACTTAAATAATCTATGGTTATTAATTCATTGGGTTCATTTAACATGATACTTTTAATAATATTCTGATTGATATGATTTTTATTTTTGCTAAACAACACTTTTGCATTTTATTATTTCCTCCTTCACTGTTATATAATCATTAATTCCATAGTACGTTTCTCTATACAATAACCATGTTTTCCTGATACCTATATGCCCATACCTTTGTGAAGATCCATAGTTATTTCTTTCAACATTTTCTTATCAATCACATACATTTCATCAGTTCCTATCGTTTTTATTAAGATTCCTCTTTCCATTCTGTATCGTTTGTGTTCTCCTATTTCTTGTACTCTCTTCTTTTTATTTCTTCAATTTCTGGTTCCTGTTGTGAACTCCTTACCCTTTCGATATTATGAAATTCTTCATTATCTTCTAACGTATTTAATGCTATTATCAGATTATTTTTGTTCCTCCAGTCAAGTTCTTCTTTCCTACTTAAGACATCTGCAACAATATTTTCCTTCCCTGAAATATGTTCAATTTTGAAATCAAACTCTTGTGTTAATAGCATCCATTGATACACCCTATTGTTTTTATGTTTGATTTTCTTAAGTACGTTAATGCTAAATGATCCGTTTTGATAATAAACTGTTTTCCTATAAAATAATACTTTAATTTATTCAAACTGTAGACTATGGCTAACATCTCCTTTTCTGTTGTACTATATCTTGTTTCAGCTCCTTGTAAAACTCTAGAAATGAAATATATGAGTTGTTCGATTCCTTCTTCCATTTGTGCCAATACTCCAGCAATTGCAAAATCCGATGCATCTGTTTTCAAGAGAAAAGTATTCTTGAAACTGGATGTATAAGTTTTAGTTCCTCATAAAATTTTTCTTTCAACTTAATAAATGCTTCTTCTTGTTTTTCAGTCCATTTCCATTTATTTTGTCTTTTCAATAGTGTTAATAGATCGATTGTTTGATCTGAATACTTGTGGATAAATTTCTTATAATAATTCAGTAGTCCTAAAAATCCTCGTAGTGTTGTTATATTTTTCGGTCTAGGGTAATTTTTATAATTTCCAACCATTCATTGCTCATCCTTATTTCCTTTGCGTTGATGATATGACCTAAAAATTTTACATCCTAATAAATTCACACTTCTTTATGTTTATCTTCATCCCATTTCTGTTCAACACTTCTATGGTTATTGTTCCATGTGTTCTTCCTCATTTTCACTATAAATTAAAATATCGTCAACGTAATGTACTACGAAGTTTTTATATGGGTTCAAAATCTTTGCATTATTTTCACTAATGCCGCTGACGATGTGGACAATCTGAGTGGGACTACCTTAAATTGTTAAATTTGACCATTGCTATTAAAACATGTATATTTCCTGGACTCTCTTTCTAACTCGACCAACCAAAACAAATTTTTTAAATCTAATTTTGTAAATATTTTACCTTTACCTAACTTACTAAGAATTACTTCAATACACTCTGGGCTATCGTATCTTGGTTTTGTAATCGCATTTATTCCTCTTGCATCCAGACTTAATCTAAGTTTATTTATTTTTTACAACTTCCATTGAGTTTATAAATTCTGTAGAGGCACGTTCTATTATTATTCCATTCTTGAACATTGTACTTATTTCTTCATTTACTTCTTTTCTATATGCATGTGGGATTGGATATGATTTTGCTTTGAAATGTTTTTCTTCATTTACTTCTAACTTGTGTTGGTATCCTTTTATTATTCCTTGCTTTCCATCAAACAACTCTTTATTCTCCTTTATTATCTTCATAACTTCTTCTTTATATTCTTCATTTATATTTATTTCTTCATCTATTTCTTCTTCTTCAATTTTTATATTCACTATTATTCATTCATCTTCTTCTTCATTTATAATATCTTCAACTTCCCATAGAATCTCTTGTTACTTTATTGTTATCTTTCTTTTCTTGATGTTCAAATTCATTTCATATTTTTCCAACACATCCATTCCTAATAAACATTCCATTTTCATTTTATCGACGATAATAAGTTCATGTTCCCCTCTATATTGCTTATCCTTAAATTTCCCACCACCATTTTATTCACCATGCATATCTTCTTGTTGTTCGCTGTTGCTAAATTTACATTTTTGTGTCCATAATTTTATTTTGTAGTAGTTTAGAATATGCCTGTATAACATTATCACTAATTAACGATACTTCTGACCCAGTGTCTACTAATGCTATTAAATGTATTCCCTCAAAATTTATTCTTATTTTTGGTAAAACTATTCTATTTTCACTATTATTAATATTTATAAATTCATAAGGTCTAACATAACTTACTTCTAAATTTTTGTCATTTCATTGGTCTGTTTCTAAAAATCCTTCCTATCTTCCTTTACAACCTATATTTCGTCCTCATCTTCCCTTCACTTAGTTCCTCTTTATTCTCCTTCATCACCACATTCACATTATGTACGTAATTTCTGTTTTCACCTCTGCCCATGTTTGGCCTTCCTATTCCTCGTCCTCTTTCTCGATAATTTCCTCGACTGATGTTGTAATTCCTATAATTTCTTTCATCTTTATTTTCTTTGTTTCTATTTTCTTGTCTGTTATCTCTTTCTTCATATGCCTCATTTTGATATTGGTCAGAATATTGTCTTCTCTGATCCATGATTACCTTGCCATGGTCTATTGTATCCTTGGAAAGATCCGTTATTTTCATGTTTTCTATTCCCATCATACTTCTGGTTTTCTCCATGTCTTCTATAATCATTGTATCTTCTATTTTCATTACTTCCATATCTCCTATAATATTGATTTGGTTGATATCTTCTTTCTTCATTTCCTCTCTCATCATTGCCTACTCCTCTGAATCTGTTCCCAAAATTATTTTCTCTTTTGTATCCTATATCTACATCAATTCTTTTAATAATCTCAGAAATGTGTCAATATTTTTTATGTCTTGGTATGCTACTTTTCTTTCACTTCTACTTCAAAATGTCTTGCCATATGACGTACTATCTGCCCTTCTGAGTATGGTGGATTAAGTTGTTTAACCCGATTAATTATTTCTACTGCATATTTTTTCTCGACCTCTCATAACCTTTATATTTACCATGTGCTAATTGTTCTCTTATTCTTTCTTGTTCTGCTTCTCCCAGTATTGTTCCAAAACAGTTTTTAAAATCTTCAAAGGTTTCTATGTCTTCTTTCTTCATTGAAAACCATACTCCTGCTTCTTCCGTCGTCGCTCTTCTAATATGTCCTTTGAGGGCATTGATTTTCGTTATATGCATCGTTGCTTGTTCAAAATTCTTGACGAATCTGTTTGGATTGTCCTTTTCATTTCCACTAAACTTCAATCATTCCGTCAACTTTCCATTATCCATACCATTCCTGATGGCTTCTATCCAACCTTCATGGTACTCATCCCTTGGTTCATATTTCCACCTTGGATTTTCTTCTTGTTTTTGTTTGACTTCTTGTATTTTCTTTTCTAATTCTTTCGTGTTGTTCTTATTCTCTTTTCTTATTTCTTCAATCTTATTTTCGAGTCCATCTATTATTCCCTCTTGTTCCTTTATATTATATTGTAAATTTCATTCTTTTTACTTCTTATATCTAATTCTTCTATTTTTCCTTTATTCTCTTTTCCTTCTTTTGTATACTTTTATCGACACTGAGTATATTTTGTTGGCATACCTGAATTTCGTCTTCATTTTGTTTACACCTTGTTTCGACTCCTTCTATCTTTATTTTATTTTCTATATAATGCTGATCACATTTTTCCTTTTGTCCACTCATATCGCTTAATATTCTCATCAACTCGTCATGCCTCTCTTCTTGTTTTCTTTCTTTCTCTTCTTGTTCTTCTTTTTGTTTTCCTAACAACATCGCTATTTGTCCCATCATGCCTTGTTGACATTTTCGTATGTGTTCATCATTATTTACTTCTCGCCAGATTTTATCTTCTATATCTTGTGTTGTTACTGAATTTGCATCCGTTGGTATTTCCAAAATTCATTATCGTCCACTAATTCTTGTCCACCATCTCTTATAATTTTCCTATATTCTTCATACTCCATTTCTATTGGTTGTTCAATTTCATCTTCATTGAAGTTCATCCCTTGTTCTTGTTTAATTGCCTTGTATTTCTGGTTTCCATTTTGTTTAATTTTTTATTTTATACACATCACTAATAAAATCTTACCTTTGAAAACAACGCGTAGATTTGTTTTAACACCTAATCCCCACTAATAGCCGATTGCACCGACACGACTTAAACTTAAGCAATGTTTAAAACTTTGACCCAATTGTTAAAACCATAGCAACGATTGTTTTAAGCGCTGTTTAAGTTAAAGTTGTGGTGGTGCAAACGGTCATAAGTGTTTCCATTCAAAATTTTTAATCACCGATGTTTCAAATTAATAAACTGAATAGCAAATTAATCTTTCTAAATTTCGACCTTCTTTTAAATCTCCTTTACTTGAAAAATAAATTTCTTTACTACCAACTTTGCTTTTAAAGATTTTATGCGGTTTTGCATTGTACAATTTCGTTTACAAATTTAATATTACGATATAAAATTAATTTTCCGTTTATAATCACACATGCATAACATTTAACATTTTTTTATTATAAAGAAATCATTATAAAGTGTTGAAATAATGCAAAATTTTACGAGCGCCTTTCAAAATTTTGAATTTTTAAGCCCCACGTTCGGAAGCCATTTAATTATGGTCGTAATCCACAGCAATATTTTGTTTGTATTTTGTTAATTTTATAATTTATACTTACTGCGCACGTAGTTAAAAAGCTTTGTAATAATATCTCTTTAAATAGGCTTCAAATTGTTTTAGGACTTACTGATTATTTTTAATTGTTCCCTTTTCTTTGTTCAATACATACAATTAATTTTAAAATATTTTGTAAAAATGTTTATTTGGATAAAATAAATAATTATTTTTTATTTAAAGTGTTTTATTTTTATAAAAAGTAACAACTTCAATTAGTGGTCCAGAAAGCTAAATTTATGCATAAATTTTTCCTTACTAATACATATTTATGGTTATATTAACGGTTAATTCAAACACGTGCAAAAACAAGGTTTTTGCATTATATATATGAATTTATTGGTGATGGTATCGGGAGCACAGAAATTGTAAGAGTAAATCACTAACGAAACCGCCAAGTTTTAAGTTTAGACATTTGTACAGCAGCTTTCATTCGAAAATCGCTAACAAAATATTCAAAATTCGAGATTTGGTATTAGGAGCACAGAAGTTGCAAGAGTAACCAAGTCACCAACTTTTAGTTGGCAAACCTGTTTGGTTACTTTTTCCAAGCGTACCAATTTAAATTAGGTTTTTGTTAGCGATTTACTTCTACAACTCCTGTGCTCCTGATACCAAATCTCCAATTTTGAATATTTTGTTAGCGATTTTCGAATGAAATTTATAGTTTTCGTACACTTATACCAACTTTAACTTAGTAACTTATGTTAGCTATTTTTCTCTTACACCTTCTGTGCTCCTAACACTAATATGGTTATTTAGAATAAATTCTTCCGAAATGTAAAAGCTTTGATTTTTTCTGAACTTTTTTTTGAAAAACAAACAAATTTGATCAATTTTCTTTATTAAATTATGAATTCAGATTATATTTTAGAATAAAAATTAATTTCATTTGTTTGAAAACATGTATTCCTTAAGTATATATAATTAATAATACATGTAAGTAGTTAATAATAACTACTTCTCTTTATCTATTAAAGAGTCTTCGAAGCAAATCTAAGCCCCAAAACCTTTATATTGAAGAAAATGTTTACAATATAAATTTAAAAACTAATTGTACATTACATCGAATTCAAAACAATTAATCCTTTTTACTGCAGACGAGTAAATTTATAATTCTAGTCAAACAAAGTTTTCACAAAACTACTGTTTAATTACAAAATCATTACAAACAACTAATAAGAATGTAAATGCACAAATTGTAGTATAAACAACCCAGACTTAAATATTTAAAATAAATGCTCTTTACATACATGCTGGATAAACAATTATTTTATACATTCAAGTAAAATAAATTTTGAACGAGTTGAAAGTATCAGAATAGAACAAAGATGTAACGATTGCTTCATCCAGTTTATGATCCTAAAGGATGCAGTAATATTTCCTGTAGTTAGAAGTGTACCACTTGCCCATTACACACCTGAAACAATTGTTTATTATTACTAATTTAAATTTGTATTCATTTCAAAATATATTATGTAGAAAAAGTAAGCTGAACTAAGAGTTTATAGATTTAACGATTCATTTGATATCGTATGACAGGACCTCCTAAAACCAATAACCGACGTTTTGCAGGAGAAACAAAAAAATTGTTTGACAATAAAAATTGAAATAGACAACACAGTACTGAATCATTTAGGTTTGTTCATACTGCACAAACAGTAATTAAACAGAAAAATTGTAATAATTCAATAGGTGCAATAGGTTCATGATATTAACTATTTACCATACAAAAAAATTATATTTAACCTTTTACTGTAGGTACAATAATATGATATAAGGTGTACTTGTAATTTAGAGAGTCCTAATATCAAACTCACCCTCAAAGGGTTAGTCACTCATTGCTGACTCAAGCTTGGCTAACATCTCCTCACTTTTCACCACTGGTTAGGAACATTTTAGTCACTAATTGTTCTTGCTTCTGAATACCGTATAAGTTAAGGCTTGAGTATGAGTAAGGTTTTAGAACGCTCTAAATTTAGTCCTAAATGTATTTTCTTAGTTTTTCGTAAATATTCTTACAACAGTTTTTGATATCTGGGTATGTTAGTTTAATAACAGTCTACATTTTATGTTGGTGAAGTATCGCCCCTTTGCCGATCTTGGTATCATCTAACTCAACAACCACCTAGGACCAGCAATTCAACCCTACCTCAAAGTGTTGATTCAGTGTACGCCTTCAACCACATCTCCTTGTCTATGATTTTCGTCGATGATGGTTAATATAGTTTTCACTCAAGGCGAAGAAATAAATAGTGTAGTACCATGCTTGCTGAAATTTTGTTAATGATAACAGGGTCATCTTTGCCAAAATCTAGTTGAAGTCATGGGGTTCTTTATAGTACTTCCTTCATATCTCTATGGCCTTAGATTAAACCACACTAGTAGTAACATTGTGTATAAAAACGGCTGCATATCCTGATTTCACCCTATTCCCGTGCTTCCTTCGTGTATAAGTGATGAAAAATAATGTTTCAAGTGTTTGAAAGCATGTTGTCCATGTATAGTAGAATTTATCGGTGGAAAATCCAGATGTGGCTACAAGATACACATAAAGCAATAAGTTCCGAACAACACATTTGAAGAAACAGTGAATGTTTAAAGTACATCAATTTAACCGCTCAATTATAATTATTAAAGAATATACATTATCCCATACTCATCATCACTTTTAAATCTTTTAAGTACTTTTAGAAGTAGTTTTGGAACAATATACCACTACCTTTAAACTCAAAATTATGTAAATAACTGCAAAGTAACTGTATTTAAAGACAAATTTAATTGCATATTTAAACATGTTCAGGTGTATGATTAATATTAAAAGTAATTTTACTAAACTAGTTTTAGAAACAGATTTAAAACCATCCATGAATAGGGCTCATTAAGTTTTCTAATAGGATGTTTCAACTTATTGCATAAATCAGGCTCGCAAATGATTAATTAAAAAAATAAAATCTTCAATATCCGAAAAATAAAGTAAACTAGGGGCACTTACGAGTAAACTCAACTACTGTTATTGACAGCAGGTTAAATGTTATTCAACGGAATGAATGCCTCCCAGCCGCTATATTTGAT
This sequence comes from Abscondita cerata, assembly GCA_030710515.1. Lineage (NCBI taxonomy): Eukaryota > Metazoa > Arthropoda > Insecta > Coleoptera > Lampyridae > Abscondita > Abscondita cerata. The sequence goes on along the minus strand of JALBCR010004302.1, from coordinate 73,406 downwards.
TTCATCTGACAACCATATTCGAAAACTTCAGAACACAACCAATTTAAATGTAAACATCATTACCAACAGATCGTTTTCTTTTAAGTACCATCTAACATCTCATTTTAAAAGTTGCGAAGTGAAATTATAAACATTCAACAGAGGTCGCACGTTTTACAGTGTTTCTTTTCAACGTCAAAAACTTTATTACTTTACTACTAGATGGCTCTTTACAATACCTCTGTCGGTAATATTTTATTTAAAATATATTTTTAATTTAAACAAAAGTTTTTCAAAAGATTAATAGATTGCGCTATTTGCAATCATTAATTTTGCGATTTGCATATTTCGAGGTGGAATTCGCGCTCTTTGCCTCGACAGTGATCTCCATCATATCTACAACTGATGACTCGACCATTATTGTACTTTCTTTACCAATCTTGGTTTCATCAATCTCAACACAAGAAGCATACCATCCTCACCCATTTCATTCACTGCAGCGTCTCCTGCTTGGCGTCTCTTCATTCATACAAGTTCATCCAAACTGCTTGAGGTCATGGAGTTTTTGACCCGTCCATATTGATGTCATAAAGGTGTAAGCCCCAAAAATTGCAAATTTAGTTTTTATGGTAATCAAGTTGTAAAGCCAAACTATTTCATAAAAGTTATAGTCTTAACCACCAAGTATAACAAGTGTCATTAAAATCGATTCATAAGGAAACCCAGGTTGAAGTGCCCAGCCCCTTTACAAGGTTGTCTGTACACTAATATTAATAAATTATGACATTATTAATGCCAAAGTGGTGAAGATTACTTTTGCAAAATTAAACTTTACAAAATCTATGTCTGTAAACTTTATATGGTAATTCGTTATTATTGATAGAAGTAAAACCTATCTAAAACTGCCAATAGTTTGATAAACAAGCAGCCTTCAACCATTCTGTAATTGATGGAATCATTGCTGGGATGTAGAATTAAATGACCGAAGGAGCTGGTTAACTAACGACGCTGAGAACGCCGTTGACTTAGGTATATTCCCTACAAGATACTGATGTAACAAATAACTGGTAAGTTAAGCCTACAAAATGGTGATAACAGCATTAAAATAGCACTAAATAAAGCTCGATTGCTAGAATATTCAGATAGCGATGAAAATAAGAGTTCTGTGAATAAAGTATCGAGCAACAGAAGAACGGATTCACCAACAAAAGTAAATAATTTAATTTTAAACGTTCTTATAGCGATAATAAATTGAGCAGTAACCCAAATATTTCAACTGAATCACATGAAACAACAATCACATTTAGATTACAAGAAACGAAAGATCAAAGTTAAAAATGTTTTACCAAATCCATGTTCTGGTAAAACTGTGTTAATAAATGTAAATCTGACTTACCAATATTTTTTTATGAAAGGCGACGCTCAAGAACGAGTATGTGTGCAGTTTTTTTATAAGATTTTGAAAACTACTATGAAATTTAATTCAAGGGAGAATGGCCTATACCCAGAGATTATTACTGCCAAAAGTTATAATATAATCAAGAGAGTACCTCAAAATATATCTTACTTCAAATAATTTTACACTGTTAGGGTTTCTTAGTCCGTTGAGGTCCTCTTTCAGTTCGATGAGTACACGACTCCCCATAAATTGAAATGAAGCCAGTGGGAGTTCCAACCACACTTGATATTTTGACGTAGTGGGCAAAAAGTGTCATGTTATGCCCACATATCACAGTTTTATAACAATTTTACTTGATTGGTAAGATCTTTCAGAATGAACGAAGTGTATGAGGCAAATATCGCTTAAACCGCTTTCATCATGATCCCTTTCGGCACCATCAAATTCAAGATGACGATGTTCAAGAAGAATTAATTTATTTTGTACTTCGTTTATATTCCTATACACTTAGAATAAACCACATTAGTAAATATGATTCTGTAAACGAGCGATTGAAAGGGTACGTAAACGTAAGATTTTTAAATTCGGCATATAAATGATAAATTTTAATAGAGCAATCTAAAACACGTGACACGTGTACATGTACTACATCTGTAACAATGCTTGTATTAAAATAAAGTATTCTTTTTGAATCACATTCAGTTAAACTCATCAAACATTCTGTGACTGTGCGTGTGTACTCAATTGAAAAGGAAACTAATTTTTTTTCCGGAAACGTGGTTTGCATCGAAAGTTTGACGGGAAACCGAGTGACGGAAATGGATTTCAAAACCCAAGTAGACAAGCTAGAAGGTGCTGGAAACTGGAGCAAATGGCAGAAACAGATGAAAATACAGTGACCGGAAATCAAAGTGAACCGGAAGAGCCACGTGGCGATACCGTTACAGACGCGCAACGAAAAGGGTACGAGGCTGAAATGAAGGCATTTATCAAGGCAGATGCTTTAGCACAGTTGATACTAATAAGTAGTATGAACGACAGAAATGCTGATTTAGTGACTACATGTGAATCAGCGAAAGCAGTCTGGGACAAATCAGTGTCCGTATACGAGCAAAGCTCTGGTCAAAGGGTTGATAGGTTGTTAGAGCAGTTCTTACTTCCTGCGAAAAAATTCAACCGAAGATATAGCTAATCACATTGCAAGGTTGCAGAAAAATTTTACCGAACTGAATGATGAGCTGAAGCGATTAGCAAAACCCGAATTACCAGATTTACTATTGATGAGTCGTGTCATGTCTACTCGTCCAAGTGAGTATTTCGAATTTAAAAGTGTCTGGGAGTCTGTACCTGTGGAAGAACGCACAATCAATAAGTTAACCGAACGGCTTCGGTTGATTGAAATGAGACTCCCCGGAAGACAGGAAAACGCAGAGGCTCTGTTAGTGTAAAGTCCAGATATCAAAAGGAGACAGGAAATTGTGGAAAACCAAAAGCGGAAGGCAGAAGATTGAAATGTTTTAAATGTCACCGAATCGGTCATTTTGCTAAAAACTGTAAAATGCAAGCCCAGAAATCTTCACAACCAACTGGTGAAGCCTTTATAGCTAATGAAAATGGTACTAAAATGAACCAATCGAAAATGTGGCTGGCCGACAGTGGTGCTTCTGCACATATGACCAACGGTAAGGCATGTTCTTCACATATGAGACATTCTACACTCCAAAGCAAATTGTTGTTGGGAACAATGATATAATCCAGGCCTATGGTTCTGGAATTATAAACACTGAAGTGCGTGTTAATGGTATGTGGAAACAAAGTCACCTAAGAGATGTTTGGTACGTTCCCAAAATAAGCCGGAATTTGTTTTTCAATTGGAGCAGCAATAGAAGAAGGATATGAATTTAAAGCCAATACAAATGGGTGTGTATTTATTAAAGACGGAACTATAAGACTAAGGGGAACAAACCAGAACAATTAAACCAACTCCTCCCGGTGAAATTATTCATACTGATGTATGTGGTCCCATGCAAGAACCGTCCTTAGGAAGTGCTTGTTACTTCGTCTGCTTTAAAGACGATTATAGTAAATTCAGGCGAGTATTTTTCATGAAACAAAAATCTGAGGTATTGGATTGACTAAAAGTTTTCTTAAATGAAGCGCGAACAACTGGACATGTTGTAAAGGAATTATTATGTGATGGAGGGTAAGAGTTTGATATCTTTAGCGTACGATCATTGTTGAGCGACAGTGGAATCTACTTTTGAAAAGTCATGCCATATTCTCCAGAGCAGAATGGATCTGCTGAGAGGGAGAACAGGACAATTGTTGAATGCGCTCGAAGTATGATCCACTCGAAGGACATTCCTATCAAATTGTGAGCCGAGGCTGTCAACGCAGCTGTCTATACACTTAATAGGACAGGACCAACACGGCTTGAAAACAAGACTCCTTTGAAACTATGGCTCAACAAAGAACTGGATGTGGGAAGTCATTTGAAAGTATTTGGCACGGAATGCTTTGTCCATGTCTCAAAACAGAATAGGAAGAAATTTGACAAAAAGAGCATCGCAGGACTGTTTGTTGGCTATGAAGGTGAGAAAGATGGTTACGGATTTTACTTGAAGGAAAAGAACAAGGTAATCTTGAGTCGTGATGTCGTGTTCAAAGCTGAAACACTTGTAGAAAAGAAAGTTATGTTTGAAGTTCCCAAAGAAATTAAAATTGAAAATAGTACAGTTCACGAAGAAATTACAACAAAGACAGTGCCTGTGTTAATTAAAAAATATGACTATGAGGAAGAGGATTCAATTCAAGAGGAAGCCGTTACAGTAGAAAGTGCAAGTAATGATCAGACTGTGTCAAAACGTAAGTGCAAGATACCTCAATACTTACAAGACTACTTATTATATGCAGAACATTCTAATTTCTATGGGTTAGAGACAAATAAGAATGATTCTAGTGCGTGGCAAGCTGCAAAGTTAGAAGAATTGGCATCGTTAAAAGAAAATTGTACTTGGGATCTTGTTGATCTGCCTGAGGGAAAGAAGTCAATTGGAAATCGTTGGGTATTGAGAACGAAAATTTGCCCTGATGGAACAAATGAGCGATACAAAGTCCGGCTGGTTGCCAAAGGATACTCACAGAAGGCTGGAGTTGATTTTCTGGAAACGTACAGTCCAGTTGCAAGATTCGATACTGTACGGGTACTTTTAAGTGTCGCAACGGCCGAGAATTTAAATCTAGTGCAATTTGATGTAAAAACTGCTTTCCCTTATGGTGAACTTGAGGAAGAAATTTATATGGATCAACCTACTAGTTTTGAAGATACGACGGGACGTGTCTGCAGGTTAAATAAAAGTATTTATGGACTTAAACAATCCCCCGTTGCTGGAATAAGAAATTAGTGAATTTTATGCTACATAGTCAGGAATTTAAAGAAAGTGATACTGATCCATGTTTATTTATTAGAACTGCTAGTGATTATAAATTATTTGTTGCAATTTATGTTGACGATGAACTCATTGCCGGAAACTGCAAGAATGCAATTGATAACTTTCTAAAAAATTTAAAAGTGAGTTCAAAATAATTACAAGTAATTTAAATTGTTTTTTAGGATTAGAAACCACAAAGACAAGTGATGGTGTTGGTGTGAAACAAAGTGCATATATAAGGAGAATCTTAGACAAATTTAACATGTCTGGCTGCAATCCTGTCAAAGTGCCGTGTAGTGGTTACTTATAGAAAGGTGACGATAACGAAATTGAGCCACACGTTCCCTATCGTGAAGCTGTGGGTAGTTTAATGTACCTTTCAGTTGCCTCAAGACCAGATATAACCTATGCTGTAAGTGTAGTGTCGTAATTTCTGGCTAATCCAAAATGGCAAATTGAAAAGCAGTGAAAACAATCTTCAGATATTTGAAATCGACAATGAATTATGGGTTGCTGTACGAAGCGAACGGAAGACAATTAGAAGCGTATGCCGATGCCGACTACGCAGGTGATGCATGCACGAGACGTTCCAGGAGTGTTGTGTAAATACTCAAATGGAGCAGTAACTTGGGCAAGTCAGAAACAGAAATGTGTTGCACTATCCACCACCGAAGCAGAGTATATAGCTGCCAGTGAAGGCGTAAAGGATACCATTTGGTTAAACCGTATGCTGTTGGAAATAACTGAAACACAATTAGTACCGTGTTTACATACTGACAGCGCGAGTGCGATCAAACTAGCGAAAAACTCCGAGTTTCACCAAGAAGTCCAAACATATCGACATCCGATATTATTTTATTAGGGAAAAGGTGAACGAAGGGGTTGTCGAACTCGAACATATTGTTGGAGTCTAATGTAATGTTACAAAAATCACTATTACTCTGTACCGTGTGCTGATGATTAAAAATGAATTTATTTTGTAAACCTAAACCACTACTAAAGCAGTCATAAGTGAAAATTGCAGCCACACCTTTGTTTCCTTTGTTTTGTCCTATTGTTAATCTTTTTACTACTGTAGATAATATGTATACTATATTATATTAATTTAATTTTTCAGACTTTTATTAACTGGTTATCATATTATAGTCATTTTTATCATTCAAAATGCCTTCCTCTATTTCTTAGACAACGTATACATCTTTTTGAAATTGTTATGATGGCTTGTTGTATTACTCCAGGTTGTTCGCGAACTTGATCACATGCTAAAACCATCCTGGCTACTAGCTCTTCTTCGGATTCAATTGGGGTACCGTCGTAAACAATATTTTTAAAACCCCAAAGAAAGAAATGGAATGGCGTAAGATCTGGAGCTCTTGCAAGCCACGCAACAGGACCTCTTCTCCCTATCCATCGTGACCCATAAACTTCATTTAGATGGTTTCTAACTGACACAAAGTTATGAGACGGAGCACCGTCATGCTGGAACCACATGCGTTGACGTGACCGCAAAGGAATTTCCTCTAACCGTTCTGGTAACACCTCTTGAAGGAAAATTAGGTATACGTTCCCAGTAAGCCGGTTTGGTAAAACGTAAGATCCAACTAAATGATTGCCAATAATACCTGCCCACACGTTTATTCTAAATTGTCGCTGATGGCTCCTTTGAATAAAAGCATGAGGATTTTCTTCATCCCATTTGTGGAGGTTATGCAGATTAACTACTCCATCTCTTGAAAAGAAGCTTCATCCGTAAATAAAATATGTTGAGGAAAATGTCTATCCTCACGCAAGCGCAGAAGAATCCAACGAGAAAATGTTATTCGAGCATCTTCACCTGGGTATAATGCTTGCACGGAATGAAGATGATAGTCATACAAAAGTTGTTCATGCAAGACTCTCCACACAGTGCTGTGATTTGAGTTTAAATTATTCGCTATTGCTCTCGTGCATGTGTTCGGACTTTTTGAAACAAATTATGATTAATTAATATGGAATGTACCTCGATGGAAACTTCCTGTAGTTCGAAGTCTATCATACAATCTATTAAAAATTGAATGACTCGGTGCATTTCTGTTGGGAAAACGTTGTCGATAGATTCTTTGAGCTTCTCTTCCGTTACGTTTTGCTTCTCCATAAATAACAATCATTTCTGCCATCTCCTCGTTAGAATAATTCATTTTTATAATTAATTTAATAAATAAGATTAATGAAATATCTAACTTATAATTATTTTAATGAAATGAATTAACTAATAAAAACTTTGAACAAACAGCTAAATAACCACAAAACCAACACAACTAACAAAAACAAAACTAATGAAAACTATAAACAAACAACTAAATAATCATAAAATCGACACAATGTAACGCAAGTGCAAAAGCAATGCTTAATGTTAGCTACCGCAATTGTTTTTAAATAAATAACAGGCGACAAAGGCGACTCAAATATGATCATAATTTGCATTTATTGGTTGTTTAAAGGTAGGAAATATTTTAACCGTGATAAAAATGTTAAAAGAAAACTTCGGAAATATTTCTAGTTTCATTAGATTGAAAGAACAATAATTTTTAAATACCTTTGTTAGTGTAAATATCGTTATTTAGTATAATATTTATTTTTAATTTATAACTTATACAATTACTTAATGTTATTAATTTTGTGCGCATTTTGTAATAATTGTGATAGTTACATGTTTTGTATTAAATAGAGATGATTCTTATTATAACTCAATAAAAGTCTGATGAAGTAAACTGAAATAAAACTTTCCATCATAAAGTGTTTTATTTCTAAACTCTATCTCTAAAAAAATGAATTTTATCTGCAGTAAAAGTTAACCAAACTCCCACATTTTTTATACTATTTATGGTTGAATTGAGATTTATAAAATTGGTTTGACAGTTATGCTTGTGGTATTTTAGAGTAGATACACGTTTGAAATTTTTGTTAAAATTAGCTGACAAATTAAGAAATTGAAATAATGTTATTCGACTACAATAAAAATTTGCACGAATAGTCTCCAAGTCGAATTGAATTGTGAAATGTGGCGTTTTTCAAAACTAAAACTAAATATTTTTAACACAGGTAAAATTAATATTCACGCAATTAAAAACTATTTGTGAAAATTACAATTACATAGTGATTGCCTTCGCAATGCCTATTATTTTAAGTTGTTTATTTAGGTATTAAATTAGTCATGCTAAAGTTTTAGCTTATAAATTAAATAAATTTTAATTTTGACATTTTATTTGGTTTTAGGGAGTTTAGAGACCATTTTTGCAAAATTTCATAATATTTGAACGCCATTAATTTTTAAATTTTTTAACTTTAAAGTCGTACAAAATTTTTATTTTTAAAGTTATTAAAAATCTGTTCGACAGTTACATTTAATAATATTTAAAATTGGTTGACATTTTGTATTTCGACAAGAATCGACCGTTGCCATTTTTTTTTTAATTTTCAAAAATCAACTGCACCATCTTGTTTTATTTATTTAGAAACCGCTAAAACCAAATTTTCGTTTAAATCAAATTATTACATCAAGTACTTAAAAAAAAATCCGCTATTTTGAATTTTTTTAGATTAACATTTTTGTCAAATTTGAATTGGACATAGTCAAAAACATACTATAAGGTACTATTGATTATTTTTCAATTGTTTTAGGACTGTCAAAAAGCCATTAAAAATGTTTAATTTTTGACTTTGGGGCGCCATCTTAGGTAACTATTTGTCTAACATAAAAATTTTACTAAAAAGTTGTTTATTTTATTGCCCTCTATAACCCCTCTCAGGCTGTAATACATATATTGTGACACCCTGTATATGTATATATACCGTGTGTTCCGGATAATCGGAACCCAGGTAGCACAGTGACGATTAAATGACGTCCTTTTTACGTCTGCTATTGACGAAATTTACGGCAAACTGACAGTCATTTTGACATCAAATTGACTAAAAATGACGGCCATTTGTCACACCTAAAATGACGTCATAGACTGACGTTATTATGACGCCGTGTAAAGACGTCAACAGAACGACATTAAAGATTATCAATGCGACGTCGTTATAATGTCATCAGCAGTATATTAAGGACCGGTTATATAATGTCCAGTTGATCACCTCAAATAAAGTCTTCTGATAATTAGAGTTGCATAAAAACAATAATAAAAATTAACTGACTGTCTACATTGATCTACTGAAATAATATAACTGACTTTAAGGATAGTCAGATTATTACAACACATTAAATTAAATTAAAACGCATTTGAGTTATATCAAAATATATTGCAAAAATAAGATTCATAAAAAGTGAACTTAATCAAAAGTATCAAAATGCAGCAATGGAATAGACACCCAAGTGTTCATCTCAAGAGGGAATACCATACACTTTGCATTCAATTGACTTATTGCACACGTCTCCATATTTTCTGTCAAATCTTGTAAAACATAAATATTTAATTCTTTAGATTGAAAAGGGTATATATAAAGATTTTCATAAGATTTAAAATGTTTATAAACAATATATACATCATGATTTGTTTTTATTATGTTTTGTACTTGTACAACTAGATTTTGCTTTACTAAAAATATGAATCGGCACTGGAACAGGAATGGGTAGAAATGAGAAAATTCTTATAAATATACTTTCCAAATTGCTTAAAAGAAATATTTCTAAATATCTGGGGTACTGAATCAAAATGAACTTCCCTAACATTTACCCAGTCTCTCTGAATAAAATTTCTATCATACTTCAATAAATTTATCTCGTGCAATCTTCGAGCAACTTGAGCTAATGAATTAGTAGGAGATTTTATCAATCGTTTCAATTGTCCAAGGTAGTTTTCAAAAGGAAAAGAGGAAAATAAATCTAACGGTCCGTATAACTTAACATCATCAGCTAAGTGGCATAATAAATGAACGTTGTAAATTAAAAACTGTTCACCGTACAGTTTTTCAGTGTTTTACAAATACCGTTAAAATTTCGTTAGCGTATTCGCAACCAAATGTTTGTATATGAGATTTAGATAGTAATATTGAGATAGCAGCATGATATAATAAAAGTGTTCGTATACAGCAGTTTTCACTGTACTTCTAAGTACTAACGGCCCCAAATACAATAAAAACATACGAAATTCAGTAGCTTTCCATCTTGAAGCTCATCGAGTTTTCTAGGTTTTCTGTTAAAGTCTACAGGAATATGTTTTTGTAATGTCACCAGATGTTCCGATATAATATTGACTTTACAACTGTTTAATCTTGTAGGCAAAGCGCCATTCAGCCAAAAGTTTAATAACTTACGCATAACACCTAAACAACATGCGTGCATGTAATCGATCGGAAAACGTGACACCATTCCAATTCCTAGTTTAATCAAAGGAGATGTTCCAGTATGATGATCTTCGTCTTGTTGAGAAGCAAACGTAGCATCCGTTCTTTTGACAGCAGATGTATTTTTAATAATAACTCGATTTTGGCAATAATTACCAGGTTCGACACATTTTTCGCAAGATGAGTATCCTGTGTGAGATTTAATGCATTTAATAAATGCTCGCCGGTGCATCACACACAAAACTGTGAATAATTATCTGATATTTTATGTTATCAATCTCAAATCCTTCTTGTAGCAATCTAAAAAGTTCACTGATAAAATCATCTAAGAAAAGTTCCAACGATTTAGGCTTCGATCTCCCACAAAATATAGCGATAGTAAAAGGACTTCCACTAACATTTTTAATTAATCCTAAAATTGGCTATAGTCATAACTGCATCAGTGATATAAGAAGTTGCACTAACATTTACATTGGAAGAAGTGATTCGATCTTCATTGAAAGTTGAATAATTACTAGAATTACTTGATACACCAGTACAATTATTTGCGTCCTTATTAGAAGTGTTATTACAAGATTCGACTATTTCACAATGTGATATTTTCTGAAATGAACATTTAGGATCTTTACCACTTACTTGCAAACTATTTCTATTTAAGGCAATTCTACGATATAGTTGTCTTTTGCCAACAACCAGTTTTAAACGTCTCTTAATCTTGTCGGGCATTTTGAATGGATTTACGAGATTTTATTCGATCAGCAGCATGTTTTAGCCACACTTTCATAGAGTCTTCTATTTCTTTTTCTGTTGAATTAGGTGCATTTGTTTTAATGGCTCCTATAAAAAGAAAAAATGACATTAGTATTTTAAAACAGCACATCGTCAAGATTTAAAGTAACATTGTCGTTATAAAAATGGTAATAAATGTTATTTGAATCGTATGTTGTAAAGTGTTTTAACTTATAAAAAATGTCGATTACTTTAGATATATAATAGCACAGAGCGAATACTTACGCAAAATTAAATTTTTAGTAGGAGATCAGAAAATGCCAACTTCTGGGACCGCTTTCCATAATAATTAAAATTAACCGCTGCGCTGTCTGCTAATATGAATTTCAATATTCGGTTTGTTTTCCCCGAAATATTGTTTCCTCCTAGAGTTGACAAGTAGGAGCACTAAAACAATAAAGTTGCTTAGATGTTAAACTGTAAAAGATTTAAATTTTCATCATACCAAAGAAGAGGCTTGATCCTCTTTCTCTTTTAGGTGATTATCCAGTTGATGGACCTCGTCAACTGTACTTATAGGAAGCACAACTGGTAGTACTGGCAAATCTGAATGATTAATAGTAACTTTCTTTTCTTGGTTGTTAATCCAGGTCAGTATTTGTTTATTTTGTTCTTCTACTCTAGCTATCGCAGAGATAAGAGTGTCTAAAATTAGTAAATTGAATTCTTCAGTAAAAATAAATTGACAAAGGATTTACCTATTTTAGATGCAAACGCATAATTATTTGTGTTTTCAGTGCTTTGCTGTGGTGTCTGATTAGTATGTAACGATGTTAAATTACGATTAACGATGATGGTTTGATTTTTTCAAAATCACTTACACAGGCAGCATGTGTTACATTTTCTAAAACAAAAATTATCATAATGAATGACGTGACAAATAAATACTAAAAGCTACAAAGGTTACGATAATAAAGTTGCTTTATTCACTATAAATCAGCATTAAAAGAAATTAAGTTCATATAAGTACATACCATCATTCGCTAAATTAGATTTATTTATTTTTTTATTGGTGGTGGTCTAGGTAAGTCATCATCATTTTCATCAGGTGATGATTCAGAAAATTTTCTGGTAGCCCTCTTCCTTTTCTTTCGACCAGTGTCAGGTTCGGTATCCTCACTTTCTAAATTAGAAAATATTTGGGATTCTTTCAACTTTAATCTTGCTTTTACCAAATCATCTAAATAACATGCATAGTTAAACTCTTTAGAAGTTAAGTGTAATTGATAATCTTACCACATTCATAAAATACCCTTTGAATGCTGTATAATTGCCAAGTATCGCTATCTACAGTCTCACCAGTTCTCAAGGCCTTATCAAAGCGATTTTGTTCTTTATATGGAGGCCAAAATATTTCACGTTTGCGAGGAGTACACCAAGTACTATTAACGATAGCCACACCACCACCGTCCTCTTTAGTAAATTCAACAACATAATAAGTCATGTTAGCGGGAAACAGAGGTAACCTCGGAAGCAACAAACGAAGCGGGAAGATTGCAAGGTTACAACCACGCATTGACAACCACATGCATCAAATGTAGATGCGCGATGCGCCCCGCACACCCGCACATTCGGCGCGTAGTGTCCAGCATTTCGTAGAGGGAGAAAGTGCGAACATTTACTGATTTAAATTATAAATTATTTTATCTAATTTCTAATTTGTTTATTGAAATTGTGAAATTATGTGTATATATAAAACTTGAAAATTTTTTAAATACATGACCATATAATAACGTCTATTTGACGACCGTTTAATGACGACAAAAGTAAGTCAAAATAAGATCGTCAATAAGACGTCGTTTATTGGACACATGACGTCTAAGACGAATAATGACTTAAAATGAACGTCATTAAGACGTACGTGTGCTACCTGGGATATTTTTTGTAGTAAGAACCCGTATTCTTTTTTTTTAATATTATGGTTGTGTTTTTAACAGAAAAATATCGTCCTTCCATTTCGTTATTATTTCACAATTATTATGATGTGTTATTGGACTATATTCGATCAATCACATATTTAAAAACAATAACAACAATAATTCTCCTTAATTAAAAACCATTAGCTGAACGAGTTCGATATGAAGATGTCTATAATTCAAGTGAGGATGAAGAAACTGCCGGCGAAGCATTAGAGACTGATATTCCTCAAAATAGTAACTTTCTTGAAAATGATTATGTTTTGGTTGCATTCCAAACGAAGAAAAATATTAAGCACTATGTTGGACGAATGATAGAATTAGTAGAAGACGAGTATGTTGTCAGCTACCTAAAAAGGCTCCCAGACAGCAATAACTTTGTCTACCCAACTGTGGAAGACAGTTCAATGGTATCGCCTAGCGACATTGTAGCTTCCCTTCCTGTGCCAGTTTTACACAAGAGAGGATATCATTACTTAACTTTGAATTTAGTAATTATTCCAATGTTTGTTAATTTTAACATGATACTTAATACTTTTCGTTTAATTGATTGGTTTGTTACTCTCAGAAAAGTTTTGTTTGCGTTTACAGTTATAATTAAAATTGACTTTCAAAATTTGTAACTTATTTCTCCACTCCGTTATTTTTTGATTTTAAATATTGACGTTTTCTTCAAAAAAATCATTTAAACATTTTGACCATCATAGGTTTGCAATACCATTATATCTTCTTAGCAAACCTACAAAGGCTGGATAAGATTAGACCCATTTTTTGTAATAATAAAAAAATCAGAGAAAAAACATACAATTTGGCGGAAATCTCCCGTTAGTGTTATTATGTAACACATACATAGTGAGTTATTGGCATTAAACAACTTTGTCGACAGAATTGGGTCTTATTGTTCAAATAGTGAGTTATCTTTTTTTATTATCTACTGGAGACTGATCGATACTATAGGTTTGTCGATAACTAAGTCAGAGTCAATCAACCAGTTTAGTCAATAACTATTCGAAATAAATTTTTGGATCCTCCAACAAGTGTGATAAATAAATTTTATGTTCTTTAGAAGAATTCCTTTGGTGGAGGTAAAAAATAAACCACGTCCAAAGTTAAATTCTGTCGACGTTTTGCCTAACAAGCGTGGACTTCCTCAAGGATGTATTTATTAGAAAACAAGAACAATTAACGCAATGGAAGAACAAAGTATTAATGTTGTGTTAATTGTTCTTCGTTTTCCTAATAAATACAGTCTTGAGAAAGCCCACGCTTGTTGGGCGAAACGTCGGCAGAATTTAACTTTGGACGTGGTTTTATTCTTTCACCTCCACCAAAGAAGTTCTTTTAAGAACAGAAAATTTATTTGTCAATAACTATGTTAGAGATATGTACATAAACGCAAATAGTTATCTTTTTTTTAGAAAAAAAGTAATGGAAAAATTTATTTTGTTTAAAGTTTATACATCTCAGATAATATTCGGTTTGTCAGTTTTCGCTTTTCTACCCAAAGTTTCCTGTATCTCTTCAAATGTTTTGCCTTTAGTCTCCGGTAGCAGAAGCACACTAAAAATCATCCCCAATCCACAGACACAAGCAAAATCCAAAAATAACATGCATTCCCAAGTTTTCGACGATTGGGTTGAAAATTTTATTACCTGTGAACGAAAATAGACCCGTATAAAACGCAAACACTGCGCTCCTATTTTTTAGCGTTTGGAGGAAACAATTCTCCCACTGCTACGTAAGCTGTAGTGGAAATTCCAAATGATATCATTATAAAATATAAAGTTAAACACACTGTTGGTATAAAATATGCCTTTGACAAATCTACATTTTTCATCTCCATGAGATAAAAATATACACCCTCTCCTAAAAGAGTTAAAGTGCATCCAAATGTTGAGATAATCATATGGCCTTCGTCCTAATTTGTCAATCAGGAATGAAGATATAACAACTAAAATAAAAAATATAATAAATTTGTTAAAATCAAAGGTTTATAGTACCGCACGGTATTTGAATTCCTGCAAAAATTAAACTCGAAGTTTCTGCAGATAAAGACGTTTGGCTTTCTTCCATAATCGTTTGAACATAACTGCTAATCACAAATAATCCGCTGAATTCTTGAATTGTTTTTAAGGCTACCAAAATTAAATTTACATTACTGAACTGTTTGGTTAAATAATAAATACTTACCAATAATAATCGCAAATGATTTTATATAGTTTCTTTGACTACACAATGTGTTGAGCTTCAAGTCGGAAGCCTCATCGTTCTCAATAGTCAATTCAATTTCTTTCAACCAGTCTGCTACTTTATCAGTAGATGCCAAGTATGATAACGCATCTTGAGCAGCTTGTCTTTTGTTACTTTTTATTAAGTAATAAGGTGAATCAGGTATAAAATAAGAAGTTACGATGAAAATTACTGAAATACACGCGCAAAATATTGCAAGTGCGGTAAAAGAGACGAAAGGACCAATTGCAAACATTAGCATTGTTGCTAATACTAAACCAATCGTTACCATCGAACACAATGCTCCTCTGTGCTTCTTTTCGGATATCTCCCCAATATATAACGGTACTATCTTCAAATGCATTGTAACCGAGACTATATTTTTGTATAGGTAGAAACTTACTCCAATCGCAATTCCGCTACCGAAACCACTTAAGACTCTTCCTACCAACAACATTGCAAGCGATCTAGCAAATATTATTAAAAACCATGGGATGAACATAAGCAAAGCAGACAGTAACATTACTTTTTTCGACCAATTCTGTCGATGAGAATGGTAAGCATGATACTTCCTGGCATCATTCCTAGTGGAAGTGCTGAAACTACCCATGATGCTTCTTCCTAAAAATCAATCTTTACATAATTTTTTCTAAACTTATAGAGACAAAGTGAAAACTCTTTGTCTTGAAATATTCATTGAAATACGCATCTGAGAAATGCTCTCAGTTTTGTTGTAACCGTTAATCATACTGACAGGAATTTATGTACCGGCCGGGTGTATTTCATATATTCATACCACAGGTAATACCTACTACCCATGACGTATACTCAGTATTTATTTAGCGCTAAGTGTGTACAGTGTATGTTTAGTCATGTTTGCAAATACAAATTATTTTTAGTTACATTTTTACACATTGGTTGCCTCTAGTTATCATAATAAAGGTTAGTGTGTATGTATGTATTGTGGGTAGGTATAAGTGCAGCCAATTCTTTTTTCTGTAATGAATTTTTGATGTTTGTAGTATAGCTTTGTGTAAACAGTATACATATACACCTCTGGGTGGGAACTACTATTAAGCTCTGTAGATATAAACTGTGCCTTGAGAAAAATTACGCAATTCTAAAAGTAAAGAACATGAGCATTGTTTCCTTATACTTTTGAGTGCCAATTTATTAAAACGTCCACCGTTATACGTAAAAACAAAACAGAAATTCAAGGAGGAAAAAGAACACCTATGTTTTAAACTTCAAAACTAAAAAATATCATTAGCTTATTTCGTCACTTACGTTAGAAAGTGTCACACCAATAGGAGAATTTGACGAGGTTAGTAATGGAATCGTAGGTGAACTCCAAGATACAAGTACGCAAGATGCGATAGTCAAAATTGTACCTAAAATATTTTTCGTTATACTCATTTACTTTTTATGAACAAAACTTACTGATTAATGCGGCAATAAATTGCTTTGAGAAAAAAATCGTCCGTTCAAGGACATTATAATATAAAGGTATATCAGTTTATCGGTTCACACTCAAATTGATTCAATTTTTATTTTTACAGGTAGATAAGATATTGGATTAATGACTTTGAGTTTATTTTATTTAGGTTTAGTTTTCTTTTCAGATTATTTTGGTCAGCTAGATTTTCTTTGAGATGCATCTACATCCGCAATAGTGCTCTTACGCAACTCCGTTTAGTCGCAATGTGAGTAAATCCATTTTTTAAACGTACAGGTATCATTATTTAACTGCTTCGAGTTTTTATTATTATGATGGTGTATGTGACTTAATTAATTTTTTTCCATATGCTAAAGCACAGAACTGGCTATAAAAGCCCAACTCTTACACGTTATGAAATAAGATGGGGAGTTATACGACGGTTTAAAAACCAAAAATTTTAACATACCCTTTTTTCACTTTTCCGACGAATTAGAATTAGTACGTTATAATAAAGCAAAAATTTTATGTCCGATGGCCGGCCGGTCGGCCGTCCGTCCGTATGTAAACAAAATATAGAGAAAAACCCCTGTCCGATTTTTATAAAACTTGGTACAAGATTTTTATTTATAATTTCAAAATCTGATTAGTTTTAGGCATAATCTATGTAGCCAAAAGGGCCGTTAACCTACACAGATTTTCAAATTTTTGGAATATTTAGAAAAATATTTATTTTACACATTTTTGTTTTAAATATAAGTTGTTTACAATTTAATTATACACATTTGTTGTTTAAACTATTTTTGATTCGATAAGGAATTACTGAGATATAACAATCTCGTGACCAATATTAATTTTACAAACAAGTTGAGGGAAAAAAGTTGTTGGAAATCCTATTGTGTATAGCTTTTGTTTGAAACATTTTTTCTAAAAGCAATTTTATTTTTGCTTATCGGGGCGATGTGGAGTTCTGCGGTAAACGCTTGTTTTTAATTGGAATGAGGGCCATTGACATATCAAAGTAAACTTCCAGTATTATAAAAACGTCTATGTATCAACTTTGATTAAAATCCAATCAGTGTTTTCTCGATATCGTATTTACATTCGGATGGACGGCAGGCCGACCGACCCTCTTCTCTCATATAACGTACTAACAGCGTTGATTGTTTTTGTGTTTTGAGAAGTATTGTATTGTTCTAATGCTGGGTCAGCTTCATTAGTGGTTTTCCCGTTTAAAAGTTATTACTAACCGTAAACCAGATATAAATTCGTTGAAATCTTTGAAGGAAGCTTGTACATGAGGAAAACTCAATTAAAACAAAACTCGTGTCATCGCATTTGAAGTGAAAATAATTAGGCCACCGTGCAATATAAGTAGTTTTGAACAAATCGAATCATTTTCCGTATCGTCGAAAAATAATATTTTACTTATAGAGAATTGGGAAATGTTGTAAATATTAGGAATTGACTAACCAGCAGAAAACTGTTTATTTTACGGTCTCTAAGCATAAACAGCAAACCACCACTAAAGATCCGTTATCCAGGAACGCCTTTGGAACTAGTCCCGTCCTAGGTCCTGAAATCCAGGACAAGTTCCTAGTGTAGAGTGTAGTTTTTATTTGTTGTGTTATATTATTTATTGTATATTTCCGTTGTTAATTTCCATTTCTTTTTAGTCTATAATATAGTTTGATGATTGTTATTCAGTTGCATTATATTTTAATTATTGTTCAATGGTTAGTACAGTGTAATTTTGTTGTAAAATAGGAAACGTTATTTTTATTTATTCTTTCAAATTTTCTAAACAAGAGACCAGGAAGAAACTTTCACAAGTTAACAGCTTTCAACTTGTGCAACTACCCAAAAGTCTTACAGATATCTCTGTAAAAATTCCAAAAAAAATTTTTTTCTGTGACCCTTTACACAAAGTTAATTTTGTCACCACTCCAGTGAAAACATAATGTTTGTTCTTAGTGAGACAAAGTCCCATAACGTTGACTTTTGTCACTAGAGACGAAAATAAGATAATAATTTTCACTAATATCTAGTTGGCTGATGCTACCACTATTTCGCTGACCTTATCAAATTGTCTCACTTTGGGTTTATTGTAGTTTCGGTAATGTTTCAAAGATGTTTCAAATACTCCACCAGACATAAGAAATCAAGCAGAGGAAACATGTGCGTTCTTATTACAAAAAATGAAAGAATAGTTTTAAAGGAATGTATAGTAAATTTATGGATTGGAGGGCTGATAACCAAGTTCATTCATTTTCGGAAACTGTGTTGCTTACATATTTTGTAAAATTGTCGGAAACTTTAAAGAAAATTTTTTGTGGGTGGCTCCCTGGGTATGACATCCTGATATATAGTGACCTCACCCATAAAGTTATTAAAAAATACAGCAAGCAATACGAAAATAACAAGAAATTTATTAATTTTTTAAAATACATATAGGTTAAAAAAATGTTTATAAGTGAATACCTCGCCTAACTTTAGCTGATACAAATTTTTCCACGATTTTTTCTAAATTTAAATCATTTTGCGTATCTCTTTCTATTGAAAGTAATACCAAATCAGATGTTCTAAATTGAGTCATTGTGAGTCATCGTGTGAGGTTTCAGTCTACACTAAATGATCTTTCAGCACTTGCTATTCCAATGGGAAGCGTTATAATTAACCAAAAAGCTAACTCAAGATTAGGACAAATTTCAAAAATTTTCTGTTCAACTAAATGTTCTAAATAACCGAGTACAGGTCTATCACAACACTGATTCTCACATGAAAAGTATAAATCCTAAAATTGCATTAGTTCATCTGTCAAACTAAGAAAAATAAAGTTAAATTTATCACTTAAAGATGAACATACCTAATTTTTTTAAGTTTGGCCTTGAACTATTTTTAAAATATATTGGATTTGGAAACTCAAATAATTCTGTCACTTCCTCTAGACCCAATCGCAGGATCGTTACGGTTTATTTGTAAACAAACTATAAAACCTGGCCTGGCTGCTCTGTTAGTCGGAGAGGGATCGTGGGTGTACTTACAGTAATTAAATTAAGGGCTGAAGAGATAAATAATAGGGCACCACCTACTAGAACGTGCAGTCAATCTTCTAGACTCTAGAGCAACTAGGATCTCCGAAACACAAAAACAAACCGTAAGATGGTAAAAATATGATTTGTGTTGAACGACAACATATATAAAAGTAGACTATAATATAGTGTAGGTAAAAGCATAATACAAATTATTAAAAAAATAATTAAATAGAACGATTTATTCTTCTAAGAATACAGGCAAACCGCCTAGAATAGTTACCAGCCGCACCAAATATCTACGCCCCTGGTAAAGGCGTGAACGCAGTACAGATTTATAATCGCTTTAACAACCAGTTACTTGAATTTTACAAGCGTCTACACACCAATACGTGTGGTAATTAATGATGTTAAGATGAAGCAATAACATTTCGAAAGGTACCGGTAACCGACAGCAAATCTAAAGTAGTACAAAAGTCCAATTACATTAAGCAAGTTTTTGAAAAATCTTCGAATCACAATAAGCAATTAACAATGCGCAAAAGTTAAGTTGTCAAATTCATGTCGGAATACAGATACGGATACGCGTCAAATATAAATTTAATAAAGAAAGCATGTAATAGTTTTAACTTAGCTGCATTGTTTGAAGACTGCGATCAGATGTAGGCAATATCTTAGGACAGGAAAAAGCAGTATTGTAGAGAAGTAAGTAAAGTAACAGGAACCAGATATACAGATATAGATGGCTCAAGCAACCCCAAAAGATAAACTGGAGGTCACCGGTTATCTTCGACGGAATCCTCGAGCTCAGCGTGGATAGGAACCAATTCTATAACGATCCGTTTTTAGGGAATTATTAGATTGATTGGTAAATCACTCTAATTTACGGATTCGCTTTTAAGTTAATTATTTATTTGCCATTGTCCATATCCGAGTAGGTGTTGTGCAACGTGTTAAAAAATGGCGGTAAAACAGAAACTTTACAAAATAAAGAAATACAGCAAGAAAAGGTACTTACGACATTAAAAAATGTGGCGTGCTTATCCCTCAATTTAGTGGAAATCTTTTCCTTCGGTTTTATATACTATATATAATTGCTTAAACTACAGATAAATGTACTCCGAAGAGTCACTTTTATGACGCCAAAAGTGGATTTCTATTACTTAATAGTAAAAAGAACGTCACATGATCTATAATAGAATCGTCCGTAGCATCTTCATCGTGAAAATTTTAATGAATCACAACAATTTGGTAGAAATAGCCAAATTAGTACCAAGAACACAGAAGTTGCATGGGAAACACAATTTAGAACACAATTGCGAATTTACAGCAGGCGATTCGAGATTTTTATTTTTGCCAACGCTTATGTTGGCTATAATTATCGAAGAATCGACTTATGTAACTGCTTTTACATACCTGTCGACAAAGTTGCTTAATACGAACTATTGCTTACGTTATCGCTAACATGAACGCAACTAGATGTCGCAAAACTTACAGTTAGAAGATTAAGTTGGTAGAACTGTACGGCAATTACTTAATAGTAAAAAGAACGTCACATGATCTATAATAGAATCGTCCGTAGCATCTTCATCGTGAATTTTTTTAACTCGTAGTGGTCTACTTTTTTAAATGCATATTTTTTCCGTTTATGTCAGATTCAAGCCATTTCGACTAGGAGAGTACAAACATTATGTTGAAATAAGCATCAGTTTTCAGTGACGCAAGTTTTTCTTTGATCTCTTCATGAACGAAACGAATTGAAATAAATCAATGTCTTTTTTCTTTAATAATTTTGACGTAACATCAATAATTTGAAAAACATCTTCCAAAAAATTAAACTCACGAAGAAATCAAAACTAAAACTATTCCACATTTCATTGTGGTCGTGCATTGTCTCCACAATATCTTCCAAACACGAAATCACTGCACCAACATTTGGTAATAATACACAGGTCGCTGTTGCTCTTGATGAAGTTTGGTTAAATGGAACAAATGTTGCGCACTTTAGGGGATGTATTTATTGTCTTTTTAAAAGTTAAATCAATTTTAGTTTTTAGATAATTGAAAAATTGGGATTTTTATTAACATTTTTATTTGTTTTTCTAATGAGGAGATTAGTGGACAGTGATGATGAAAAAAAGTAATGCATTTGTTCACATTCTGTACAATACTTTTTAATAATAATTTTGTAGTCTTATACTTAATGTCATAACATCCTTGGCACGTGAGTGTACAATTTCAGTACGAAAAAGGCATAGTTGAGTGGAAGGAAGTTCTTGTTCACACTCAAAACAGACTCAAAACCTTTTCAAGAAATAAAAAGGCTTGGTTCAAGTATGTTTACTTATCTAACTTTTTTTAACGTTTGCCAAATTCACTAGAAGGTCATTTAAATGTGATTTTTTGATTTAGCTTTCCAGTTTTGTTATTTATTTCATTTTTAACTACACTATTAAGGGAACTTAATTGTCATAGAAGTTTGCGATTTTTAGTTTTTTTTTACAATGCTAAACAATGTCATTTATGTAAAATGTTAATAAAATTCAACAGAATCCGCTGAAACCAGTTGAGGCGATGGAAGAGGTGATTCCGGTTCATTACTGGTACTAGTACTACTAGGAGTATTATTGGTTAGTTGGCCTTCGGGGACCTTGGGCCCTGCGCCTTTGTTGGTTAGCGGGCCGGGCTAGGCCGGGATTGGAATAGAATTCAAAATATATGTGCAAGTCATCTTTTGTTTTGGCTAAAGTTTTTATTATTGTTTCTTCAAATTTTGTTAATCATTTTAATAGTATTTTGAATTATTTGAAATTTTAACAGCGCAGTCTAGTAGTAGTTTTTATTGAAAATTGGTAATTTTTGAAAACTAAATCTTATCGACAGAAATACGGCTAAAAAGTCATCTAGTAGTAGTTTTGCTACTGACATTTACAGGTTACTGTTGCAGTTTTGTTTAACGGCTGTTAAAGCTGTAGTTACTAGATGGCGCTTTAATTTCACTTCAAAATTCTTTCGTTGTTTAAATTTAAACATTTTGTGCTCACTGTTTTTATTCAATAATTTAAAGCGGTTTTGCGTAAAAATTTAAGTTAAGGTGAAGCGATAAGATCAGTAAACGCTCCAAATAAGGGACCCACCACACCACAGTTAGAATAGAAGTGTGTTTCTTCAGAGGTGGATGTGTTTTGTAATTATTAGATTAAACGATTGATTAAACTTTGTTCTAGCTTAAAACTTGAAATCCAACACGGTTTATAGTTTAAACCTCACATTTAAACGATGGTTAATGTACTCAAGCTTTAGTTTTAAAATGATTTTAAACAAATGAGTGGATAAAAGAATAAATATCTATTTTTATTTAAAATGCTTTTTTTTTTAAAAGTGATGGATAAAATCTAAACAGTGAGATAATAAACTAGATTAAAATAATAATTACTAATTAAGTTGAAGTATAAATTTAGACTGATCATTTCTAATAAATAATTTAACAAACTACCACTTTCAATTGCGTTAATTGTTCAAATAAGCAATTAATATTGGAAAATTTTAATGAATCACAACAATTTTGTAGAAATAGCCAAATTAGTACCGGGAGCACAGAAGTTGCATAGGAAAACACAATTATCAAGATTAAATTGGTAGAACTGCACGGTAACCTCCCGAAATTATGAAAATCGCTAACAAAATCGTTCAAAATAACGAAATTTTGTATCAGGAGTGCAGAAGCTACAACGGTAAATCATCAACAAAACACACCAACTTTATGTTGGTGCTACTGCTTAGTAACTTTTCAACACGTCTACCAACTTAAACCTAGTTTTGTTTGTATTTTACTTCTGCTACTCCTGTGCTCCGGATACAAATTTGATATTTCAAATGAATTCCAAGCGATTTTAAAGAATTGTATGAAAAAATCTTTGAAATGTATACTCATTAAATGAACAATTATTTACTTTAATAATCGAATGGCTACCCGAAAGAACGTCGCAAATCGACAAAATAGAAAATTTACAGTGAGACCCATAATATTAAGTCGATATGTTAAAAATTCATGCATTTATGAAGTAAATGAAATTATCCGTCTATAGTATTTACAGAAAAAAGTTGAACAAAAATAAAACGAGATATAGTGTTGGTGATTTTAGGATAAAAATCATGAAAGAACTTTGTATACTGCAGTTACAACGTTTTTATTGAGATTAAATGTTACCGCTCAGAAGTTTTTGAAAATGATTTACATATTTTAGAACTGAGATAACATACAAAAGTTAGATAGACAATGGTTAAACCTTTGGTTAAACAGTAAACAACAGCGTTATCTACATTACAGAAAAAGTTATATTTGTAATTCAATCATTCGGCTGTTTCACAAGGCAGGGTTAAATAAAAATTTGTTGCTATCTGATTATTTATGTATCTGTCGTTTAAATTTATTTTCTTATCAGCTTTCAACGGAAGTATATTTTGGTACAGGTACAAGCAACCACATGGTTTCATGATTTTAAAGTTTTTGTCTGCTGTTATTTTTTTTCTAAGATAGATATGAAAACGAAGAAGTTGCTGTTCCATAAGCTTAAAAAAAAATTTTGAATTATTTTAAATTTTAACAGCGCGATCTAGTAGTAAACCGCTAAACTTTGTATTGAAAATTGGTAATTCTTACAAAATAAATGTTATCGACAGAAATACTGCCAAATAGCCATCTAGTGGCATATTTATCAATGACATTTAAAGGTAACTGTAAACTCTGCAGTTTTATCAAACGGCTGTTACAGCCGTTGCTATTAGATGGCGCTTTAATTAAACTTACAAATTTTTTCATTTGTTTTAAATTAATGTTCACTGCTTTTATTTCATAATTTAAATTTAAACGGTTTTGCGCCAAAATATTTTAGTTAAGGTGTAGCGATAAGGTAGGTAAACGTCCCAAACAAGGGACACACCACAATTAGAAGTGTGTTTCAAAACGGTCGATTTCTTCAGAGATGGATGTGTTTTGTAATTATCACACATTAGATTCAACCATTGATTAAACTGTTTTCTCTTCCTTAAAACTTGAAATCCAACACGGTTTACGTTTAGTTTAATGTAAAAATCTATTAATTCACACTTTAGTTTCAAAATGATTTTAAACAAATTTACCTATGCGTGGATAAAAGAATAAATATTTAATTTTATTTAAAAGCTTTATTTTTTAAAAAGTAATAGATAAAATTTAAACTAATCAATGGTATAGGTAACTCAGAAATGCCAGTGGTAGGTTCTTATAATATAGAGTGAGATAATAAACTAAATGAAAATAATAATTTTAATTAAGTTAATGAAATATAAATTTAAACTGATAATTTGTAATAATTATTTATCAAACTACCACTTTTAATTGGGTTAATTGATCAAGAAATTAATATTGGAAAATTTTAATGGAATCACAACAATTTGGTAGAAATAGCCAAATTAGTACCAAGAACACAGAAGTTGCATGGGAAACACAATTTAGGAACACAATGGCGAATTTACAGCAGGCGATTCGAGATTTTTATTTTGCCAACGCTTATGTTGGCTATAATTATCGAAGGATCGACTTATGTAACTGCTTTTACATACCTGTCGACAAAGTTGCTTAATGCGAACTATTGCTTACGTTATCGCTAACACGAATCGACACTAGATGTCTTATAACTTACAGTTAGAAGATTGTTGGTAGAACTGTACGGCAACTTCCCGAAAATTATGAAAATCGCTAACAAAATCGTTCACAATAACGAAATTTTGTATCAGGAGCGCAGAAATTGCAACGATAAACCACTAACTCACCCACTTTATGTTGGTGCAAACTGCTTGGTAATTTTTCAACTGTTCGCGAATTTAAACCTAGTTACTTTGTTAGTGATTTACTTCTGCTACTCCTGATACAAATTCTGGATATTTCAAATAAATTCCAAGCGATTTTAAACTATTGCATAAAATTTTACTTTTTTAAACAGGTTTAAATTCTTTGGTATTTAAACTCATTAAACGGATTATTTACTTTATTAATGGAATTAATTTATTAATTGTATGAGGAGTTAGAAAGACTATATGAAAAATACCAAAAAGAGATGATCTGATAATGCTGGGAGATTTTAATGCCCAGATTGGTAAGGAGGGTTATGTTGGAGATGTGGCTGGGATAAATACGATACATGAAAACCAATGAAAATGGAGAGAAGCTATGCAACCTTGCAATGCTGTGCAATTTGAGAATTATAACCACAGATTTCATTCACAAGAAAATACATAAGGAGACCTGGATAATACCTGGAAGTGGCAAAGGAAATCAAATAGACCACATATTAGTAGACAAGAGAAGAACATTTAAAGTGAAAGATGCAAGATCATATAGAGGATACAGCGTGGACACCGATCATAATATGGTAATAATGAAGGTGGAAATGGATAAGATGAATATGGCTGCGAAGAACCAAAAAACAAAAACAACAGATGGGCAATAGAAAAATTAAAAATGAGAAGAAACCAAAAAATACATGCAAGCACTACAAAATGAGATGGAAAAAAACAACAATGCCAGAATATAGAAGAAGAATGGACTAGTATAAAAAATAGTATATTGAAAGCATCGGAGAAAACAGTTGCCTATAGAAAGGCTAAAAGTAGAAAGGAGTGGTTCGACGAGGAATGCAGAACAATAATACAAAGGAAGAGAGAAGCCAGGCTGCGATGGATGATTTCCCAAACCTCAATGGACAATGAGAAATACAAAGAAATAAGAAGACAAGTTGTAAATCTTTGCAAAAATAAAAGCAACAGTGGATGGAGGAGATGATGACAGACATAGAAAAAGCACATAAAAACTCAAGAGACCTTTACAAAAAATAAAAGAGCAGAAGTATACTAGAAGAATTGTTACTAGAGGAATGAAAGACAAGACCGGAGAAATGAAATACGAGGAGGAAGAAATTAAAGGTATATGGAAGGAATATTTCGAGAAATTGCTTGGTAAAGAGATGGATGAGAGAAATAGAGTCAATAGAATACCATTACTAGAAGAAGAAGAAGTAAGAATAGAGGAGCCAACATACGACGAATTTAGCAAGACCTTGGCATCAATGAAAACGGAAGTCACCCGGCGTAGACAATATAAATACGGAGTTGATGAAAATGGGAGAAGAGACAATGTTAGAAAGAATGTACCAACTGATGATTGCAATATGGAAAGAGGAGAAGATGCCGGCAGAGTGGAGTATGGCAGAGATCATTCCAATTTACAAGAAGGGAGACATAAAGGAATGTAATAATTATAGAGGTATATCCCTGCTTAACAACAGCTATAAGGCGCTAACCAAAATGATACACAAAAGACTACAAGATCATATAAATAGCGAAATAGGTGACTATCAACAAGGATTCCGGCCTGGTAGATCTACGATAGATGCAATGTTTGTGGTGACCCAAATAATGGAAAAATGCTATGAACACGACATAGGATTGGAGATGTTGTTCGTTGACTTCAGACAGGCATTTGATCGAGTTAAGAGAGGCCATTTAATAAGAGAAATGGAGGAAATGAAAGTACCTGCAAAAATAATACGTTTGATTCAGATGACAATCAGAAACACAACAGCGGTAGTCAAAACTATGAAAGGTCTGACCAAAGAATTCACGACGAAAGCGGGAGTGAGACAAGGTGATGCACTGTCTGCCGATCTGTTTAACATTGTGTTGGAGGGCATTGTAAGAAAAACCAAGTGCACTGGGACAATAATGAATAGAAATGTACAGATAGTTGCTTTTGCTGATGACATCGTAATAATAGCAAGAACGCATAGAGCTTTGGTGGAGGTGTTTGTGAAATTGGCAAAAGAAGCAAAAGAGCAGGACTTGAAGTGAACGAGTCGAAGACGAAACTCATGAGGTGCCACAGAGGAAGAATAGAACCAAGAGAGGCAGTAACAATTCAAGAATACAACTTTGAAGAAGTGAGAACTTTTAAATACTTGGGCATACAAATAAAGGACAATGGTGAAAGAGAAGAGGTGGTTAAAGATCGAATAATGGCGGGAAACAGGGCCTACTATGGAAACAAAAAGCTATTAATGAGCAAACACATACGGAAAGAGACAAAGATCAAGATGTATAAGACCCTGATAAGACCCGTAGTTACATACGGGACGGAGATATTGTGCTTGACAAAAGAGAGGAAGATAAACTGAGGATATTCGAGAGGAAAATAATGAGGAAGATTCTGGGAATGAAGAAAGTAAATGACGAGCAACATAGAGTAAGAACAAACAATGAAATAGAACATGAACTGGAAAACGGAAACATTGTGCGACACATTAAAGCATTGAGATTGGGCTGGTTCGGCCACGTGATGAGAGCACAAGAGAATAGATCAATCGGTTGTGTGATGAGATGGAGACCGGATGTTGGGAGACCGAGGGGAAGACCAAGGTTAAGATGGTTAGACGAAGTAGAAAATGACCTAAGAACTTTGAAGATAACAGATTGGAAAGCGAAAACTCTAGATAGAAATTGTTGGAGGAATCGTGGAAGGGGCGAAGACACACAAGGAACTATAGAAAGAGGGAAGAAAAGGAAGATGATTGAACTCAAAAAGTGGAAAATAGGGACTAATCCACCCTGGAAAAATGGATTTGAATGCGTCCAGAGACGTGGCGATATTTCTTTGAAATGGAATGCCGACATTATTATTATAATGGAATGTAAGAACGTCGTAATCAACAAAATGGAAAATTTACAGGAGACCCATAATATTAAGTCGATATATGTGGAAAACATTTATGCAGTTATGAAGTAAATTAAAATTGTACGTCTATTTACAGCCTAAGAAAAAAAAGCTGAAGAAAAATAAGACGAGATATAGTGTTGGTGATCTTAGGATAAAAAATCATGAAAGAACGTTAAATTACTGCAGTTACAACGTTTTGTTGAGATTAAATGTTACAGCTCAGAAGTTTTTGAAAATGATTTATTTTAGAACATACAAAAATTAAACAGTAAACGGCAGCGTTAGCTACATTAAATGAAAGTTATATATGTGATTCAATTATTAGGTTGTTTTACAAGGCAGGGTTAAATAAAATTTTTAGCTAGGTATCTGATTATCTATGTATCGTATGTCGTTTAAGTTTATTTGCTTGTCAGCTTTCGAAGAAAGTATATTTTCGTACAGAAAGGTAACTCAAGAAATGCCAGTGGTAAGTAGTTTCTTCTTTGTAATAATATAGACACTCCATGGTGATAAAGTAGAGTGACTTTTCTCGTACATGAAAGGACTTAGGATCATCTTTTTCACAAGCAACCACATGGCTTCAGTGGAGGTTTTGGTCGGCCGTTATTTTTTTCTAAGATCATGAAATCATGAAAATGTTGCTGTTCCATAAGCTTCACAAAAAAGTTTTGAGGGCCTTTCACTGGCTATAAGTTGCACGCATTCAAAAGGATGCAGTATTTTAGCAGTTTTCGTTTTTTCTTTATAAGGGCAAAGTTCCTATCACATGAAAGGAAATTGTGACCCCTACCATTGATTTCACTACCTACATAAAATTTCTGCTTCACATGTGTAAAATAATACCAGTTATAATCAATGATAATATTAACTGTTGCAACAATATAAGCATTTTAAAGTTATTATTTTGTCCCACGCACCAATCTGGCCATATTATTAACAACCTAGAAAAGCCGTTTTTAAAGGGTTTAAGTAGTCTAAAACATATGGTAAAATGCAGGAGGCAATTTCGGCAGATCCTCGTTTGGTAGTCGTTTCATACCAGAGATGCATGGTTGCTTCCCCTGTAGCATTGTTATGAACACAGAAATTATACGTAGAAAACTGGCGTTGATAAAATACATTGCTATATGGAGAAAAGGAGAAAATAGTAACTGCTGAAGATCTACGCATAAAAGTATTAGATTTGGATCATTCTTTGTTGTCTGATTTTGGTTGCAACTTCTTCCGTATCTGCTGTCACTAACTGACACTAAAGAAAGTCACATTTTGTGCAAGTATCTGACCGAAGTACTCCAAAACGCAGATTAAACTCTCGACTTAAACGTTTCACAATAAGTATGGAATTTTACGTTAATAATTAAATGATTTTCTTGGAACAGTTTAAACATTTTTTGATGTTCAGATCTGATGAGAAGCACAATTTGCTATTAATGGAACGACTGTAGTGACTTTCTTGTGCCGGAAACGATTTTATATGATCCTTTATAAGGGCTAATGTGTTGTATTGAATTCTATGTGGTCGGTTCAAATGTTTACCACATACTTTCATTTTTTTTCAGTTTTTCCTGAATGACATGAGTTCTTCGGGGTGTTACTCTAAAGATATAACACAACACTTTCTGAGGGCTTATATCTTCAGGTGCTGTATGTCTTTTATGTCACACTAGCCGTACTCTGCGCCCATTGCTACGCCACTAACTAAAATAAATTTGATGAAAAATATTACACAAATATTCAATTTATGTTGAGTCATTTTATTGATTTTGTTCATGAAAAACATTGTTACATTGCAGCGTTTCGTTTCTATTCGATATTTATTGAAGTACTGTGGGATACACAATATTTCTTGCCTATATAGATTTTAATTTTTCCGATTCCTTTTTCAAATTTTTTTCTAAACCATCCTTGAACAGCAAAAAAATTATCGGAATCGGTTAAGCTGTCTACGATTCTATAAAGCACATACAGACAAACATTCATTTTCATATCTAGTAGCTATCCCGGCGCGCTCCGCTACACCAAATAAAAGAATTGTTAGCAGTTATCTGTTATCCTCCCGAAGAGAAACGAAAAAGGATCACTGATTTTCAAAAAATCATATCTCCGAAAGTATTTTTTTTTGTTGGAAAGGTACATATTTTGGCTACCTTCGCTCCATGCATTTCGACCTCCTCAGAAACATGCACACCCACTGTGCGACGAGAAACGGCTAAAAAGTGGTAAATTTCGCAGTTTTTCGCGATTCCGCGGAAATCGCAAGGGCAATCGCAAAAATCAAACGTTCGTGACCTATTCTGGACCGACCTGAAGTAGGGTGTAAAAATCTCATTCCAATCGGACTAACGGTTTAGGAGGAGTTCGAGGACAATCAAACAAACAAACAAACACACACACACATTCATTTTTATATGTTAAATATATAGATAATTCAATACAAGATTGACCCAAAAAAGCATTTTGCTCAGAATGAGTCAACTTATAAAAGCTCTGTTGCAACGACAATTCTTTCCTACAAATAAATTAATGAGTGTAAATGACAAATAGGTACTTACAACGTTATTCAGGCTCTGCTTTGGCGAGTTTGCTTTGTTGTTTTCGGCTTATGTAAGCATTTCCCGATTGTCTCAATATTTTTCTTGATTATCCATCCATTCCATTAAGTTAATCTTGCGTTTTTTTGGCTTTATCTAGCCAATTTATACAACATGCAGTCTCAACAACACGCTCCAGTTCCGCCATAATACAGCAGTTACAACCTTCTTCCACTGTGAGGGGAAAATTACCTCGTCACCTCTATCGACATTTAAAATGTATTATTTCAGTTTGAATGGGTGACTACACTTCTATAAGAGTTTATAACGTTATTCCACCGAGAACACCAATTTTCTAAATTTGTCAGTTCCAACATTTTTCCGGGCAGGTATTCAATTATTCCCATTTTCCATTAGCAGTTTCTAATTATCTACTAATCCTAATGTTTAAAGAAAAATCGAATAGTTAAACAAAATTATTGTCAATTATTTATTCAATTTTTAATACAAGCGTGTATGTTGTGTTGCATACATAGTTTTTATTCAAAATTTTGAATTAGAATACACCTTAAAAATAATTTTCACAATGTTATACAAATTATTTTGATATGATGATAGGTAAATATTTCTTCTTCAAATGATTTGTTCTTCAAAAAACCACTATATCGTTTTCAGGCAACATTTCGTGCAAGGAATGTGTACTTCCTCAGATCTTTAAAACAAAAAAATGGTCCGCCACTTGAAATAGTATAAATACCACATAGATGTTTAACAAACACAAAATAAGTTAACAATTAAATGTAAATAAATATCTCTAATAAAACACACACTTTGTTTAAACATTTAAACAAACTATTTTCTTGCACTATTCCTATGTTATTTATTAATAGACAAGAAGAAATGCTAGACTAGTATTACTAATTACAAAAATGTCACTTTGTATTACCTATCAACAAGTTTATTAGGTATTAAAATTAAACTTCTTAAGATTCCACAAAAGCTTTCTTAAAATAAACGTTCAAAAGCATTAAAATACTTTGTGACACATATGCAGACAATATAATTATTTTGCATTTCGATTATTTATTTATTCGTATGGTACATTATTTTTCATTATAGTATTGTATGCAATTTGACGTATTGATTCGTCTTAGCAAAGCATTTGCTTCAAGGTTTAGAAAACCACTAAAACCTAACATGTTAACCCACACCCACCTTAGTATTCAAATGTAGCAATATCGATTAAGTGTGTAAATGTTATAAGAATGTAAATAAAAACATAAAATATAACAGTACAACCAGAAAATGACGACATATAATGGATCGATCAAGCGCAAGTCAAATAGTATGATAAAGAAATAGGAAACAAAAAAATAAAAATGAAAAAAAAACAGATCAGGGCAGATAATACAAAGTATTGCTTAATTTCAGATGTTCTATTAGTAAGCCATATCAGCTTTACCCGTTAAATTATTTATTTATTTATTTATTTATTTATCTGTTTATTTGCCCAACAGGTATAAAACCCAATTATAGGACAAACTAAATGTATGGTAATACAGACTGTATATAATATATGAACGCTAAGAAACAAAAAAAATAAAATAAAAAATAAAATAAATTGAAGTAATATATAAGCGAGTTGACAAGAAACATAACAACAAAATAAACGTTATTTATTATTAAGTAATGACATTAACGTACAGTTGTTAATATCATTATAAGAAAAAACTTAAATTAAAATTTCTGCAGATGATATGAATTGGCGATCTATATAATATATATATTTGTACGTGCCAATGGTAAATGAAATGTTATTTTGTTACGTGTACTGAAAAATGGAACATGGAATTTAATGAGTGATAAAAGGTAAGGACAATCAATTAGATTATGAAGTAGTTGGTAGAGAAAAATAACACTAGATGTACGTCTGCGTTGATGTAAACACCGCAAGTCAAATCTTAACAAAATGTTTCTTGAGAGCATCCTCTTTTAGGATAAGTTCCATCAATTTTAAAAGTTAAATATTTCAAAAATTTTCTTTGGACTTTTTCAACAGAGGCGATATGGTTGCCTTGTGTGGGATACCATATTAATGAACAATAATCGAGTTTGGAACGCACTAGTGTAATGTACAAAGTTTTTATCGCGATGGAATTTTGAAATTGTTTACAATTTCGTATAATGAAGCCTAAAGTTTTTAAAGCAGATTGTGATAGGTATTTAATATGATCTGTGAATGTCAATCTATCATCAAAAATACACCAAGATCTTTTAAGACTCTACACCGAGTTAAAACATTAAAGTCGATACAGTACGGATACAAAATTGGTTCTGCTTTACGGGTATAAGACATCACATTACATTTAGTGGTATTGAGTGACAAATAATTCACTTGACACCAAGAGTTGACATTGACCAGTTGCTGTTGAAGAAATTGGCAATCACTGTAAGATCTTATAGAATAATATATTTTTAAGTCGTCAGCAAATAATAACTTTTCTGATTGTATGTTTTCTGTAAGATCATTAACGAAAATTATAAATAATAATGGTCCGAGATTGGATCCTTAAGGTATTCCCGACGTAGGTATTAAATAAGAAGACACGTAATTATTATAAATAACGAATTGTTTGCGATTCTGTAAATACGATTCAAGAAAGATAATAAGGAACTATTAAACCAAAGTTGCATAATTTTTTTCATAATAATAAACTTTATTCACATGTGTATGTATACAATCTTTGTACATATATGTGTTTGTCATGATGGTATAACCATTGTTATAACCTTACGTAAGAAAGATACAAATAAATATTATTACATTGAACAATTAACAGACAATAGAAAAAAAATATATAACAAAGGACACACATTTAATTAGTACGTCGACAAAAATCAATAAATTCTTGTATATTGTAGAACGCATGTTTTGTTTGTTTGTCAACATTGACTCAATGCCAATATTTCAATCAACGGCATGATGCATTGGCAACAATGTCGTGCCTTAGCATAAACTATCAGCAAAATTACGGTTTCTATTTCACATTTATCGGCAATACTGTTCTGTAAATTCTACAATACAATTGACGTATTTTCTTAGCACAAAGCGATACTACCGACCTCTGATGTTTAGAACAAATTTCGGGTCGCATAATCCAAGGTTGACTATCTTTACCAATATTTCAATCAACGCTTTGACTTTTACCGATTTCCGTGAGTTTTCACTGACTTCTTCTAATTTCCACCGACTTCCACTAACTTCTATCAGATTTCCCTTGACTATCGTTCACAACCTCTTACATTCTCAATAAAGAACCCGTTTGAAAAATCTTAGAATGTTTCAAAAAATAATTTGACGTTTGTTTTATAACATTTCATTATACCATGAAACAAGTACATTATGCAGGGGAATATAACTACATTCGGTTAATATGTTTTGAACAAAATATGATACAAAGTTACATGCAAAGGATGCAACGTAGCAACAGCTTCATCATAATGATCGTTACGACTTTCTTCCCCATTGTATGAGTGATTTTATATTGAGATACGTCTTCCTGCGGATCCATGTTTTTAATTCTGTAATTACTTAAACTAAAAGACACTCTTCAAAAACTAATCAACATTTGGATAGAAATGTAATCTTTGTTAATGTTTTCTTCTCTCTTCAATGGAGAGAAGGATAAATTTGAAAATGGTCGAAAATATACAAGTAAAGTTAAAATCATAATAAGGTTGCGCATTACTCATATTCAGAATAACTACCTGAATTAATTTTTATATGTATGTCGACGTTAGTATGATCTTTTTATACAGGTTTCTGTATTACAAATAACATGTAATTGAAGTTAATTTAATTAGATGTCGCTCATTTTATTTAACTTCTTGTATTAATTTAGTACTATTGTTTGAATTCTTGAAAACATAAATAAAGTTAAATACAGTTACGTATACAAAGAATATTAAACCAACAATCAAAACAAAACGTCTAAATGGGAAATGTCCAAATATTAATTAAGTGTGGTCGACATGGCAAGCTTAAGTTTATTGATTCTGTTTTTATCTACACACATAAATAAAGAAACAGAACATTGTAACGAAATTATTATAATAAAGTACATACGCTAGTTTAACTGATTTTAACTGTACCTGATAGTTTAAATACATTAAAATGAAGCACTTAATGATTTTTGGCGGTAGTAGTAACCGAAAAACACTAAAGTGGTCTCAAGGCACCAAACTTAACCACAAACTCTATTATGAAGGTATGATTTAAGAACAACAACACGGTAAAAACTTGTTCAAGGGTAGAATGCATGTGGCTTAAAACGAATCGGATCATAAAGATTGTTTCAGTATTTTCAATAACTGAAAGAAGTCGGTTTAGAGTAGTTTTTGATAACGTTTCCCTAAAGCTATGGATAAAAGAACAATGGGACGATAGGATTTGAAGTCATTTGATGGCTATCTTAAAGCCGAGATCTCCAACTTCCAGGATAGCTTTTGTAGAGTCGTATGAGATACCTTACCCCTGTAATTGGCAATTCTTTATCATTTTCTTTCTTAGCAGATCATATCCAGGTGCTTTGATTAGCGTAACGTTGCAACAACTTTTGAGTCTCTGGTGAGAAATAAATATGCATGGTTGTATTTGTAAATTACAATAACGCACTAATACTCGCCTTTAACATAAAATTCGGAGTGACAGCATTAGTCTTTCCAATGTAAGATGACATCAAATAATCATCTTTGAAAAGAGCGCGAGATTATTGGATTATGTCTCTTTATTCCATGGATTTTAAACCTTAGCCTTGTTTTCTAAATTTCAGGTAATTTTGCTTTTTAAATTTAACTTATAGGAATTGAATTTTCAGTTTAGTAAAAAATTTAATAAAACCAGGAATGTTATTGATTGCGATTTTATCTTGTCAAACCATACAATTTTTTTATGTATCGACTATACTTACAAGACTCAATTTATTTATTGAACATAAATTTTAATTACTAACAGTAATACTATCACGAGGTTTGTTAGATCTTCCTTCACTATTCAACATTTTTGAATCTCATCAAACGACTTTCCTTTTGTTTCCGGCAAAATAAATAAACCAAAAACACGCCCAAAACACAAACACCAGCAAAAATCCAAAAGCGACATGTATTCCCATTCTTCAACAATTGATTGAATATTTTATTACTAACGAACGAAAGAAATCCGGTATAAAATGCAAAAACAGTACCGCCTATTTTTTTTGTTTTAGGTGTAAAGAGTTCGCCAGCTGCCACAAACGCTATATTGGCAATACCGAATGATATCATTACAAAGTACAGCGTTAAACAAAATGTTGGTACAAGTACGCATTTGAAAGATTCACATCTTTTCTTTGCATGAGATAAAAGTACACTCCTTCACCTGTCAGAGATAACGCACGATCCTAATGAAGACACGATCAATAAGGGTCTTCGTCCAAACTTATCCACTAAAACAGATGATATAACAACTGTAAAAAACGAATGTAGCTCAAAACACAAGCAATTGTTTATTATAGTACCGCATGGAATTTGAATAGCCGCAAAAATTACAGATGAAGTTTCAGCAGATAAAGACGTTTGACTGTCTTCCATAATTTTGAATGTAAGCGTTGATTACCAGCACTCCACTGAATTGATTAAGAGTCTTTAAACCTGCAACATTTATGCTTAGTTTATTGCATAAATAGGAATAATATTTACCAATCACTATCAGAACAGATTTTCTGTGGTTACGTTGAAGTAAAAGTTCGGTAAATTTATAATTGGAAGTTCCATCGTTCTGTATCGTCATTTCAATTTCACTCATCCACTTCCACATTATCAGTTCCCGACAAATATCTTAAAGAGTCTTCAGCAGCTTTACGTTGATTGCTTTTCATCAAGTAATAAGGCGAATCGGGCATAAAATAAGTGGTTAGAAAAAATAACGGGAACAGATCCGCAAAGTATGGCAAGTATAGTGTACAGTGAAACAAAAGGACCAATGCTGTACATAAAAAAATTGTTGCTAGTACTAATCCCATGATTGGCATTGTGCATAGTGTTCCTCTATGTTGCTTTTCGGCTATCTCTCCAACGTACAAAACCACTACCTATATATTTTTGAAAAATTGTGATCATCTGGTTATATTAGACGATAACTTACGCCTAATGAAATTCCAGAACCAATACCGCCAATAACTCAAGTGCTATCAGCAACATAACAATGGAGTTAGCAAATACTATCAAAAACCACGGTACCCATAATAAAAATCCCCGACAAGCATTGTTTTCTTTCTGCCAATCCTATCGATCAAAAACTTAGGATTATGCTTCCCATCATCATTCCCAAGGACAAAGATGAAACCACCCATGATACTTCTTCCTAAAAACCAGCTACATCCATCATTCCATTAAATAGCATTTTTTGCAATAACCCCTGTCAGTTGAACACCAATGGGAGAATTGGCCGAAATTAATAAAGGAATCGTTGGAGAAGCCCAAGATACGTAGAGAAATGACGCAAATGCCAAAATCGTATCCTAAAACAGTTTTTTATTCGGAAAAATTTTGTCAGTCGAACTATACGTTACCTATTAATGCACTGCTAAATTGTTTTGATTTAAAAAGTTTGGTGTACTTTGTACACCTATTGAAAAACATTGTTCGTCTTGCACTTATTAACAGTTAATTTAGTAGTTATAGTTAAGTAGTATTCTAGTAAGATAAGGTATATTTTTTTCAAATGTATTTGTTGCTGCAATTTAAAAGGTTAAAATTACTATTAAGTGGTGGGATAAGTGGATGACTATGTAAGTACTACTGATAAAAAGTAGTTTAATATCCTCATTACAACTTCCTAAACCTTGAAATAAATGGTTTGCCAAGACAGACTAATTCCACAATTGCACACTGTTTCGTCACCACACTATACAGGTTTATACTGATCTTCTGGGCCAACATACATAACGCTTATATCACAATACACAAATGAAAATCATGTACCATATCAATAAATAGATAAGTATAACTAATCGCAAAGATATAAAACAACTGAAAACAAACTAATTACAGAAAACATTCAATTTAGTCACAAACATTTTTAAAAGAGTAACTTTTTATGCATTGATAATATAATTGGCAGTGGTTTATTTTAATATTGAACGGTACGATTTAGGTAGAAGAGCACCTCTCTTTTTCTGTAATGCACATTACAAGTTATAGAAGTTGATTCTTTGATTATTAACGCTTTGGCTTAAAAAGAATTTCAAATCAGCTAGAGATTGTACAATTGCAAACAAACACCGAATTCAAATGTGAGTTCAATTATAGTCGAGAAGCAACGGTGTATCGGTGTGCGACGTGTAGACAACCTCCAAGATGGTGCACACCGGGCAACGCCTGCTAGAGCAGAGCGGCAGAAAAGTCTACACATATGGCGGCCGAACTAGACCGCGCGTCTCTCACGGCCATTTAAATCTACAAAACCAAAATCTAACGGCACTTGTAAGAGCCAATTGACAAGAATATTGGATCTCGTATCCATATTTTGCAACTTAACATTGAAGGTATATCTCGAGACAAATGCGAGCATTTGAGCAGAATAGCTATGGATAACAACATTGACATCATATCACTGCAGGAAACACACCTGGCAAACGACACTCAGCTCCAAGTCAGAGCGAAGGTGCCAGGATATAAGGTAGTTGCAAGTATTACCTCAGATATCCATGGATCTATAATGTACCTCCGACAAAATATTGACAAATATAAGATCATTACAACCATCCAGCAGAATAATACTGAAATTATAACTGTCGAGACCTCAGGAACGACAATATCAGCTGTATACAAACCTCCCAATGTTAGATGGCCAAATCCTCCACTTCCAACCCTAAAACATCCAGGAGTATACTTAGGAGACTTCAACTGCCACCATGTCAGCTGGGGATACCCAACTAATGACGAGAACGGAGAGAGCCTATCAAATTGGATGGATGAATTGGATCTCCATCTGGTCTATGATGCTAAGGATCTGAAAACCTTTCACTCAGCACGATGGCAGAGCGACACAAACCCCGATCTGTGCTTTGTTACAACTGACCCATCGCAAGTCCCTCTACCTCATACAAGAAAGGTCTTGCGAAGCTTCCCACGCAGTCAACACCGGCCAGTTATTATCAATATCGGAGCCCAGGTACCTTTGATAAAATCTACACCAAAACCAAGATGGAACTTTCGCAAGGCGGATTGGACATTATATTCTAGAGAAGTCGAATCACATCTACGGTGGATCCCACCAAAATCAGAAAACTACGGAAGATTTGCTGGCGTATTGATCGGAAGCGCTAAGCGTAACATACCCCGGGGATATAGAAAAGAATACATACCCTGTTGGAATAAGAACACGGAAACGTTATACAAAGAGTATGAGAGAACTGGGAACCCAGATCTGGGAAGCCAGATATTGCATTCGCTCAACGATGAAAGAAGGGAGCGATGGGAAAGTGACAGAAAATATGGATTTTACAGCCTCCAGTCGAAGGGGATGGCCTCTTCTACGTCGACTTGAGCTGCCACGCCTATACTTTACCAAAGAACCTAAAGTGACCCCTTCCCAAGTAGCGCTGCATATTAAACAACGTTCAGAAAACGTACCGATCCATAAAGAGTTTGAAGAAGCGATAAAAAGAAAGAACTTAAATTAACTGACAGTGGCCTTGAAGACAATCTGACGGCTGCTTACGACACCGTATGGCTGGATGGACTAATACTAAAATTGAAGAAAACAATACCCTGCTCCAAGTTAACTAAGCTAATGGGAAACATGTTAAGAAACCGATACTTCAAAGTCACTCTTGAACAATCAACTAGCAAGTCATACACCATCAGAAATGGACTGCCCCAGGGATCAGTACTAACCCCTATACTCTTTAATCTTTACACCAGTGACATGCCGGCAACCAACTCTCGGAAGTTCTGCTATGCTGATGACACCGCTATAGCCACTCAACACAGGCTCCTTGAGGATGGTGAGGAAACTCTAACGACGGACTTAGAAAACCTCGGGAGATACTACAAACAGTGGCGACTATGCCCAAACCCAAAGCAAAACCGAGGTGTGTGCATTTCATCTTAATAACCGCCTTGCAAATAAAGAGCTGAATGTCACATTCTGTGGTAAAAGAGTAAAACACAACAGCCACCCCAAATATCTTGGCGTTACACTAGACCGGTCCCTAACATATAAAAGACATCTGGAGTTAACTGGGCAGAAACTAAAAACCAGGAACAACATAGTTAGAAAACTGGCTGGGACTACTTGGGGAGCAAAAGCAGAAACACTACGAACGGCAGCTCAATCACTTGTTTTCTCAACGGCAGAATACTGTGCACCGGTGTGGTACAAAAGTTCTCATACAAACAAAGTCGACGTGCACCTCCAACGATACCATGAGAATTATATCAGGAACCCTAAAGTCCACTCCGGTACCCTGGCTTCACGCACTGACGAATTTAGCCCCACCGGACTTGAGGAGACAACAAGCTGCTGCTCGCGAATGGGACAAACTACACGATCCTAAACATCCTAGAATTCTGCCAATCCACACGATATTGGATAATGCTCCGGGCCGTCGTCTTAAATCCCGGAAACCCATTTGGCAAGATAAGGTACTAACCGACCATGAGCCATTTCACATCAGAGAAGCTTGGAAAACCAAATGGACATCTAATCACGATTTTAGCCATAATGACCATGAGGATCCTACCGTCCCTCTCCCAGGAATGCAAATGGCTAGGAAAGCTTGGTGTAGCCTGAACTGCATCAGGACTGGCCATGCCAGATGCAAGTCCATGCTGTACAAGTGGGGACTCTCGGACTCCCAGGAATGCGACTGCGGAGCGCCAGATCAAACTGTAGCTCACATAGCCAACGAGTGCCCAATAAGAAAATTTGGTGGAGAATGGAGCGAGATTCTGAATGCCACTCCTGCTGCTGTGAATTGGCTGACCTCCCTGGATATCGACTTATGATCCATGGCCTATATCTCAAATGTATTCGTGTAGTATATTTGTTTTTAATTCTTTTAATTTTTGAATTGTTAGTCAATCTGTAAAAGTGTTGGTTTTATGCATGTGTATGTACATACTCTGCCTTTATTAAGAGTGAATTTGTAGATCGCCATACGACAAATAAATAAATAATGGTGGAGTATAATTTATTGAATTTTGTTTTGTAAAAAAATTAAGTTGAGAAGAATATAATTTAAAATTTGTAACTTTGAAGCATTTTTTTATTTTTGAGTAGATTAGTATTTGAAAGAGTTAGGAAAAAAAGAGGGGGATAAGAGATCAAAAACCTTTTTAAAAAAAAAAGTTTTTTTTTTTTGATTTTTTTACAACAATAACACATTTATCTAATATTTTATTTTAAAAAATTTTCAAAACTAAATTAAAAAATTCTAGAAATATTTAACTTCGCATTTTTGTTTGCATTTCAAGCATTAATTTTTAAAAGGATTCCCCATTTTTTAAAAATTATCTACCTGAACAGATTTTGTTCTGTAACTAAACGAACAAAGAAGAATAATCACATGTATGCAGTCAAGTTTTCCAATTTTTTTCGTTCAATATAAATCTAATTCGGACTATTAAAAACATTTAAAAACAAACAGCCAATTTGGTCCTCAAGTGATGTGCGTGGTACTAAGGAACAGAATTTCATTTTTATTCTTGTGAGATAATCAGAGTCTAGACCTTTTAATTGCAGCCGGTTTTATCGTCGGGATTTGTTTCAAAGCTGTTCTGTTCTTCGTCAAGAAGTTTCGTGGTTGCAGTTTCAACGATAATTATTATTATTCATTTTGATGATTCAATTTAAAATGTTTATTTCATATTTGTTTATAAATGTATGTTTCTACTTACAGTATATTCAAAATAGGTGTAGTGTTGTCGTAGTGAGAAAGTTTCACTTTTATCTCCTGTAGTGTAAAGTAAACTTGTGTACACTTCATTATTCATTATTTTATTTTATTTCGAAATAAATTTAGTTTTTTTCGTTCGAGATTCATCAGTCGCTATCTCTCATGACCAAATTTATATACTCTTTCTTATACTAAATAATAGTCTCCGTTATCACAAAATTTAAAAATGTGATTACAACGCGGTGATAAAACCTAAGGCAATTGAACAACGGCGATGAAACGTCCAATGATAAAATGGTGACACTGAAATGTCCCGGCGATAAAACAGCCCTGCCATTAAAACCGGCGGCATTGGAAGTTCCCATCCTCACATCATTCCTGTGATGTCTCGTTTATATTAGTTCAAGGGAGCGGGTATAAGAAAAAATATCTACGCTCCAACTAAACAGTAAATTTACACTGTAACGGTTGCAGTTCACAAATAATAAGAAATAAAATAAAGTGACGGCTCTAGCGATGCAGCCTAGAACAGATAGAACAATAATATTGGGCTCCAAGTAGCGCACTAAATTCGTGAAAGATCCCGTATTTATATACGTTAACACAGCAGTGTCCGGCTGAGTCGGTGAGATATGGGAGGTTCTTGAGAGAACTAAAAAAAATAACTGCTGTTTAACGAGGCGCCACCTGCTGGTAACAAAGAGAAATAAAACCAACCAACAGGAATTCAATAGGTTTTACTTAAGGTCTACTACGATACAAAGAACACAAATCAAAGAGACGAAAGACATATAAATATAACAAATCCAATTTAAAATATTCAAAGAATGTGGGAGAAAATGAGAGATTTTGTTTCATGAAACTTGCTTGCATTAGCAACAACCAATTAGTTAGAGTTCAAGTTCAAATATGTCACAATTCAGTTAAGTTTTTGTTTAATTTATGATTTATAGATAACGAAACTCGACGTACACACGTCACTTACGCACGGTAACTTAAAAACTAGTTTTACACTCGTTCTAATACGGAATGTAGCTCCCGCCAATTCAAAAGGCCTTTTGTTTTAGCTTATTCCACATTAATGACCGCGCCCCAACTCTGAGGGAGTTAGTGCCAACAACACCGAGCGTCGGTAGATGGAGACTACCCCGAATAACAATTCGCTTAAACGCTAGAGATACAACCGCTTGATGTCACGTGTACTTAAGTTACGAACGCATGCAAAATGAAAAGGTTCCTTAAAACAATAACTTAGCTGTGTACTGATGCATGTAGTTCTGATAAGGAAAGTCCTTGTTAACCACAGTCAGTTGACAGCTACCAGTAGGATTGCTCTGAGGAGGAGGAGATGACACAGCTTTGGAGGCAGAAACGCCGCGTGCGCGACCCACAACTGCTGGAGTATAATCGGCCGTGCAGATCCGAGGTCGGCGATAGCGTGGTAACAGGCACGTTTTGTGTAACCAAGGATTCCCAATTGCTCGTTCCAGAGCCCCATTGGAATTATCCAGACGGTAAGATATGAGTAGAGGATGAGGTCAAGACACGTGCTAAAGCATACGTTGTAATTAGCAATTAACACAACCACTAAACTAACCCAAGAAATAGCAAAGAAAACCACTTACGGCAAAAGTCGGTCGGATTTATATTTCCACACTCATTTATCGTGCAATTATTGAAGCCACATTGAAATTTTACATGTAGTTTTTAGCTACGTGAAGCACCGCCAATCGCCCAAATGGAAAAAAAAGTCCCGTCGTTTCGATTAAAAATTCTGAATAAACCGATCCACCAATAGAAAAAATCGTTGCATGCGCGGTAAATTTGATTTTTGTAGCAACGCGCAACTCCCGCGACCCACGTCGAGTATTTTGAACCGTAACAACACGCTTATTTTTCTTTCAACAATTTTAGTTTAAACAAATCTTTAGGGCCCTTTCCGAATTTTAAAATCAATAGGTAATAGATTCTGTAATTTTTTAGAAAAATTTATAGAAAACAGTTTTTTCTACATTGTATCGTTTTTTTTAACAGTTCTATGACAAGTTCTACCGTTTTTAGTATCATGACGATGTGGAATTTTGAGCGAAGTGCTGGTTTTGTATTTACCGAATTTTGAGAGTACGTTATTAGGGTCTGGATTATTATTTTTTAAAATAATATTAGAAAATTATGTTTCCAATGCAACCACTACCCTTGTTTCAATTAGCCGACGTTGCGACCAAACCTACACGAGCTTCTTTAAGGTTTCTTGAAATAATTGAGTGAAAGACACATCTAACATTAAAATTAAAATTAGGTTTTATTATCCGTCAATTAAATAAATCATAAACATAAAAAATGTTTCTTAATGCACCAATAAAAATTAACAGCAGATTAAGCAAATCAAACTATTGCAATGTTAGCCGATTGCAAGTGGAAGTAGCCAATCACTTTCATGCAATTGAAAGCTCTTGATTTAAATAAACGTCCAGTTTAGGCACTTTAGCAGCTAAGGGATGTTTTATCGCAACTGTGAAAAGAAAAGCTCAAGAACTTGATTAACAGCATGTCAGGCAGTTTTGATGCTCATCTTCTTATAATCGATTTCAATTTCGTTATGAACATAAATAGTATGTTTTTTGTAAGATTGAACAATTATTTGTTTTGTAATTGAAG
Organism: Abscondita cerata; assembly: GCA_030710515.1. Lineage (NCBI taxonomy): Eukaryota > Metazoa > Arthropoda > Insecta > Coleoptera > Lampyridae > Abscondita > Abscondita cerata. Next base: position 28,990 of record JALBCR010004302.1, on the reverse strand, counting down.
ATTTTAAAAACTTTCTTAAATTTTGTAGATCAGTTTAAAACTTGATGTGTAGATAGCTGTAACGCCGATTCAACCCAAGTGTTTAGTTGCTTCATGACTGTTACTGCTATCGCGTCGCAGTAGAAAAAAAGTTTGGGTTTTAAAGTTACTGTAATTTCTGTGACAATGACTGAGTGTGTATACGTCAGTTGCACAAATAATAAAAAGAACAGAATTAAATCGAATGTGACAGTTTCTTTACGTTACCAGTCTTATTCAATTTACGGGATCGACAACGCTTTACGCTAGACAACCCACACTACATCCCGCTTTTCAAACTAAAAATGCTACACCTCACCTGTGCGGTTTAACAAGGCGTAGTATCTATGGTATAGAGGTAAACATTCTTTCCGAATTTGAAGTTGGCAAAATGCGGACGTTGTTAATTGGGAGGTACAGTCACGGTCTACCGTTTGAATGTTATATTTGGCTCTGGGTCTTGTTAATATAACAACGGTTATTATAAACCAACTTTTACAAGGATAGTCTTTTTTTACTGCAACATGGAAACTAAATTTGTGAACATCTTCGTAAAACCTGAATTACATCTTTATATCTATGTCAGGGCAATTTTTGGTACATTTCATTCATATTTTTCCATAATTTTTTAATCAAAGTTTTACACTGAAAACGCCGATGTATTTATACCAATCGTATCTAAATAAGAGAATGGTAACAATGGAACCCGCCTTTTCAAAGAGAGTTTCTTTTTTAACAAAATATAATTTCTAACGATAAGACGAGTTTTCTTCAGTCGTTATCAATTTAAGAAAAAAAAATACAAAATTTTTGTTTAAGTTAAAAATTTGTTCAAATTTCAATTACAATTACAATATCTATACTTGCGGTTAGTAAAGCATTTGAATGTGTTTCATAAACTGACGGTGTTAAACTAGAGATCATAGATGTACAGGGTGTCCCATTATCATATATTTTATGGAAATTCTCACATATGAGTGGATATAGAAAGTTCTCGCATTAGTTAGTTAGTTGACTATTTGTATCTCGACTATGCAAATGTTTATTGTCAACATTGCTGTAGGATCTCCTGCACTTATATCGGCCGAATGCTTTATAGACAACCGCCAATTTTTCGAAACACATGACACTGTCGACAAAAGCCAAATGCTTTCAAAACTAAGACAGTACAAGCATCACATCACTACTGTCCTTACTGTACTATGATTCAATCACAAATAAAATATTCTGTTTAAATTCACTTATTATCATTTTTATTGATCACAGTATCGTCGAGTCTGTTTGGTATCTGTTCTCCACCCAATATTTGTTGTATCTCTTCAAATGTTTTACCTTTCGTTTCCGGCAAAACAAACAAACCATAAAATAGTCCTAACACACAAACCCCTCCAAATATCCAAAAAGCAACGTGCATTCCCCAACCTTCAACAATCGGGTTGAACATTTTATTACTGATAAATAATAGAATTCCCGCGTAAAATCCAAATGCAGTGCCACCAATTTTTTTAGTTTTTGGTGTAAACAACTCACCAACAGCTACATTTGTTGCGCTAGAAATACCAAAAGATAGCATTATAAAGTAGACCGTTAAACACAGTGTGGGTACGAAATATGCATTTGAAAGATCAACATCCATTGCCTGCAAGTAAAAATACGTCCCTTCTCCGGCAAGAGATAATGCACATCCAAATGTTGAAATGATCAAAAGAGGTCGCCGACCAAATTTATCTACCAAAAACGATGATATTAAAACTAAAACAAAATTAATTAGTTTTACAGTAGGTTTAAGTAACCGTTAAATACCGCAAGGAATTTGAATTACTGCAAAAATTACGCTGGATGTTTCTTCGGATAAAGACGTTTGACTTTCTTTCATTATAGTTTGCATGTAAGAGCTGATGATAGTCAATCCGCTAAATTGTTGAATTGTTATTAGAGCTATAATATTATTGCACGTTTTTTGCATGATTTTCATAAATATTTACCAAAAACAATCATCAAAGACTTTCTGTGACAGCGATCAAAAAGAGCTGACTGAATTTGAAATTAGAAGTGCCATCATTTTGTATTGTCGTTTCAATTTCTATGCGCCATTTTTCTACATTTTCACTTCCTGCCAAATACGTTAACGTGCATTGAGCAGCTTGGAGTTGGTTGTTTTTATCAAGTAATAAGGCGATTCCGGTATAAAATAAGCTACTGTAAAGAAGATTAGTGGAGTAGATGCGCAAACTATCGCCAATGTTTCGTAAGAAACGAAAGGGCCAACTGCAAATATGATAATTGTTGATATCGCCACTCCGATCACTGGCATAGAACACAATGCTCCTCTATTCGTTTTGCGATATTTCTCCAACGTATAAAGGTATTACCTTAAAGTTTTTTGTAAGGATCACACATAGGTTTTTCTATAATTACATCTTACGCCAAGCGTCATTCCGATACCTAAACCTGCTACAAAACGAGCTACGAGCAACATGATGAATGATTTTGCAAACAGTATTAATATCCACGGTATGAATAGCAAAACAGCGCCAAGTAATAAGGTTTTTTTCCGGCCAAATCTATCAATCAATAATAATACAGCGATACTTCCGGGCATTAACCCCAATGCCATTACTGAAACCATCCATGACGCTTCCTCCTGAAACGTTTGTTTTTACAACAGTTCTCGTATGTTTCTGGTAACCTTTGTCAGCTGCACGCCTATAGGAGAATTGGTTGAAGTTAGTAGCGGAATTGCTGGAGAAGACCAAGGAGCGAATATATGCGTTGCCACCATTAAAATTGTAACTAAATTTTGATAATCAAATATTTACAAAGAAAATCTGTCTTACCAATTATTGTGGATGCAAACTGTTTGGAAGTGATAAACTTTACGTGTTTTGTATTTAATGTGGGGTACATCTTTCACATCAACTAATCAAACTATGCTAAAATGACTTGAAGATGATTTCTTTTGAGAAAGATAAGATAATTTTGATAGATATACCTACGATTAGATATTGCTATCTTAAAAACAACCTATTATATTGTTATTATTTAATGGATTTGCGTCTTGACTTTCGTACCGTGAAGATTATGTACAGGGTGGCAAAAATAGAAGTAAATGGCTGTATCTCAGAAACCACTCATCGTATCGATTTGCAATAAAAAAATTTAAGAAAAAAATAGCCAACACAAAATGCTGCAGAGGGCGTAATTGCCATCTTGAATTTGACAAACCGTTTTCTGAAATATTTTCTTACATTAACGACAGTTAGAGTAAATGCTCTTTTACAGCTGAGACACAATTAAATATTTTTAATTAAAATGTAATATTTCTAAAACTCTGTACCTATTATGTAGTATGCCGACTGTAAACTTATCAACATTCCAAAAGCTAAGCGCATATTTAACGCAATATTTTAAATTTTTGCCAATATTGCGTTAAAAATGCTCTTAGATTTTTGGCAATGTTGAAAAGTTCAAAGCCGGCATCCTACAGATTTCGACAAACATTACATTTTGAGGAATCTGAGTACAACGCAATTGTCTATGAGGTGATGACACCGACTATCTCTTGCTTAAATCTTTTTGTTAGAAACTATTTGCTCTATCTCTAAAAGAAGATTGTTACATTTATTTAAGGAATGTTGCTTAATTAAATTGAAACCAAATCCAGTAGATAAATAAATACCGAAGAGCGTCGGGGTTCGAGAAGAAAGAAAAACAAAATAATTAGTAATAAAATTATCAATTTAATTAAGTCTATTAATACTTTAAATATTCAATGGTGATCACAGAAAAATTTGTATATTTATAATTATATTGAGTGGCACTTAATTTTTTAATCACATGACCAAACAATTTCACCACACAATTAAGAAAAGGATAATAGTTTTTGTTGGGTCTATCACGAGCTAGCATTAATATGTAACAGTTACAATAAATTCGATTTTGTCATACTTAAATTAAACAACAAACGACAATAACGAATAACAAATTACAGTACAACTTCGATAGTTCGGACAGTCGCTAGCCCGGACACTCCAGTATTCCGGACACTTTTAAAACTTTTGCCTCTGAAATCCGGGTGCAAAAATATTCATTATGCAAACAATAGCATTTTCCTGTCTATACATGTAAAAAACGGTTACATGTCGGGTGGAAACAGCGCGGCGGCAGCATCTTTCATTCTGCACTTGGTTTTGAGCGTGCCGGACGCAATGGCTCCAGTCAAACGATCACATAAGACACTTACACTCACAGATTGGGGTTAGAGAACTTCGCTTATTTTCATGTTATCGATCCAAACAGACGCCATTTTTTTTATTTTCGATTTTAAATAGATATATGAAGGCAACTAACCAATATTTACACACAACACGTGGGCTTTTAACCAAATTAATAATAACAAACACTATAATTAATACGACGATTTATAAATGGACAAAGGTTAAACGGGAGACCGCCACATAACACTTAATACTTTCAAACACGTATTACATATAATAATTAGTAACGTTACAACCCCAAGGGAATAAGCGCAAATCTACAACTGATCTAACCCCCACTCATACACACGAAAAGTCTAAAATATTAGATTGCCTTGATATAGGAAAAAGTACACGTCAAATTGCAGAGAAGTTTGGTATTCCAGAAATCTACAGTGTTTGATATAAAGAAAAACAAGGATAAAATAAGGTCCTTTATTGCAAAATCGTTTCAAGGAACAGGTGAGAATATGGAATACCAATAAATACTTGTAGTATTTTATGAATTAATTTTTTCCTTTAATTTTTGTAGGCAAAAGTAGAATCATTCGAAAAGCCGAACACCCTGAACTTGCAACCTCAACTGGTTTCTACAACAACGAAACCCGCACATACCTGTTTCATCCGAAATTTTACGCACAAAAGGTAAACAGTTTTATGAACAAATAACAGGAAAAGGGATTTTAGCAAGTTCTGGATGGTTAGACAAATTCAAGCTAAGGCACGAAATTCGTTTTTGAAGGTCTGTGGTGAAAAACTATCCAGTGACGTTGCTGCCGTAATACCGTTTCAGGAAAATTTAGAGCTGTAGTTGAAGAGATGCAATTATGCAACGAGCAAGTATACAATGCTGATGAGTCGGCAATTTTTTGGAGAACATTACCTGATACCACTTGGGTCCATCAAGGTGAAAATCGACACCAGATCGAAAAATTTCAAAGACCGTCTAACATTTATGCCGTGCTGCAACGCAGCAGGATCTCATAAATTACCACTGTTAGTCTTGGGGAAAGCGGCGAATCCACGAGCATTCAAAATGTAAATTCATTGCCTGTTGTATACAAAGCTTCTACCAAAGGTTGGATGACGAGACCACTATTTATGAAATGGTTCAAATCATCTTTCATACCGGAGGTCAAGAAATTTTAGCTACAATTAACAAACTCTGTAACTGCTATTAGTAGACAATGCACCATCACACCCACCTGCTGCGAAGAAGTCAATACTAATCAAAATTTTAGGATTATGTATCTGCCGCCAAATTGTACAGCCGATGGATCAGAATTTAATCCAGAACATAAAGGTGTCATAAGAAAACGCCTTCTCAATCATATCATTTCACATGATGATAAAGACGTGCTAACTTGTTTGAAGCAATATAATTTAAAAGATGTAATGGACAATCTTGATCAATCTTGGACGAGCATAACTTCAAAAAATATTAGAAGAAGTTGGGCAAATTTATGGCCCGATATTTCGGAACCAGAAGAATCAGATGACAAGAATATTCCACTGGCAGAACTACAAAAGAAGAATTAACAAACCCTGTAAAGCAACTGCTATTAGTAGACAATGCACCATCACACCCACCTGCGGAAAGAAGTCAATACTAATCAAAATTTAGGAGTATGTATCTGCCGCCAAATTGTACAGCCAATGGATCAGAATTTAATCCAGAACATAAAGGTGTCATAAGAAAACGCCTTCTCAATCATATCATTTCACATGATGATAAAGACGTGCTAACTTGTTTGAAGCAGTATAATTTAAAAGATGTAATGGACAATTTTGTCAATCTTCGACGAGCATAACTTCAAAATATATTAGAAGATTGGGCAAATTTATGACCCGATATTTCGGAACCAGAAGAATCAGATGACAAGAATATTCCACTGACAGAACTACAAAAAGCTTTGGTCAGAAATATTTGATACAAATTACAGAGTCCTTAAGATCATTGACCGAGAAAATAATTTAAACAGCGAAAACATCACAAAATGGGCTGTGGGAGAAGACGAGTTTGTCATTGATGTAACTGAAAAAGAGAAACTAAAGTTCAATTAACACATCGAGAAACACATAAACCTAACAATAGACAATATCCATTAGAATCAATAGCATATATAGTTATCAAATACTAATAATTTACGAGAGCGAATATAAATTCAAGGCACAAACGCCCCCAAATAGGTTAGAGTATTTGACAGTCGAAAACACCGATGAATCCTGCAAGTGAGTCACACGACATAATATTGTTCGAAATGTGTTACGACGAGTACCGGACCGTGGCCGATTATTTAAATAAATTCAAAGCGCACAGAATTAATTGTACTTAAAGGATCCTTCGAGTTAACATAGTTATTGATCAGCGCTCAAAAAGGTACGTTGTTAAACGCTCAACCACGATACGTATACATAGACCGCAATAAAATTTAATAATGACATGCATAAAAAAGTAACTTAGCTCGTGTAACTAGGAAGTCTTCAGTGTTCAATAGTTAATCGGTAGAGATAACAGCTCTCGTATCCAAATCTAGTATTTGAGTATCCAACGAAGAAAAAGAAAAGCCAAAATGAACTCTAATGATAACAGTTGCTGGGCGGCACAAAGGATTAGATAAACGGCTTATCTTAAGTGGTGGCCTTGAATCGACGATGGCTTTAAGGAAGTTGATTAACCATTTAATTATACTTTATTAAATTTTGAATTCCCTTTGATCGGTTATAATTTTTGGAGTATAACCATCCCTAAATATTCATTGATAAATTAAAACGGAGTACGTCAAACGAAAGACCAAAACGCCAAAACGAAAAAAGGTGCCTACAATTAATAGAACCCGTAAAAACAAATATTTTATTAAAACAAAGGAAAGTAAAAAAAAGAAAGCTACTTACACCTGAACCGGAATCGAAGATTTATTCCCTAATTCGAATGGGACGATTTTACTTCAATCGCTATTACAAAACACATGTCTAATTGTTCAACCCTTAGACAGCACTTTCCATGTACACCTTTTCAGAACGGAGATTTAAATGGAAAAGAACGTATAATTTTTGCGAGAAAACAAGATGTAACTTTTGCAAATACACCAGTACAAATCTCGGAACCGACAACTCCAAACAGGTAAAATCCCAGAAGATTTCTCAATATAAGAATGCATATTCAGGTGCATTAGTGTAAACACGGCGGGCTATACTGTAGGAAGAAAATTGATCAATAAATCAACTATTTATGAAATAACCCCGGCACAACAATTATTATAAGCCAACTTTTTACAAGGATGGTGTTTATACTGCAACATGGAAACTAAATTTGTGAACTTGTCATCTGGTGTCCCCGAATATCAAGGTCCGATGGTGATCTCTGGACGCACATTTATCAGGGGATAGCAATTTGACAGTCACGTTGATTTTCAGAAAACCCATCTATGCTTTTCTCTTTTGTTGTGTACTACAACTTCAACACAGCTGGATGATGTATGACTACGTCGGATGTAGTTATTGAAGCCGTCACGTATAACAAGCACGTTTTAGTTAATAAACGTTATTTGTATTCCAAACGTCTCTTACGCATGTGCGTAACGTTGTTAAAAATTGGAATAACTTCCTTTAACAAAAATTCGAAAACTTAAAACATATGAGGTAGAAGTATGGTGGATTAAGGAATGAGATGAGAGAAAAAGAACTCTATTGGGGCGAGGGGGAAAAGAGATTGAGTGGATGAAGGAGGTAAAGAAGAGGAAAGACTGATTGGAAAAAAGTAAAAAAAATATCATACAATTGGAATGAAGGTAAAATAAGTTATATAAAAATGAAAGGAAATATAAGTAGTGTTGTGTTATTGTTTATTTAATTAAAACTCTTTAATAAGCTGTTAAGTTGTTTAACTAAGGAACCGAATTATTTTGTTAATGTAAAAGGACAAATAAAATTTGATTTGTTATTACGGCTTAAATTAATTGCTAGGATCAGGTAGATGGTGCCCTATACACTTTTGGAAGCCTTAGATTACATCTATATATCTACGTCAAGGCAATTTTGGCACATTTCATTTATATATTCCCAAAATTTTTCAATCTAAAGTTTTACACTGAAACATACGATGTATTTCTACCAACCGTATCCTAAACAAGAGAATAGTAACAATGGAAACCGCCTTTTGAAAGAGAGTATTCTTTTTTAACAAAATATAATTTGTAACGATAAGATAAGCTTTCTCCAATCGTATTAATTTAAGAAAAAAATATATAAATTTTGTTTAAGTTAAAAATTCATTCAAATTTCAATTACAATTACAATATTTATTCTTGCATTTAGTTTCATTTATTTATTTGTATATTAGATTTAGTTTAGTAGAGCATTTAAATGTGCTTCAAAAACTGCTGGTGTTAAGGTGGAGATCATAAATGTACAGGGTGTCCCATTATCTATATATTTTTATTGAAATTCTCACTATAGAAAGTTCTCACATTAGTTAGTTGACTGTTTGTACAAATAATAATTTTATCTCAAAATCTGTATCAAAAATTGAGATACTCACTTAGTGAAGTGTGTATATCATTCTTGACTTGTTCTTTTTAAACGTTCATACACACGGTATCTGAATTTTGCCAAAAGGTTGTTTTATATCTGCCATTTTTTTAAATAGGCTTTATTGGTGCCAAACTATATGTAAAACCGTTTTTTAAAGACCCTTCTATCACAAAGATTAAACAAGGGCGTTAATTATCAATCAGTGCCAAATAAAATGATCGGTTTCTAAGACACACGCAACTACAATCATGGAAGTTTTAAAACTATATGCATAAAATATAAACGACTTTAAAACTTAGGTACTTAGCTGTCAAATTGTTTTATTTGATGTGCGGAACGTCAGGTGCTTCAGATAAATTTTCAATTGATACGGTTACTAGGAGAACGATAGTCGATTGGTTAGCTACTGGCGCATACGGGTGTCAAAGTGGAAGGCCACCTGTGCCAATAAGAACAAAAGGTTGTGAAGGGTAACACCAGAAGTACAAGTAAAAAATTGAACGCAACTGGTAAACTAGTTTTGCCTCTATTTGTTCATGGATTAGTCCGTCAGGTAAAATATAAAAACTATTCCAAAATGGCGCTCAAGAAAAATTTGTTTTACTTACGGCATTCGACAGTATGCATAATACAGATGTACTTATTACAGCTTCTAAATATTAAATGAACTCGTCATCCTATACTTTATCAAATAATTTGAGGATTTTACTTAATAAAAAGAAAATATTTCACATTAGCAATCACAAGAAAGCACGTGGTAACCAAATCAAAAACGGACTTTTAGAGACAGAATTCCAAGAAAGTCGGTTTTGACCCCAACGTTTGGTTTCCTAACCACCAGGCATAAAATACCACGTAAACGAGATTTATTAAGCCATATATTCATAATCGATAGAAAAAAAACCGTCACGATACTTCATAAGAAAATTATGTTTCAATTATTTTTGTAATCCCTTAACCATTATAAAAAATTTGAATTACTTAAAGTTTAGTTTTTATTGTCAAGTTGTGTAGAAGTTTGTCCTCCATTTAAATTTTCTTGTATATCCTCAAATGTTTTGCCTTTCGTTTCAGGTAACACAAACATTCCAAAAAATAGTCCCAACAAACAAGCACCCCCAAATATCCAAAAAACTACGTGCATTCCCCAATCTTCAACAATAGGGTTAAAAAACTTATTACTAATAAACGATATAAATCCCATATAAAATGCAAACGCAGTGCCACCAATTCGTTTTGCATTTGGTGAAAACAGTTCCCCAGCAGCTACATAAGGTGCATTCGAAAGGCCAAATGACATCATTATAAAGAAAACCGTTAAGCATAGTGTTGGTACAAAATACGCATTTGAAAGATCAACATACGTTGTCTGCAAGTAAAAGTACGTTCCTTCTCCCGCAAGAGATAAAGCGCATCCAAATGTTGAAATGATAAAAAGAGGTCGCCGGCCAAATCTGTCAATCAAAAATGATGACATTAAAACTTAAACAAAATTAAAATTGATTAGTTCTTCAGTATGATTCTCTACTTATAAATACCGCAAGGTATTTGGATTGCCGCACAAATTACGCTCGATGTTTCTTCGGATAAAGACGTTTGACTCTCTTGCATTATGGTTTGCATGTAAGCGGTATAGACAGACATTCCGCTTAATTGTTGTAATGTCTTTAGTACTGCAACATTATGTGTGATTTTTGTATGATTACAAAAAATACTTACCAAAGACTATCATAAATGATTTTCTGTGATTGCGCTTCACAAAAAGATGTCTGAGTTTGAAGTCAGATGTGTCATCTTTTTGTATTGCTGTTTCTATTTCTCGGAGCCATTCTTCTACATTTTCAGTTCCTGCCAAATATGTTAATGTGTCTCTAACAGGTACACTTTGAATGTTTTTTACTAAGTAATAAGGCGATTCCGGCATAAAATACGATGCTATAAAGAAAACTAGTGGAGTAGATGCGCAAACTAACGCTAATGTTAGATAAGAAACAAACGGACCAACTGCGTATACGATAATTGTTGCTAGAGCCACGCCGATAGCTGGCATAGAACACAGTACTCCTCTGTATTCTTTTTGAGATATTTCTCCAATGTATAAAGGCATTACCTTTAAATAAGTTTTTAAGGATCAGAATTAGTTTTCTTTATTGTTACACTTACACCAATGGTGACTCCGTTACCTAAACCTGCTACGACACGCGCTATCAGCAGTATGTTAAAAGATTTTGCAAATATGATCAAAATCCATGGCACGAATAGCAAAAGAGCGCCAAACAACATAGTTTTTTTCGACCAATTCTATCAACTAAGAATACTACAGCGATACTTCCCGGCATTAGTCCCAATGCCAGTGCTGACACTATCCATGACGCTTCCTCCTGAAGAATTTAATTTACAACATTCCTTATATGCTTCTAGTAACCTTTCCAGTTGCACGCCGATGGGAGAATTGCTCGAAGTTAGTAGCGGAATTGATGGAGAAACCAAGGAATAAATATGACGTTGCCAACATTAAAATTGTAACTAAATTGTATAATCAAATAGTTTATGTTTGCAAAAAGTCTGTCTACCAATTATTGTGGTTGAAAACTGTTTGGAAGTAATAAACTGCAAGTATTTGGTGCAAAAAGGAAGTACATTTTTCACTCAATTATTCAATTTACTTAAAGAGAACTCACTTTAGAGTAAGATAAGATATTAACGATTTCATTTAAACGCGTATCTTTTAGATTAGATTAGAGTTTGCTTTAAGATGTCTATTTACAATTATTTACAACGTTAGGGGTTATTATATATACAATGGATTTATTTACAATTTATGTTTAATACGCGGGTATACTTGCGAGTCGTGTCGAAACAGCGGCAGCTTCGACACGGCCAGTCGGAATGCCGCGCCGGGCTAGTACGGTTGGCGGTGGAATCATTAACGTGTTTTACACAACGGAATTTCTTGCTAAACAAATACTCGGGTCGGATTCGTGCGGATTCTAGGTCTGGTGCTAGTCTCACTGAAACAGGTAAGTGGTTATTATTTATCAGTGGTGGTCGTTCACACCCGCTTTTAAGGTTATTGGTAAATTTTAGGTTTTTTTAATAAAAGTTTATTATGTTAGGTTGAAAGAGGAATGTTAATAAGTTTGGGGTGATTATAATAATAAGTTAATTTAATATTATACCCTTGAGGGGTCAGTGATACAAAGCGGCTAGTTCTAAATGGGACGGTTTCGGAGGAAAGCAACTGTTACCAAAGAGATCAGCCACAGTACTTAGGGTTCTGGGTAAGTAAATGCCGGCTATCCGGATTATTAACGGTGGTTGTTTTTAGGGGGTTCTCTGGAGATTAAGAGAGTTTTATGCCACGCCTGTACCGAATTCAATCAGCATCTGCAATGGTCTTTGAGTTAGTTCTTGCCGCGCTCGTACCGAATTGAATTAGCATTTGCAGCTGTCTTTGAGTTAGTGGTTGCCGCGCCCTTACCAAAATAAATCAGCAATTGCAGCGGTCTTTGAGTTAGGGCTCGCTTCGCCCGTACCGATTTAAATCAGCATTTGCAGCGGTCTTTGAGTTAGTGGCGGATAGGTTTAGACGGTTTTATATTCGGGATTCAGCACTAATGCGGGCGGAGTTCTCCAGGAGTGGAGAAGTCAAGTCGGATTAGGGATAAGAAGTCGGATTCGAAGTCGGGTTAGAAGTGCCTTCTTGGCATTGCGCTCGCGCTTATATAGGGGCTTTATCTCGAGCGGAAGAGTGGAGCAGCGGTTGCATGGGAGTAATTTTAAGTGGGTCGGTGCGCACGACGTCTGTTCTGGACAATGTAAATTTTACGCTGTGAGATAATTCTTTCTCGGCGGAAAATTTGACTTATAACATTGTCGGTTTCTTACATCATTATATATGTATCTACAGTTAGATATTGGTATATCAAAAAAACGAGGTATTGTTTATATTAAAATAAAGTAGTGATAAAATGATACACATTTACTAATAAAAATACTCAATTGGTTCCGATACGTATAGTCTATTATTTGGTTTCATTCAACCCAATAATTTTACAAAAAAACTAATTAAGTGATGAGGACGTACAGACAGAAACATATCTGAAGTAGAAGCATTGAACCTATTCTTCGTGGACCTTGGAATAAGCGCATATAAATACTGCGATAAATTGTAAATTGTGTAATATTAATTAACATTTATATCCCCCATGGGCCAAATATTTTTTATAATGTGGTAAATTTGAAATGTACTGGTTTCTAAGTGTTTTATTTATGATAAGGGGCCAGCCATACATAGAATGTATGGAATCTGGTAGCCAATGTTTTTTATCATATAAGAACTGAACACACACCACAGGCAAGCACCAGTTACGTAACTTCTGAGTTACATATATGAATGATACTGTCATATAGTTGGCAAAACAGAGTGCTTAAGCAATTACTGTTGATATACCAGCAATACGATTTTTAGAAATGATAACATTGTGATTTGAGCCTCTTCAGTAAAAATCACAATATCAACTTATAATGTAGCAACCTCTTCTGTACTATAACGCTTTTAGAATATATAAGTTGAAACTGAATTATTTTAGGATATTCTTAACACTCAAAACTAATAGCTGACTTTCTAGAAGAAAACCATATAAACTTATACATAAAATCAGTTTCCTTCTTTCAGTGGAAACCAACTTATTGATCCAAATTTTCAGGACTTTCCGTCACCAGTAAGATTTCAGCTAGATTGTTGCAGTAACTAAAATGCCTGTCATCGGATCGTTCTCCGATAACAATTAAAAACAACTGGGACTAGTACGGTAGTAAAATTTACGTAATAGTAAATCTGAAAACAAAATATACCAACGCAAATTAAACACTTAATACCTAAAAAAAGTAAAGAACACCTAAAATTCCCTTTTCTACGTTCCAATTTAACAGGACGAATATTGCAAAAAGACCCCGATCACAGAAGCAAACCAACATTGGTGTAGAATCTCCTGCACTTGTATCCGGCCGAATGCTTTATGGACAACCGCCATTTTTTCGAAAACACAAGACACTGTCGACAAAAAGCCAAAATGCTTTCAAAACTGAGACAAAGGGCATCACATAACTACTGTCCTTACTGTACTATGATTCAATCACAAATAAAATATTTGGTTTTAAATTCACTTATTTTCATTTTTATTGATCACAGTATTGTCTGTTCTCCACCCAATATTTTTTGTATCTCTTCAAAGGTTTTACCTTTCGTTTCCGGCAAAACAAACAAACCATAAAATAGTCCTAACACACAAACACTTCCAAATATCCAAAAGCAACGTGCATTCCCCAACCTTCTTCAACAATCGGGTTAAACATTTTATTACCGATAAACATTAGAATTCGCGTAAAATCCAATTGCAGTGCACCAATTTTTTAGTTTTTGGTGTAAACAATTCACCAACAGCTACATTTGTTGCGCTAGAAATACCAAAAGATATCATTATAAAGTAGACCGTTAAACACAGTGTGGGGTACGAAATATGCATTTGAAAGATCAACATCCATTGCCTGCAAGTAAAAAATACGTTCCTTCTCCGGCTAGAGATATTGCACATCCAAATGTTGAAATCATCAAAAGAGGTCGCCGACCAAATTTATCTACCAAAACGATGATATTAAAACTAAAACAAAATTAATTAGTTTTACAATAGGTTTAAGTAACCGTTAAATACCGCAATGAATTTGAATTACTGCAAAATTACGCTGGATGTTTCTTCGGATAAAGACGTTTGACTTTCTTTCATTATAGTTTGCATGCAAGAGCTGATGATAGACAATCCGCTAAATTGTTGAATAGTCTTTAGAACTATAACATTAATGCACGTTTTTGCAATGATTTTCATAAATATTTACCAAGGACAATCATTAAAGACTTTCTGTGACAGCGATCAAAAAAAAGCTGACTGAATTTGAAATTAGAAGTTCCATCATTTTGTATTGTCGTTTCAATTTCTAAGCGCCATTTTTCTACATTTTCACTTCCCACCAAATATGTTAACGTGTATTGAGCAGCTTGAAGTTGGTTGTTTTATCAAGTAATAAGGCGATTCCGGTATAAAATAAGCTACTGTAAAGAAGATTAGTGGAGTAGATGCGCAAACTATCGCCAATGTTTCGTAAGAAACGAAAGGGCCAACTGCAAATATGATAATTGTTGATATCGCCACTCCGATTATTGGCATAGAACACAATGCTCCTCTGTATTCGTTTTGCGATATTTCTCCAACGTATAAAGGTATTACCTTAAAGTTATTTGTAGAGGATCACACATAGGTTTTCTATAATTACATCTTACGCCAAGCGTCATTCCGATACCTAAACCTGCTACAAAACGAGCTACGAGCAACATGATGAATGATTTTGCAAATAGTATTAATATCCACGGTATGAATAGCAAAACAGCTGGCACAAATAAGTTTTTTCCGGCCAAATCTATCCAATCAATAATAATCAGCGATACTTCCGGGCATTAACCCCAATGCCATTACTGAAACCATCCATGACGCTTCCTCCTGAAACGTTTGTTTTACAACAGTTCTCGTATGTTTCTGGTAACCTTTGTCAGCTGCACGCCTATAGGAGAATTGGTTGAAGTTAGTAGCGGAATTGCTGGAGAGACCAAGGAGCGAATATATACGTTGCCACCATTAAAATTGTAACTAAATTTTTGATAATCAAATATTTGTAAAGAAAATCTGTCTTACCAATTATTGTGAATGCAAACTGTTTGGAAGTGATAAACTTTACGTGTTTTGTACTTAATGCGGAGTACATCTTTCACATCAACTAATCAAAAACTATGCTAAAATAACTTAAATATGATTTCTTTAGAGAAAGATAAGATACTTTCGATAGTTATACCTACGATTAGATATTGGTATCTTAAAAACAGCTTATTATATTGTTATTATTTATTCGATTTGCGTCTTGACTTTCGTACCGTGAAGATTGTGTACAGGGTGACAAAAATAGAAGTGAACGGCGGTATCTCAGAAACCACTCATCGTATCGATTTGCAATAAAAATATATAAAAAAAAATAGCCAAGAGAAAAATGCTGAAAGTTATTTCTGAGTTTCTAAAATGGTCTCTAGGGGGCGTAATTGCCATCTTGAATTTGACAACACGTTTCCTAAAAATATTTTCTTACATTAACGATAGTTAGAGTAAATGCTGTTTACAGCTGAGAAACATTTAAATATTTTTATTAAAATGTAATATTTGTAAAATACTCCTCAAACATTACATTTGATGAATCTGAGTACAACGCAACTGTCCATGAGGTGATGACACCGACTATCTCTTTGATTAAACCTTTTGTTAGATACTATTTTCTCTATCTCTGAAAGAAGATTGTTACATTTATTTAATGAATGTTGCTTAATTCAAATTAAAACCAAATCCAGTAGATAAATAAATACCGAAGAGTGTCAGGGGTTTGAGAAAAAGAAAACAAAACAATTAGTAAGAAAATTATCAATTTAATTAAGTCCATTAATAGTTTAAATATTCAATGGTGATCACAGAAAAATTTGTATTTTTATAATTATATTGAGTGGCACTAATTTTTAATCACATGATCAAGTAATTTAACCACAAAATTAAGAAAAGGGATACTAGTTTTTGTTGACTCTATCACGAGCTAGCATTAATATGTAACGTTACAATAAATTCTATTTCATTATACTTAAATTAAACAACAACCGACAATAAAAATAACAAATTACTTTTAACGATATCTTGGATACACAAATCCAATACACTCTGGTGTTAATACAATGTGAGGTTAAGTCTGATGTTTCTTTGATTTATTCAAATGTTGTGGATTCTTGAAAGCTGAAATTAATTGCAAACAAAGAATAAACAAATGCAAATCACTTATCTTTTGGGCATGCTCAATAGGTAGTCCTTCGATTTGAGTGAAACCAAAATCTCAATCGTTGTATTTGTAAATGGCAAAATTGATACGATGTTGACCTCGAATATGTGAAAAGTCCCATTAGTATATCATCCCCATTATTACGGCAGGAATGATTCCCATTAACATTTTATTCTGACATGGTGTTCAATCGTTTAAGAAGTATTTTGTTTTTCACATACCAAAAATTAACAAAAAGTCTAAAAGTCTAAAATTGAAACGACAAAACACGTGCAACACAAACTGCTTACGGTCTAAAATGTGATTTTTAAAATTAAATTAAAATTAAAGTAATTAAACATGAAAATTTACACCAATTTCTCAAGCACTATTAC
This sequence comes from Abscondita cerata, assembly GCA_030710515.1. Taxonomy (NCBI): domain Eukaryota; kingdom Metazoa; phylum Arthropoda; class Insecta; order Coleoptera; family Lampyridae; genus Abscondita; species Abscondita cerata. Next base: position 11,889 of record JALBCR010004302.1, on the reverse strand, counting down.
TATATATAATATGAACTATTAAGTTAAATTCTTTAAAATATTTCGCAAGCAAGCTTGCATTAATTTATTAACAGCACATTGACATAGTTTATAATGTATGTAGTAAGTGATTACATTTCAATCAAACTTGCATTTTACATCGACAGTTAGGCAGAGAACAGTTAAACCCAGACGTACAAACAAAACAACATCTAATCACCCCGACACTTATCGCAACCGATATTTAAACATGCTGAGGTTTAAACACGCTGACACCCTGATTACATAGACATATAATCACAGCGACAGAGAAACATTCGACAATTTAATCAATGTACATTTCATCACATTGTGACGTCATAATTTTTAAGTAAAATGTGTTAAGTACGACATCCGTGTAAAAGCATTGACACGTATGATTAGTATAAACTAAGAAAAATGCTTTAAAGCTTTATTATTAATCCCTTTATTACATTAATGAAATTTAATGTACGTATTTTATTGTGGAAACTATATATTTATCTTTGATGCAGAATATTAAATTTACTTTTGCACACAAAAAACATGGCGACGCCGACTTGAAAGCGACACTCGATTGTGAATTTTGACGTTGAAGGTTATGCACCGTGTGTAAATTAATAATATTCTTTAAGTAATAGTGTTCATTTTGATTTTGATATTATTTTACAGCATTATCTTATTGCTTTTATTGTTTGCCGATGTGCAATTGCCGTTGTGTTTTTTCCTCTCGATGTCGTGTAACGCATCATTCCGTATCTCTCATGCAAGGACAACGCCCGGATGCCATTCTCGTATTATATCTGCTTAAGTATTAAATTTAGTTTATTTTGCGTTTAAAATTTGTTACCTTACCTTAATAATTTCCATTGTTTAAAATTTTAAAATAAGGTTAACCCTTTTCAAAATTTCAAATTTAAATAATGTTTAATACTATCTGTAAAAAATCCGGATCCAAATTTAAATCATTTAATCAATGTTAAAATATTTATTTATTTTCATATGAATTCACGTATTTACTGTTTAAAATTTATTTACGATTCTCTTTATGAACCCTTAACTTAATTTTTTATTATATAATAAATTTTGTTCTATATTTATGTGCAATACCAAAATATTATCTCTATCGTTTAGCATTTTTACACTCGAGCCAAAAAATTAAAATGTAACGGCATCCGATTAATAACTTCAATTCAGGAATGAGTGTCGACCAAATTTAAGGTAAAAATTTATCCGGTTGTTATAGTTGCAATTAATAAATGGTTTCTCTTATAACCTCAGTAAGAAAATAATTTATATATTCTATTTATACACGGCACATAATTGCCCAATATAATTACATACATTTAAGTTTAATTTCAAAATTCATTAATATAAACTAGTTACGATAAAAACAGTTTGAAAGGCTAGGTTAAAAAAAATTTAGATGCTACTATTACAAAGCTAAGTCTTTTAATTATTTAAATTACAATTAAAATATCGACATTATTACTAATATTTAATTCGTTGAATTGTCTCATGATTCTAGGAATGACAGAGTGGTAACTGAAATCTTTTTCCTTACATTCTATACTAAATAATTTATGGCGACGAGTGGTACGTGAAGGAACATTGAAACTTATTTGCTGTAACAATTCAGGACAATCAACAATACAATTAACTATTTTAAACAAAAAACTATATTACAGAAACTACGTCTATCAGTTAAAGAGCTTAGATTTACCTTATTCAGAACAAAACTATAATCACCATTAATATGTCTATGACCTAGCTTATACTCTAAATATCGTAACAATTTCTTTTGAACACGGCAATGAAATTAACTAACGTAGAAGAGTAAGGACACCATATAACAGAACAATACTCTAAAATGGGACGGACTAACGAACAGTATAACGATTTAATTAAATTTAATGCGAGGTTTCTAAACAAAACAAACACACTTCAAAGACTAATAAAAAAAAGCTAGTTTACAACATTACAAAAGATATTTACATTACTCTGTTTTAGATAAATTTTACAGTATAATTGTTTATTAGAATACTTTCAAAAATGTCATATCTATACACAATTTTGTAATTTATTTGCAAACTTTAATTGGACTACATTTTTATACTATGTACTTAATTTTTCAATCAGAAAAAATTCTCGTAATTTTTGGAAAATAGTATCTAATGTTTACGCTTAACACGTTACGTAGTTATTGCATATTTATTGAATTTAGTCTTCAGTAAGTGTAGCAATGTGCATGTGATCAAATTGTCGCATGTTTATCGTTGCCGTGATTATATGTATTAAATAATGTATGTGATGAAATTTTGGCGTGATTAAAAGTCTGTGTGATTAAACATCGATATGTTAAATTGTCGGTGTGATTTAACTTCAATGTCCACTTTTCTTAAAAGAAAAGACGTAGTACCCAAATATTTATATTTCTTTTGATGTAGCGTAAATTCTTGTTAGAAAACGCTCAAAAACTGGTACGTCGGAACGATAAAATTCTTTTCGAAGAAAATCCTCTCTCCAATGAAACCTTGTAACTCCAAAATATTCAAAAATCATATTTTAGCGCCATTTACTGCAATAAGATGTAATCTTAGTGTTAGCGAATTACTGTAACTCTAACAAAATATTCCCGTTTGCGGATACTTAAGAAACAATAATACCTCGTAACCCGAGTACGCAAGCGCAAACTCATAAAAACTCGTATCTCCGCCATTCCATATAGTTGTTGACAGTTCTGTCACATCAATATTTTAAAAGAGTGGACAGTTAATATTTTATCGTAAATCCACGTGTTTGAGTTTTAAACAAATGTGAGTAGTTATTTTAGTTTAATATACTTACTTTATACATTAAAATTCGGCGTTATTTCAAATAAAACCCTGAAATTAGTATCATAATCGGGGAGTTACGAGTTTTCGTTAGTTTATTAACAACTGGCTTACGAACTATGGATACCCATGCTTTATCTAACATTTCGTAATTCTAATGCTTATTTATTCAAATAATATCGTATGTTTCAGTCATAATTATTATTGTTTTCCTATTTTAGATTATGTCACGAACTAAGAAAACGCCAGAACAATGTAGCTCCCGTACAAAGATGTTATTCGACTTGGATTTGGCAGCCTATAGAACAAACATAGAAGCCGTACAAGATGAAACGGATTCCTTACATTCTGTAATTGATGAACCATGTTTACAAGTCAGCACACAAAGAAATAATACCCAAGAATATACGGATACGGCACTTTTTTGGTTAACGAGTCTGATATTTTTCAGAATCTCGACAAACGATGGACGATACAATAGCAGATTTAGATAGTCTACCAACAGTTTCATTATATGATATAGTTATAGTATTCGAATTACAAAAATTTGATTAGCAATTTGTTACAGAATACAGTTCATCTTTGCATACAACTGTTGATCTAAATCAACGAACACAAAATTTTATTCTTCATGAAGTACTTGAACATTTAAATTTTGCAAAGTGGGGTCAGTACAACATGCGGTGCAGACTGTGATGGTTTGTAACGTTCGAAGTGTAAACGCTCCTCCTGTGTACACACTTCCTTAATCCAATTTCGCAGGCATTACTTTGTATTGGTTTCCGGCGTTGATAACTTGAAACTGTGCACGATTGGTCCGTTGCATTTGAACGCTTTCGGAAAGCTTTTCCGAAATCAACCGTTGGTAAAACATATGATACCGCATAAAGTGGCTTTTTAAAATTTGCTAAAAGGTTGTGCTCCACGAACTGTTCAATAAGCACGTCCTGCATTCTTCAGGCTAGGGGACGCTTTGCATCATGTATACGATTGCCCTCGGGGTTTACCTATCGCTAACATCCTTATGTTTATTCTAGAGAGGGTTTATGTCTCCTATTTTGAATATATTCTCTTCCGGTTGTTCCTTCGTCTACTTGTTGCTGCTACTGCGGGTCTACTCATGGCTTTTGTAGTGCCGAAATAGCTACCCACGAATACTCGTCAGATTCGCAGACCACGGTGGAGGCTCATTCCGAACCGTTAGTACCATTGAGAGCAAGAGTAATACCCTACTGCTGCGTGGAAGGTCAGAGGTTTTAATATCTTTTAAATGCGCGTGAACCTGCAGTCGACCTATCACTCAAGTAGAAGTCACCCCTTGACACCAAACTATCATCAGGCGCGAACGTATAAAATTTATTGCAAATTATTTGTCGCTCGAATGTGTAATTGCATAATATACCTGGAACGTTAACTAGTTATAGATAAGAGTATTTAATACCTACGTGGTGTATAAGTCGTGTAAGAATTTAAACCTCAATCTTAATTAAGCCGAACGCATTTAGTTCCATTGACCCTCGGTACGAGCTCGTTCCCAGACAGGCCAAATTGAGCAATCGTTTAAACTTCGCGGAGACTGAATTAGTCTTAAAACTTTCCTACACGTCTTCCTTAAATTCATGTAATCTGTAACGTTACTCAGTATACCATAAATTGACACATTCTAGGTTAAGTTCACCATAAGCGTACCTTCAGTACGCGAAATATCAATGCATATACGAGACAGTGGCGTAGCAGTGGTAAATATTTGGGTAATTCTCTTTACTTTAACTTGTAATTCTATGTAGCTCTAGTCATTTTCGTGTTACCTGAATGTTTAATGCTGTACGTTACCCATTTTAGCTCGTGTGTATTCGTAATATATCTGTGTCTATTAATGCTGTGAACTATCACAAATTCGTTTGTGTATTGGGGTGAATAAATATTGTGTGAAGGTTTCTCTGACTTTATGTCGAATTCTTTCGTGATTGTTCCCTTTTCTGTATATTCTGCTGCGGACAGTTAGCTGCTGACCTTTGGTTCTGGGTCAGATTCTTCTCTCCAGCGTTACTCGAACCTGGCGCCCTACCTTTATAATTTTTTCTATAGGTTCTAGGAATAACGTTGACTTTTCTAACCCGCACCTACTCTCCACTGAGGCATACTTTATAACAACTGACCGTAACAGAAAGATTGGCTACTCAACTTGCGGGGCCCGATTTTCTCTCTCGGTTTTCTCAATTTCGCTTTGGATATTCCTTTCGATTGGTATTCCTGTCGATTTTTTCTGGATTTGTCTTGAGTTTTTCCGTGCTCTAATGATAGTCTTACATTTTGTAAATTTTACTTACCTTAAGATGTCGAAAGTGTGGAAATTTGAAGTGAATCGTCTTAAACAAAATGAACTTTAGTACGAATTGGATTCTAGAGGCCTTAACTCTGACGTTTCGGTGGAGAATCTACGGAAACTGGTACGTAGTGCTCTTCAGTTGGAGGCTAATAAATCTCTCTCACATTAAATACAACATGCTTACGAAACCGACGTAGCTGCTGTCACTTCATCTCTAGAGGAGCTTAATACTTTTTGCTGAGAGAGAAGTTTCGATGGAGACTTTTCTACTTCCGATTTTGTTCGTTTTTCTACTCTTTGGACACATGCTCAATCGCAGGTGCAATCTAATGGTTACCACCTCAACCGAAGAAGCTAATAACAGGAATGCTCTCTTGCTTTCTCTTACTGTTCTACACCATACTATTGACTCGAAGATCAAAAACAACGACATACTACTTTTGGGTTCAGTCAAGCTGTCACTTCTAGTCCTAAGACCGCGGCTGCTGAAGAAGAACTTGGGCTATTATCTTCCGATTCTGATGTCGAACCCGAACCGACTCCTGTTGCTTCCTTTAGTCCTTCGTTTTTCTCTAAATCTGTTGCTACAGCGAAGCTAAATTTGACTTTCTCCGGGGACGGCAAGACATCGTTAACTGAGATTTCTCACTCGTTTGGATAAATTGAGTACAGCTCGGGAAATTTCTTTAACGCAATTGTTTTTATGGTTACTCCAGAGCTATTAACTGGGAAAGCTTCTTCTTCTCTTCAGGGCGCATCGACAGTCCTTAACTTCCTGGAAAGATGTGGTGCGACTACTACAATCGGAATTTCTTCCAGTCGACTACGACGACCGACTGCTGGACGAAATTAAGGCACGAACCATGGGTGCTCATGAAGGGTTTGGTATCTACATGGCGACTATGCAGAGTCTGTTCTCGCGACTAAGCGAACCTCTTACTGAACAACAACAGCTTCGTATCCTTAGACGAAATTTAACACCGTACTTCCAAACGACTTTGGCACTGCACGACGTTTCGTCAATGTCTCAACTGCTGTTGCTTGGGAAAAGATCGAACATAGTCAATTCTTAACTCAATCCTTCAAACCACCAGCTCTTTGCTGGAACCTAACTTGGCTTATGTCGCTCCTGAAACTTTGGTCTCTTCTGAACCTTCTTGTTCTTCAGTTACTTCAACTCCTGCTGCTAGTCCTTCTGGTCCTTCGAGGGAACGTATACGATGTTGGAATTGCGGAAATAGAGGGCATGTTTCTCCTCGATGTCCAAACCCACAGATCCTCCATTGTTATGGCTGTGGAAAGCAGGTGTTACCAAGCCTAAATGCTCAGTGTTCTCCTCAGGGAAACGCTTATCGGAACCCGCGGACCGAGTCGTAGGTTCTACGTTGCTTACAACCTCGGATACCTCCTTTGATGACCTGGATAACTCACAAAATTACTTTTGAACTTTATCTTCGCTAGTGTTCGTGGGACAACGACCTTTTCTCAATGTATCCGTTTGGGAATTCCGTTTAAAGCATTACTGGATACAGGGTCTTCTCGAACGATCTTGGGTGGCATGGGTTGGCAATTACTTGGATCATTACCTATCACTTTAAGAAACTTCTTTGACTTTCTGTAACGTAGCTAATGGTGGGCAGTGTGCCATTCTCGGTACTATCTCTCTTCCTTATACTTTGGAGGGAAAGACCAAGGTGCTAGAAACCTTAGTGGTCCCTGAAATTTCTCAGGCACTGATCTTGGGGATAGACTTCTGGAAGGCGATGGCTTTTGTACCTGACTTTAGTAAAGGCCATTGGTCTTTCGATACTGTTTCTGTTACTAACGACGTCCGTGCAGACGCCCTTAATGTAAAGTCGGATGTAACTCTTGCTCAACAATCTTTGCTGGATGCTCTTATCTCTGAAAGTTTCTCGTCTCAACCATCAGGTCTTGGATGCACTTCTCTAGTTCAGCATTGCATACGCACCCAAGCAGAACCTATTAAACAGAGATACTATCCTCTTTCTCCAGTATTATCAAAGATCGTTAACGACGAGTTGGACAAGATGCTACAATTGGGTGTGGTGGAGCCTTCTACCAGTCCATGGTCCAGTCCAGTGGTCATGGTGAAAAAGAGACAACACCTATCGGTTCTGTGTAGACTACAGAAAGCTGAACGCCATTACCTCCATTCTAGACCGGTTACGCGACGCTAAATTTCTTTCCAGCTTGGATATTCGTTCTGCTTACTGGCAGATCCCTCTCTCACCTGAATCCAAACCGCTTACCGCTTTTACAATACCTTATCGCGGACTATTTCAATTCACTCGGATGCCGTTCGGCTTGCATAATTCTCCTGCTACCTTCCAGCGACTGATCGACCAGATTATAGGTGCAGAGTTGGAGCCATATTGCTTTGCGTATCTCGATGATATAATTATCGCTACCCGTCATTCGAAGAACACCTTCAGTATTGGGACAGGTTCTGAATCGCTTATTCGCTGCTGGCTTGACACTGAATCGAGACAAGTGCCATTTCTGTCGTTCGGAACTCAGATATCTAGGGTATGTGGTGAACGAAAAAGGACTGCTGGTGGATCCAGACAAGGTCACTGCTATACTTAATATTCCTACCCCTACCACCGTCACTGAGGTTCGACGTGTGATTGGCATGCTAGCTGGTATCGTCGCTTTATACCGAACTTTGCTACCCTTACTTCTCCTCTATCTGCCCTTACTAGGAAGAATGCTTCGTTTGTGTGGACGCCCGAATGTCAACAGGCTTTCGTCTCTTAAAGAACATCTCGTTTCTGCTCCAATCCCGTGTCCAAATTTCGCTATCCCTTTTGTTATACAGACCGACGCCTCAGATTATGGCGTAGGTGCCGTTCTTACTCAGGAAACTCCAGAGGGAGAAAAGGTGATCAGTTACATCAGTCGCTCCTTAACTAAAGCCGAAAGACGCTATAGCACGACCGAGAAAGAGTGTCTGTGCTCTTTGCTATTTTTAAGTTCAGGCCTTATATTGAAGGTTCTCACTTCACTGTCATCACAGATCATCACTCGCTACTATGGCTCAATCGTTTGCAGAGCCCATCCGGTCGCCTGGCTCGCTGGTCATTACAGTTACAGGAATATGACTTCACGATTAGGCATCGGAAAGGCAAGGATCACGTAGTGCTGTTCCTGCTGTTGATGATGAAACTGAAACCACCGCTCCTTATCTTGCTTCCTTAAATTATCCTTCTTCTCGGACTTGACTTACCTACACAAAATAAGTGGTATAATGACTTACTTAAACGCGTTCTTACCACACCTCACCAGTTGACTGGTCAGTCACACTTTCTGCCTGCTCCTTCCTTAAATCCTAACGATGAGTGGAAGATGGTTGTCACCTGCTGAACAACGAAAGCGCATAATTCAGGAAGAATCACGATCCTCCAACGGCTGGACATGGCGGAGTGACAAAAACGACAGCAAGAATTTCTACTGGCCTCGCTTACGTTCTGACGTGGCACGCTATATCCGTCGCTGTTCCATTTGCTCAGCCAATAAAGTGTCTCCAAGCCGCTCCTCCTGGAATGTTTTCCACGTGCTCGTCCTACGGGACCGTGGCAAACTTTATGCTGTGACATCGTTGGCCCACTTCCACGCTCATCTAAAGGACAACTGTTACGTGTTTGTGATTGCTGATTGCTTGACTAAATTCGCGCTTTTCTTCGCTATGCTTGTAGCTACTGCTGCTGCGGTTACTAAAATCCTGGAAGAACAGGTATTCTTAATGTTCGGAGTGCCGCAGTACATTATCTCTGACAACGGCGTACAATTCTGTAGTCGTGAATTCACCAAACTGTGTGAAGAATACCATTCCACTATACTCTACACCGCTAAATACCATCTGCAAGCCAACCCGGCTAAACATATCAATCGCGTTCTTAAGACCATGATAGCGTCTTGTGTTAAAGACAATCAGCGGCAATGGGATGTGAATCTTCCTCACATTGGATGCGCAATTCGAACCGCAAAACACGAAGTTACTGGATGTACCCCGTTTTTCGCTCTTTTTGGTCGTGAACATATTAACTCTGGCAAATTCTTTAACAAACCTTCTCTTGAACCGACGAATTCCGATCAGGATCAAAACGTGTCTACTCGACGTTATGTAGCTATTGAAGACTTCATTCTCAAACGTCTCAAGAAAGCCTACGAAAACACCCAAAATAGGTATAACTTCCGTCGTCCGCACGTCAAATATAATGTGGGTGATTTGGTGTGGCGTCGTAACTTCCAACTTTCTGACGCTTCGAAGTACTTTAATGCCAAAATTGCACCTAAGTTTTAGGCCCTTATACTGTTAAAACTATCGTGTCACCGTGGACATATGAACTGGCTGACTCCTTAGGGAAGTCACTAGGCACGTGGCATGTGAAGGACCTGAAGCCAAGTTCTCTCCGCTGTGGAGGAGAATGATACTGAGCTTGCTGTTTTGGAGCCTAACTGTCCTGATGTCTCTTTACTCTATCCTAGACGGAAAAAGCGTCGTAAACTTACTTGTTCTGCCAGATAGTTGACATATTTCTAACGAAATAGCAGGTAGTTTGAGTTGCTTTGCGTTCAATAATTTTTTCTTTTCTTTTAATTTTTCTCTCAACCTGGAATTGGAATTGGGTATCCTGGACTTATTGATGATTTCTTGCTTAATTAGCTCAACGACGTGATCGTCGACATGCATCGAAAGTTCTGTTTTATTTGGTATTTCACCGTGTTATTTTACTTTTCTGAAAGAACTGTATGTACGTAAATACACGTTCTTTTCTCTTTTTGTTTGAGAAGCGTTTTGGGATGAATGGTAACCTGAGTACAGTTGGAGTTACTCCTGCTCGCGGTTAACATTGCGTCATTTTTTTGTTTTTTTTCTGGGAAAATACCAAACCGCTACGGCGAGTTTCGTGATATACCAGCTCAGTTCCATATAGTTTATTTTGTTATGTTTAATAAGTTTTTGGGGAACCCGTATGGTTCGTATTCGTTAGGATCCTTTGCTGGGTGGTTGGTTGGGCATTTGACATAGGGATGGTCACTTTCTCCGTTGGCTATAACATCTAGTCAACCTTTGTGTGTGTGTTCTTATTCTCACGGGGAAGATAGTGATTGTTCTTCCTTTTCTCGTCTTTCTCTATCTTTCTCTTCTTTCCTTCTTGCATAAGTGGAGTACTGCTTTGGCTGGGGACTGGCGGGTATTGGCGTGAGGGGCGTCATACTCCTGTTACTGGTAAACCTGCTCACTGCCAGGCGCACAACCCTTCGGGGGCCGTAAAGCTAAGAGTGTTGGAGCTGGGCGAGTAAACCGCTCGCCCTTAACCTCCGTCAATAGATAGCTTGGTTGTAGCCACTGCGGAACTTCACTATTAGCTTGTGCCAGTCTGTATATTTTTAAGATTTTTGGGCAAAAATTTTTGGGGATCCTTTCTTTAATTCTTCTTTTTTATTCTATGGGGCAGGGTGGTTCCTCGGGTTTTAGAGTCGCATTTTCTAACTGCATGGGGTTCCTTTAACCTTTAGGTTAGCTCTATCCTGGGTGGAAGAAGTTATCTTGGGAGCTTAAGTATTAAGCGTTGTGAATGGCGTGAGTGGATTTTCGCTGGGGGGCCCTAAGGACGCAAGTTTCCATCTTTCGCGAGGTCTTGGAAGGAGAGAGGTGCATGGTGCCACTCACACGACATGCACGCCACTTGAGAAATTCCCGACCTCGATAATCTTCCTAGGGTTTATCCTAACCTCTTCGTATGTGGGTTTAGCCCTATCCTTGTTACTATCATTTCGTAAACCTTTCCTAGGGTTCCCCATTTTTGTTTGGGGTTGCATTTAGGGTGGGGTTGTTTTGGGGTTAGTAATCATGTTGGTTTTTAGGGCTCTGTCCTGGACGTAGTCGAATTTCTATCAGTCTTATTAGATATTTTTCTGTTGGCTAAGTCTAGTTGATTGGTTGAGATACTGTTGGACGACCTACCTTTCTTTACCTTGCTTCTGGGTAATCGCTACTTGCAGAGTTTTGTGGGCGTTCAATTTCTCTTGATGGTATCCATTTCTTTTCCTTTACTTGGGTGTTGCTTGACCTGGTTGCTGGATACATCAAACGCTTCATGCAGTTTCGTACAGATGTCAACGGATTGGCTATTTTGGTTTGACAAACAGTCTGTCTCTTCGGGGGTTGGGTTTCCGTAGGGTTTGATAAGTGTGGGGTTAGGTATCTATAAGTCATCTCGAATTAGATTTTCTCTGAAAATGTGGTTAACATTTTTCTCTTTTCCCTCTTCCTTTCTAGATTAACAAGGTATATTAGCAAATTTCTATTCATTCTTCTGCGCGAGCTTGAAAGTTTTAGGGGGAGGGGGCTTGTAACGTTCAAAATGTAAACGCTTCTCCTGTGTACACACTTCCTTAACCCAATTTCGCGGACATTACTTTGTATTGGTTTCCGGCGTTGATAACTTGAAACTGTCCACGATTGTCCGCTGCATTTAAACGCTTCAAAAGCTTGTCCAAAATCAACCGTTCACGAGGGGAGAAAGATAAACCTTCATCTCATTTCCTCGCGAAGGGGTAATCGATGGTAAAACATATGATACCGCATAAAGTGGCTTTTAAAATTTGCTAAAAACGTTGTGCTCCACGTGAACGATTCAATAAGCACGTTCTGCATTCTTCAGGGTAGGGGACGCTTTGCATTAGGTATACGATTGCCCC
>JALBCR010004301.1:0-32460 GCA_030710515.1 Abscondita cerata | reverse complement strand
ATCAATTTTGTCTGAACATTTAAAGCGCTTAGCCAATAAAGACAAAAGCTCTGTGAGTTATTTGTCGCATCAAATATGTGACGAAATTATTCAAATTATGAAAAAAACAATTAATGAAAACTTTTATAGAAGAAGTGAAAACAGCAAAATATTATTGCATCATTGTAGACTCAACTCCGACATAACTCAGCAAGACCAACTTACATTTATTCTTAGATATCTACACAAAGGAAAAGTAACTGAGATTTTTTTTGGCTTCATAATAATTAAACACCACACTTCGGAAAATTTAAGTGAAATAGTAGTCGAGAAGAATAAAGACCTAGGGCTAAATATAGAGAACTGTTGATGTCAGGCATACGATAATGCTTCGAACATGTCAGGTCAGTATAATGGACTCCAAACAAGAATACGAAAACTAAACTGAAAGAAAGGGCCAAATTTTATATGCGCCGGTGGCCCGAAAAGCTTTAGAACCGCCACTGACCCTATGTCGACAGATATCTAACTCGCATATCTTATCTGTTGACATAGTTGCTTAATGCGTTTACATACGAGATCGTTAACATGAGTCGACACTAGGTGTCGCAAAACTTATTGTTAGAATACCTATGTTGTATATAGTATTGGATATTTTATGAAACTCCTTCTAGGGGTTTTGTCAATATCCGATATTGCTACTTACACTGAGTGTTTTACTAAATGTGACCATTTTCATCATAAAACGTGTCATATTTTCCAGCTGTATCTGTATTTCAATAAACATTGAGGGATGTCCAAAATTTCTACATAAAAATTTAGGTTATTTTAGAATTATTGGTTATTTTAAATGAAAATTATACTGGGGGCATTTTTATCACCTTTTCAAAGATATAAGTATACTTTCGTTTACAATTAAAAATACAAAGTCTTGAAAGCCATGACTTATTCTTTAGAAACAAAACACATGGTATTGTTATTGTTTTGAAAAAACGATTGCAAGCTAGAATTTTTATTTTAATAACAATTATTTTGTAAAAATTAATCTTAGACCATATTTTGGAAAGCTGAGAAAATATCCTATTTAATTATGTCATTGGCTAATGATTCTCATTTAAGTTAACAAAGTTGGCCTTTACTAATCAAAATTATTAATAACATTTTTGAGAGCTTTAGGTTGAAAAACAAATGAAACGTGAAACAAATTCTATTTTCGCTCTCATTCTAAAATGGTAAGAGATAGAAAATTCTAGTTTTCACCCGTCGACTATTCTCTGGCACAAAATTGCCAAAATACTTTTGAATGTTATCACAAGAAATTAATAAACATAAAGATTAAGTTGACATATTATATATAGGTATATCATCGTGAAGCACTTACTTACTACCCGTAAGCTTGCGACATGCACATTTAAAAAAATTAGAGTTGTTAAGAGGCAATATTGTTCCACAGTTCTGGTAATTGTTTGAACTCATCCGATGCCAGCAAGATAATGTTTTGCTATGTTTAAAAGACCTCATTTTAGCAGAGATAAATCAAATGCAACCGTTTCATTTACAAAATGCAATTACACATTTTATTAAGACAATGATGTCAAACCGTGAATGTTATCAATTCATTTTATTACAATTTCAAAGTATTTTAAATAAATTTAATATGTTTTGCCTCAAAAAACAAAATTTCAAAGCAAAACCTGAGAATAAAATTTAAAAAAATAAAATTTCGCTAAATGAACAAATAGTATAGTAGTCACATCTTAGCAATGGTCGGTGGCTGTATTGTTAATAGGAAGCTCAGTAAATCGAGTGCATCTGTGACATCAATACATCTGATCACTTCTTTAGTTCACTTGTAGTCAATTTGCATTTTTTCAAAAAATACGGTTTCGGTCAAACCCAAACCAAACTCGCCGCTATTATGAATATAATACAGTTGTTGATTATCAATTAATTTATCTTTATATTTCGCGAGGGCCTATGTTTAAGATGGTTTAAGTAAGTACTACATAATAAGTAACTTATTAAACTGTAAATATCCGAACTACGGTAAATACATCTTTTTTAATAAACAATTTTATTCCGAGAATTTATCATTTTCTAAGCGATGAACCTATTTTGTTTTTTATAAGTAAAAATAAGCTCATCCTCAACTGCTTCATCTAATCAGCCGCCTGTCATGACATTTTAAATTTGGTGTGTTCATTTTTTTAACAAAATATTTGACCACTTTTTCCAATTGCACGGGATTGGTTTTGGTAATTCCTTCTAGATTACGAGTATAAATATATTCGAGTTATTTTGTTTCATAATTATAGGTGACCATGTAAAATTTGAGCGGCTTGAGAATGTACAGTATAGTATCGTATAATCGGTTACACCATCTTACTGAAACCACACAACTCCTCATGCTGGCTCTTTTCTGTAATAAATTTTCTTTGGAACTTATGGATTGCCAGCTGAGCAGTAACGACAATTCTGTTTATTTACGATACCTTCGCCGCTCAATAACGGGATGTCCAAGCAGATCGTAGAGTTTCTGAAGAGTAGTGGCAGCTAATCTTTGTGTTATCATTAGTTAGAACGGATAACAACTTACGGCTTCCATTTCTCAAAATTTCTGGATTCTCAAATTTTTAAATTCCTCTTCTAATTCTTTTACGAGTAGGTATTGAGTTTTTCACTTTCCTTCGCGCGATTTTAACTAAAATTATAGATTTATTACAAGTTAAGTAACTCTTATAGCAACCCCTTTATTACATAAACTAATTAGTTTATAACACGAACCAAAAACAACCTACAATTTTGTAAGTAATTAAACACATTACATGCTTGTTAAATATCTATACAGTGTGTTCCAAATTGAGTAGGATCTTTGTTATTAATATATATACAACTTTTGTTAAATGGTCAGTAATGTATGTACCTACAGTTTGTTACGCTGGTTCAAATTCTGCTCAGAACACCCGAACTTTCCGAGTAGTTTCGAAGTTACTCGGAAAAATCCGATATTTCCATTGTCGTGAAAGTTATGAAAAAAATTTTAAAAGTTCCTTTTCCGTTTAAACTCCTAGTGATTGTCAAGAAATCAAATTACTTTCATGGTATTGGAGATAGTACTAGTAACTCCATCTTCGATTTTAAACTTCATTTCTGTTTCAGTGATGTGCAACAATTTAAGTTTCAGGTAATAAATTGCTTAAATTTTCAAATTATTATATTACACAAGTAGGCCATGAAAACAAATGCATTATGTTGTCATGCTATCAAACTAAATAAAAGTTTCAGCTGGCAACTATGAGTAATTATGTGGTAGTGGGAAACAGGCCATTTTATAATTAATAAGGAACTCAAAATTGATAACTCAAACTTTTATTTATTTTGAAGTCATGACAACATAACATATTTGTTTTCATGGCCAACGTACTGTAATGCAGTAATTTTCAAATGCCATAATTGATTACCTAACCTAGATTGTTGCACATCATTGAAAGCGGAAAAATTTAGAAATTTTTTAATTATAAAATTCAAGTTGGCCCCCATTTAAAAAGATAAAGTTACAAACAGTATCTCGAGAAGCATTAAAGTAATTCATTTTTTGAAATTTATTATGGGTTTACTGTAAACAAATAAACTGTTGTTTAACATATTTTTTCATGACTTTCACGTTAAGAAATGTATTGGTTTTTCGAAATCCGTGTTTTTCGAGTTTTTCCGAATATCATCGCAATTTTCTGAATTTCTTTGCAGAATGTGAATCTGAATTGTGTCTTTATTAATAAGAAAGATACAACCTTACTCAATTTTGGACACTCTTTATATCTGGTGCTCTGCAGTTAATAATATAGTGACTTGCAGGATAATATAAAATACATTATAACTTTTCTTGTATCATTATTGTAATTGAAGATATTTTTAAATATGTCGTATCTCGGTAATTACAAAAAAATTTACCGGGCTAGAAGTTTGTGGGGTGAGCGACATAGGAGCCTAATAATCATCTTCATATTCATATACGACCTTTAATCAGTTTACTATAAATTTATTTGTGAAAACGTTTTCTATGGAATGTGTTAAGGCAATTTCTAACTACGTAGTCATGATGACGTTTTCAATTTACCCTACTACAACCAAACTCGTAAACTCTGTAATTTATCAATGACTTGGTTGCAGTAAATGTCAAAATCGTCCTACTCGCCCTCTTTTAAAACCTTTCAATTATTGATTGGTGTAGAATGCAACATACTCAGTCCATTCTATAATGTTTGTCACATTTTCAGATGTTGAAATGTGTTTTTATAAAAGTTATAAGTACTTACCCTTTCATCTGTTAATAAAGAAAAGTTCTCAAGGTGTTGCATTAATAATATTAGAAAATATACAATTAAACTTTTTGGTGGCGCATGGAAATTTTTGTTAGTGAAAGGAGAAACAATCTTCAAACTTCTGTGATATAATACAGTTTCAATTCGTTTATTGCGTAATTAAATACAATCCCACGCAAAATATACACCAAAATAAGGAAGAATCTCGTGCGCCATTGTGATGCCCAATTATAATAATATATGATTGTCAAAATTAAAAATATGCGAAAGAACATATGGAAAACACGCCAAGCATTATAAAATAGTTTTATTGTTCGAAAGAAAAAAAAACATTATAAAAGCGCAATTAATCAATTACAATTTGTTCACATACGTACATATTTGAAAGTTTTACAATCAAACATTTTTATTGGTATAGGCCTACTTTAAAATACTTTTTCCACTTGCAGAGGTACTAAAATTTTGTTAATCACGGAAATTTATATAAAGTTTTGTCCGTTAAATACAATAAAATTTAAATAAGGTAATAAATACCCATTCTTTTTTGACCTTTTGAGCCATTTTTTCTTTTGGGAAAAGAAAGTAGGTATCGTAATTTTTTTTCTAATTTTCCTTTAAGACGTGTGCGTATAAATTGCGGAAACTTTTATTTCCTTTTAAATGCAATTCAAAAACATAAAGTTTTATGATACTGTATATATAATCTGTAGGTAATCGAATCGAAATTCGTACTACGCCCCAAAAGCTATGTTTCGCCGTTCATTGACAAATTGCGTTAATCTATTAGCAACTTTCGGAATCACAAAATCACTTAAATTGATAAAGTCAAGTATATGATAAAGCGACGTTTTTGGAACTAAAGTTCTAATTTATAGTGTACCTAATTTTTTTTTGGAAAAAAGTAGTTGCTTAGTACTATCTAAAGAAAAACTGTCGGATGTCTGAAATATATAATCCCAAAACCAAATAAAAGTTTGATACGTGCATGTGTCTTTTGGTTCAAAATCTACGGGAAACAACAATATGTCCGTTGTCAGGTGCGTAAGCTCTTATCAAATTCAAATAGACCGCCCCGACTCATCTAGCCGCTATTAATCCTACGGATCAGCCATGCCGTTATCATTACCCCATGCTCGAGAGATAGGGAAATTAGATAAATATTACGTTTGTATTTATTTTCGGCTGTGGTTATTTATAAGTGGTTAATATTTAAATTATTTTTTTGTTTTTTAGCTGCTTCTTCTTTCGAAATATAATTTAATATTGTAAGTTAAAAGTTTGGAAAAAGCACAGTTTATAGGCGGTAAATTAAACGTAAAACAAACAAAATTCTGTCTGGTCACGTCATCAACATCAATGACGTATAATAGTAACGGAACCTTCTATAATCCTTTTAATTACATTTAATTTCATTCCGGCTAATGGTATAAAGTCAAGATCGGAAGACACCCAACTGCGCGAAAAACAACGTCAGAGTGTAAAGCCCAACTCAAAAATATACAGTTGTAAAAAATAAAAGTTTAGGTTACTTTGTCAGAGAACAGGCAATGAATAGTTAAAAAAATTGTTTTGTGGAATAACTAATAAATAAATTTTATACGTCGCAAAGACTAAGAGGTTTAAACAAAATGATCAGCTGGGAACTTATGTTTTAAGAGCGCACAATAGTGTCATTTCCCAATCATTACTGCATTTTATATGGTTAAAAAATTCTAATCTATGTTTTATCCCAGAACATACTAGCTTACCATAACTTTTACGGTAACTTCTTTTTTAACCATCCGTGATGGTAAAACATTCGTTTCTAGTTTGATTTTGATCAATATTTAAAAGATGAGGAATCTGTCTTTCACAAAGCTTTCATATTTAACTCTACTTATAAAAAACGTTCATTCTTCTGAGGCACTTACATTTGCCAGACGTTACTTAATCCAATACACTCGTGGTTTCTCTGAATGCAAAAGGAATTAAAGCGAAACGGTAGTTCGAAAACAAGGAATAACATAATATACACTTTCTTTGTCCGTCACAATATAAATGACTAATGTGGTATCTATGTGGTATCTGTGGTGAAAAAAATTTGCTTTTACTTTTGGCCTAGGAGTAATTTTTAACCAAAATTAAAATGTTATCCCGGTGAATCCGGCGGTACTAATGCTTCCGATATTCGATGCAAAAAAAGACGTAATCAATGGTTGTCATTTCGATAATAGCCTGGTTGTCAATTTTACAATAACAATTCTGTAATTGCAATTCCTGCACACAATCTTATTTAAAATGGGTTCGTCATAAGGTTTTGATTATTATTGTGAATATAATTATAAATTTAATTTTCTCCTTGTTTTTAATAACAAATAATTTAATATTATAGTCCATTATATCAACACGATAACATTACCATTTTGAATTAAAATTCATCCTAAGCGAAAAGTGGCCTCTACGGCACCCTTAATTTTGGCACTTTGTTACACAGTGTATTTAGTGTAATTATAAAATTGAATACAAAGGAGCAGAGTCATCATTACAAACGTTTAGTAACTTTAGATGAATATTTGTTTCTTCTTTCTCTGTCGAAGTAAGTTCCTTGTATGTATTTTCTGCATATATCTTTGCTTTCTCCGCCTTCCAACATGTCCTCCATTTTTACTCTACATCTTATAAATAAGAAGTCTTTTTTTTCCGAAGAATTAGAGTTAGTACGTTATAATGAAGCAAAACAAATTTCTGGCTAGATATAGAGATGAACATATGACATATACATTATACAGTGCCCCCCGATTGTTTTGTCGTCTCTTGAAAAATACAACAAATATTCGAATTAAAGTTTGGCTTGGGATCAGCCCTGCTTGGTTGGAAATCAATTTGTGACATAATTTTAGTTTCGAAAAATCAAGGGTGCAAAGTAAAGTGCTGTTTGGGGACGAGATACGCACAAATGTTATTAAGAAAAGTTGTTCAGAATGAAAACCCAGTAAACGTGCAAGATTTCGGAAGTTCTGGGCCTACTTTTAATTTTTTGAAGTTTTTAATTGGATTTTTGAAGGAACCGAAAAATTTTACTTAAAAACTATTCAAAATAGAAGGTAATGACTGTGTAACAAATTTTAAGCCGATAGGAACACTTCGGTATTTTATTTAAAATATTTAATGCAGGTAAATTGAGGATTTAATTATCAACTTCCTCTGAATTAAAAAGTAGGCCAAACCAACAGAAAAACACCAAAAACTGCACCAAAAACTTTTTTTTTTATAGTAGGCCAAGGAAATTTTGCACGTTTACTCAGTTTTTCATTCTGAACAACTTATCTTAATAACATTTGTGCGTATCTCGTCCCCAAAGAGCACTCTACTATTGTGCAAAAAACGTTTTTTGAAAATTTCATGAGCACCCGTTATTTTTCGAAACTAAAATTATGTTTCCTACCAAGCAGGGCTGATCCCAGAAGCTCTCAAAATTCAATTCAAACATTTTTTGTCTTTTTCAAGAGACGACCAAACAATCAGGACAGTATAACTTCTTTGTTTTTGAATTTACATACGATGTTGTATGAACATTTGGAATAAATTTTGACTTCTTGTTTTGGAGTTAAAGTTTCAGATTTATTTTTCTTAATATTAGGTTATGGTGACTTTCTAAATGTTATTGAGTTGATAGTTCTGAAATCGATAATTTGTTTAGAGGGAATCTCTCTGCATGTAAGTATATCGAGTGATGATTCAGTCGCTGGGTAATAGGATTTTACATGTAACCTGCTTTTCGTAACTGGTTAAGTAAAAGTTATTACTTTAGAAAATTGAATTATTATTGAATATTTGGTTTTTCATGACAATTTTTGAGTTTTTATATACAGGGTGGGCCACGTTATTCGAGACGGTCTGTAAATAAAGGCTACTTTCTTAAATTATTTTGAATTGTACAGGGGGACCCAAAAAAACTGTGACGCCTATAAGTTACATATTTTTAAATGGAACACTCTCTATTTTATTGTTTTATTGTGATTTACATACAAAATATTTCATAAGGGTTCTCTATGCCTAATTGTTAAAGTTTAAGAGTTATTTTAATTTTTCATAAAATCGAAGACTCTCAAAACACTTCATAACCGAAATATGGCTATCCACGATGTCCAAATTCAAGTGTAAATTTAGATATCTTATTCGATTTGTTGCTTCAATTTTTTAATTTTACTTTAATGATATACAGAGCGTTTAATATACTCTCATTAATTCCTACCATATTCACAAATAAATAACTTAGTTAACTTAAATGGAACACTCTGAATATTTTTGTAATATTAAATAGCAAATTTAATTTACTTTTAGGAAGTACTGAATTTCCTTTGTCAAACATCAAAAGCTACAGTATTGAATTTTTTATAGAATTTTGTTACAAATGATAGAAAATTAAACTAGATTAGTTAGTATGAAATCAAGCACCTGTTATAAGTTGTTTGTAATATTTTGTCCCAATTTCATTTAATGGACGGCATTTCAAATTAATTAATTATACTTGGCTTTATCGGCAACGTGTGTTACAAGCACACACATGCCGTTACAGTTAACTGTTGGCATTTTTCTTAGTTTATACTATTCACACGTGTCAATGTTTACACGAGATGTCGCAAGACACACATTTTACTTTAATTAATTATTTGTTGTCTTTATTGTTTTGTTGTAATTTAAAATATTATAATTTGTACGAAAATAAAAACATAAAAATTTTTTTGTTTAAAGTTTGATTGGCAGCTGACCATTGCGACATTTTATTCAAAAAATTTGACATTTCGCATAAATATTCTTCAATTACTTCCGAGTGCAAACTTTAAAAAAATTCTAAATTGGCGGGTTTAAGATCATCAAGTAACACACAATTGGGTGCGGAAATGAGAGTCTTACCAACTCGTAATAGAAAAGGTACATATTTTCTGATCATGACGTGTGTCAATACCACAAAACAATAATTTATTTGTACCTATAGATGAAACGAATACATATTATTTTGTTGTGTGACAGAAACAGAAATAGATAGGTTATAAAGAGATAACGTGTAAAAAGTATGAAACATTTTAAATCTACATATATAAACCGTTTAAATAGAGTACAGTTCAATGTGTTATCTTCTTCTAACATTATAAATAATTGTTTATGTTTAAGCAATATAACATGCCGTTATGGTATTGCTTTATAACCCCCCCCAAACAAAAACAACATATTTCACAAATTATACACAAGATATTGCCAACTATTTAATACAATAAGTTTGAAGTGTAACTCCACCAGTAACCTCGGAAAATAAAAACAACGGAAAACTGACCAATTCAACTAATCTGTTCTCTCACGTTCAAAAAAGATCTATGGTCTTGCTGATCAAAAATCAGTTTTGAATTCTAAGTGTTTTGAAACGCACTTCAACCAAATAACAGAACTATACCAGTTATTTACGTAACATGTGCGGAAACAGATTCTCTCGGCTTTTTTACAACCTGAATGCCAAAGGGTAGCAGTGACACGATTTCTAACATATACGTTTCTAATCTGCGCCAATACGACATTTAAACATTGGTGGTTCGTTTCGCAATCATATTCTTCCTATAAATATGGCTGTTTACTTACAGTACGTTATACAGTACGATCAAAACCTTATGGCACCAGCGCAGAAACGCATTTTTTAACTAAATAAAAATGCAGTAATGATTGGTAAATGACACAGATATTATTACTAACCTAAACTTCTATTTTATTATAAGAGTATATTTTTAAGTTGGGCTTTACACTCTGATGTCACGTTTGTCGCGCGGCTTGGTGTCTTCCGATGTTGACTTTACTCTAGCTATTTTACTTCGTGAATTTTACTATATTAATGAAGCATACATTTGCCATCTGACATTCAGTTAACCTATTTAATTGTCAAACTTTTATTTGAAGATTTAAATTGTTTTCCTTCATTTACTAAAACCTGCGTAGATTATGCATGAACGGTGTAAGTAAATCAACAAATTGTCTGTAGAAAGCTTCTTAGGTGGAGTGTATTTTTTTTTGTCGTTCGGGATAACAACGTTTCTGTGTTATTTTTATTTAATTGTTTCATAGGTAAAGAGTGCAAAAAATTTGTTGCGAATGTATTAGACGCTATCGAATTTTCAAAATTTTTATTTGAGTTCAAAATGTTCTTGTGAAGAACAAATAATAGTTGTTCTATTTCCAAAGAGTCCCGGGTATTGCCTAAATTGATTTTTTTTCTGGAGTTAAAATTTTGTTTCAAATACTCGGACAAATACTCACCAGTCCGAAATTAGACCTGCTGAAGTTAACCCCGCAATTTCCGAATTAAATAAATTTAAAGAAAGAAAATTTTCGTAGCTCCGCACTTCACAAATTTTGTTATTTTATTGATTGTGGTATAATTGTGGCATGTTGCGTTATAAATCGCATGTTCTTTAAAAAATATTACTTTTATTTAATTATGCGATTATAGATTTTGTTTGTGTCGCATTGTGCCACAAACACAAAATCTGTAACTTTGGACGAAACAAATCAATTTTTTTTAGACGTCAATATTAATTTGTGCTACCAGTCATTCAAAAATATTAAATATCAGTTTCCGTTTTACAAATAGGAAATACTGTTAGTTGAGTTCAAGATCCAGTACTTGTGAATCTAGAATCGGGTTTAAAATTATGATCTAAATTCTGATGCAAGATCTATATATATATATATTTTTGAGAGCTCTAATTGTAATATCGGAAATTCAAGCTGCTTCTACAAAATCCATTTGAACTGATAATTTTGACGCAGCAAAATATCGCAGATTTGTTCTACCAGCGATAAAAAAAACCTGTGGTGCGCGCTTGGCCTAATGTAACAGAATTAAATAAAACTAAAAATTTTGAAATTGCGGGCTACGAAAATTTTGTTTTTTTAATTTATTTAAGAAATGCCTTGAGATAAGGACATGCGATTTGCGGCACAATTGTAGCACGATCAATAAAATGACAAACTTAGTAAAGTGCGGGGTTAACTTTATACAGGTCGAAATGAGACGCTATCGAATTTTGAAAAGTTCTGTTTAATTTTAAAGTTACGTGACTTATAAGTATCTGAAGTTTTGGTTGCATTGCTTCAGTAATAAATCTAATGCTTACATGAAAAAACAATTCAAAATTGACTGTTGTAGGAAAATTCCATACTCAAAAAAAAATAACAGAAACATAGTAATAAACAAAAAAACCTCTATAGCCACACGTCTTTAAATCTTGGTTACGCCAAGAAAAGTCAATTTTATTTTATATTGACTCTAATAATCATCTAGAACAGTATACTTTTGAAATTACGACGTTGTAATCAAATTTTAAATTCACTTCAATAATATTTACATCAAACAAAGTTTGAAAATTCGATTGCGCATATGATTAAAAAGTAGAACCCAATTTGTTTAATTTATGAAGAACTCTTGAACTATTTGAAAGACACCAACACGAGCTCTTAAAAATGGGTTTTCTCGCTTTGCGTTTAGAAGCCCAAATAAGGCATTTGAGTGCGTGGCGTGCGGGATTAAACAAGTAAAATTTAGTGCATTTATGTTGGTGAACTGCCATACTTCCGTCAAAAATTAATAGAAATACTTTTTTTTTTTTGATAAAGTAATATAAAACGAAAAGTAGGTAAATAGTATAAAATTATCATGTCAGAAGACCCATCAACCACTCATTTGTTCCTATGCTACGCGACTCGTTCGAAATTTTAAATCAGCAATTATGTAGTAGCATAAGTAAGTAGATGAACAAAATATTTTGTTTACGAAAATAGAAGGAATAAATAATTCTATAAATTCAGTTTAAATAAATTTGAAAAAAATATCAAATTTGGCTACATTCTAGTTTTATAAATTAAAACACTACCTGCAATTCACTAAGCAAAGCTATTTAGAAAAATTTATCGCATGATTACTGTCTTTAGTTTACTCCTTTTATCTGCTTGTGTGCATATTTTTCTGTTGCCCTAATCGTCTTTTTACAAAATAGGTATACCTTCCTCGTGTGCAAAAATTAGTTAATAAAATGTCATACGTTTTAGTAGCACTTTCTTAAGCACTTTTATGGCACTCGATTGGTACTTAATTCTAAAGAGTGAGTACGAATTTTCATTTATTATGTGTTAGTGCCCAAATTTAATAGCGCTCTCGTGGTAAGTATACAAAATTTGTTCGTAAAACATTAACTTTGGAATTTTCTTTTATTTCGTTTTGTGTATTTAGTCGGCCATTTTGATTTAGTCGGCAATACCTGTTTGATTTTTATTTACTGTTTATTTTATGATGTAACGTACTTAATTTATTTTATAATTAAATATACTCCACCTAAATGCGTAATGAATCGTAGCTGGCTATAAAGATGACACACTCAACTGTACTATACAAATAATAAGAACTTTTCCAGCAAGTTACGGTTTGTTATTGCAAACAATTGAAAACGTCTTATTAACAATTTTCTCCGTTGTTATAGGAAAGACAAGAACAAGAGAAAAATACAGGATTGTATACACTGATCGTCAACGTTTAGAATTAGAAAAGGAATTTATATTTAACAATAAATACTTGACACTGAACAGAAAAACCGAATTAGCTGGTGTGCTAGGTTTAACTGAGCGTCAAGTAAAGATTTGGTTTCAAAATCGACGCGCGAAAGATAGAAGAATGATTAAGAAACGACTGGAAGATGTTAAAACTGATAGTGCTAACAGTGTGCATAGGAATCAGCACCATCCTTTTGTGCACCCTCAACCGTACCGAAAAGAAATTAAAGATGATAGTTTTTTCATGCCAGAACCGTTTAGAAGAGACGAGAAAGAAGGAGCGCTAATGAACGAAAGCTGTTCAAAGGATGTCAAGCAAGAACTTGAGGCGTTGCCTTTGAACGGCAGCGAAACAATGATGTGATTGAATATACTTAGATCTGATGACGTTTTTGATATTGTTTTATTATTTTTTTTCTTAATAGGCTTAAGTGCAATTATTTTGTGCAATCTTTGTAATTAGAACTAAATATAGACATTTGGAGACTTTGTTTCTTTTCGCGAAAAATATTAGGAGTTACGGGGGTAGAAATAGATAGTGTAAATTCGTATTTGTTTCAGGTAAAACCCGAACGAAAGACAAATATCGAGTTGTCTACACAGATCACCAAAGGGTCGAGCTCGAAAAGAATTTTATTACAGTCGATACATCACCATCAGACGTAAAGCAGAGTTAGCGTCAAATTTAGGGTTATCGGAACGTCAGGTAAAAATTTGGTTTCAAAATCGTCGAGCGAAAGAGCGCAAACAGGTAAAAAAACGCGAGGAACTACATCATAAAGAAGGTACAACTATTCTTCATCAACAGCATACGGGTTTAATACAACAAAATCAACATCAACCACAAGTCACACATCCAATTGTGCCCGTACCGGTTGGTCCATTAATGTGACCTGGAAAGGAATTTGCGCCTTCTGATTGGTTTTCTTCAGAAGATGACAACACCGTCATTTTGTGATTGTAGTGACGGGTTTTTTGTTTCGTTTTATAGATCTGAAATCGTTTTAAGTGCAATAGAATTTTGAATTTTGATCTCGTTGAATACTGAGAAACATTTCCTACCGGTGTCTTTGTTACGGTGACATTAACGTTTGCTTAAAATCAACATGTAACATAATATTTATAATGTTAGCTGTAATGTTTCCCATAGTTTACGTACAAATATCGCAACTGCTCGGATACATACAAAAATTGTCCAATTTCTGTTTATGACAGTAAGTTACACCTATGACAAGTGACAAGTTGTGATAATTTCTAGCAAATGCGACTAACGCTTGCATTTTTTCGAAAAAAATCGCTTTTATTATTTTAGTTCCACTGCACGGATAATCTCAAAAAAAAATTTAAATATTTGAATTTAGAATTGCGGAGGTAATACATCTTCTATCTTTTAATTTACACTACCTTTATTTAGGTTATCAAAGAATGATATCACTTTTATCTTTTATAATTGTGCCACAATTTTTTTTTTGAAATTTTATAACCATTAAAAATTTTTGCAAAAGTTTAAAGAACCCGCTACTACATTTAGAAACGTTACGATGCAATTGCAACATTACTGTCGCAAATAACGACCACAAACTTACGTAACTAAACTTTCGTTTATCTTTTACTTTTGCCTCAATCTAAAAATAATAAAAAAATTTAATTGTCATAAATAAACAACTTTGATGATATTAAGGTATTAAAACCGTGCAAACAAAGATTTGATAAAAAATATGTGCTATAATCGGATTTCCCAGAATGTTTTATTTAAATGAGAGAAAATGCAAGTGGGCGTTGTCGCAAAACACAAATATGTAAATAATATAAATAAATATATAATAGTAATAAAATTTTAATAAAATGCACAAATAAGGGTGGTAGAATAGTTTTATTTATTTTTTAGTAAATTAGCACAAATGCGTACATACAATGCTTTCAACTTTTAAAAAGTATTACGTCGACGTTAATGGTACTAATATATTTAAAAACAAACTTTGTGTATTTGTTCATTGTGCCTTATGGTTTTTTTTAAGTATTTTTCAAATTAATAGGCTTTGGTGCTCTTTAGAATGCGATGTTAAGTTTTAAGTTCTCAAATATATTTAACTTTATTTCCAATTTATTCTTTATTTCGTTACTACATATACCCAAATTCATTTTTTGTAATTAAGAGTGAACTACACGACAAAAATTCATAGAAAACGTATAAAAGGATTTCATTGTTGAAATAAAAGAAAAGGTTGTCGAGTTGTCTGTTAAAGCGAAACAAAGTGAGGCTTGAGCGGTCCCCAGAGTGTCGTAGCAGTTACGGCATTGGAACGACTCAACCCCCACGTGTACTACACCCTAGATTTTTCTTGGAGCCATCCCAAAATACAGATCTATAGTTAACATTACAATAAAACTTAATTCTTGTGCGTTAATCAAATGAGGAAATTTTTATAGAGGCGAAAGCAAAGTATTGACATAAACTTCTACATCCGCAAGATACCTACAGGGAGCACAATATTAGGTAAGTTTTTAAACTACAAAATCAATGATTTTAAAAAGTTTATTTTTCACGCACGTAATCTTTGGAATATTAATAATAGGTATTTTACTTTTAGTGAATTTTGATATGTATCAACAAACGCAACTAATGCCAGCAACTGCTTTTAATAAATATTTAGATGTAAAAATCAAACATTCATTCTGTATATACTATATTCGACCGACAGCGCTCTACCCCAGAGAGGTCTCGTAAACTGGTGAGTTTTGATATAGGAACATGAACCCTTAAATGGTTTAGTTGCTGAGATACAGTGTGTTGACAGTTTAAAATAAAAATTAAAAATTTGTAATAAATCAAAAATGCCTTTAAAGTTTGGTGACCAATATGCTCTTCAAGAAAGTCATATTTTGACACAAACAAAATTTTCAAAAATTTAACTAGTGACAATTTTCACCCTCCTATTTTTTACGCTAGTGGACAAAATTATTTTTTAAAATTTTCTATTCATTTTTGGTCAAAAGATAATAACATTTTGCGATGTTGAAGTTATTTGCTTCTAAACAAAAGTCTGCAAGTACTGACATATTCCAAATTAATATGTGCAGTGAAATTTGCCCGTCGGCGTTTTGCTAAACAATTTGCTTCAATTCATACTATTAATTCCATTTTGAACTAAGGTTAAGCGTAAGAAGTAATACAAACTATTTTTGTGCTTAATTTCTAAGACCAATTGCGGCAGTGTCAGCAATTTAATGAAAATAAATATCACAATAACATAAAAGCTATCAGAATTAAATTCAAACAATCTTTACAGTAATTACAAAAGCTGTTTAAATTGTTGATCGTTTGCTTGCAATCACGTTCTGCAACGTTTTCTCATTGAAAAACGTGTCTTTGCGAGTAAGTCCGGATTGGACACTGAATATGTTCTTCGCAGCTTGAATTCTTGCTATTAGAGCTTCTTCAGTTTCGACGATGGTGTCATATACTAAGGACTTCATGTAGCCCCAGATAAAAAAGTCGATAGGGTTTAAATCGGGTGACCTCGAGGCTAATATTGGGGTTCACCCCGACCAATCCATTTATCTCTAAAACGTCTGTTTCAAAAATCTCTAGCCGCTGCAGAAAAACGAGCAGGTGCCCTATCTTGCTGAAACCAGATGTGTTCTCTAATATTTAACTGTACATTTTCCAACAATTCATCTAACAATTCTTCCAGAAACCGAGTATAAATAGCTCCACTTAATTTATTTGGTAAAAGGTAAGGTCCAATTACCCAATCGTCAACAATACCCACCTACACATTCACTGTAAATTTATACTGAAATCCCCGTTCATGATCAGAGTGCGGATTTTTGTCATCCCAAATGTGACTGTTTCGAGCATTGAAAATGCATTCCCTAGTAAATGTGGCGTCATCGGTATACAATACATATTTTAGGAAATTACGACTTTCACGATACTTTTGTAGATACCAGTTCGAAAATTCCATACGTATCGGAAAATCCGTTGGTTCTAATGCTTGAACCATCGTGAATTTGTAAGTATTCAATATTTGCTCTTTTAAAACTTTCCAAAAGATTGTCAACTCTTAATGCACGACCTAGAGTTCAAATATTTAAATATTGTCTTTCAGAAATATTATTTAATGTTTCTTTTTCCAGCCGCACAGTCCTTTGTTGTTCGTTGCCTTCCAGCATCATTTCTTTTAATTAACAAATTTTCGTCTCTTTCAGCCTTTTTTCAATACTTGCACATATACAATGATAAGGAATTCTATGATTGTAGAATCTTTGTTGATATAACCTAGCCGGTTTTTACCATTTTTTGAGATTCCTCGTAGATAATCAACATATCGATCAAATCTTCAAATGAAAAATTAATTAAGGCTGTTCTATCACTCATGACAATTTCAGATTTCTAGTAGGCGGTTCACTATTTTTATTTCTTGTTACATGAATAGCTATTTGTTGTTTTTTTTGTTTCTAAACTGTTTAAAATGCACGTCATGTACAAAAAAAATTGACATCAACAATTCAACAATATATGATTTATCTATTAATATTAATCGGCTTCCAAGTCTGGCCTGTTGCGCTCAGAAAAATTCGCCCGCGAGTACATTCATTTCACAATTCTCCAAGAGTTTTCAGTATTTATCGTTTACTTAACCCACACTACTGTGTGGTCCAGGCATCAAAGAAGACCAAAGAGGTTGTTCTGTTTGGGGAATGTTTATTTTCATCACCAACTCTTTAGATGTCTTGATAAAATTCGTCGACAACGTTAATAAGGACAAGGTGTTTTTTTCACTCCAACATCCCCGTTTTCAACTCCCATTAAGAAGGCCCAATTTTGGTTGGAAAATCTATAAATAAATAATTGAGGAGTATAACAAGATTTGCAAACTTTTGTTTAGAAACAAATATCTTCAAAACCGTTCATTTTAGCATCATCAAATGTTATTACTTTTTCGACCAAAAATGGATAGAAAATTAATAAAAAAACAAAAAAATATATGCTACAGTGGCGTAAAAAATAGGAGGGTAAAAATTGTTACTAGCTCCTTATAGCGCGTTGCTGGTTAACTTTTTAAAGAGTTAGTTTATGTCAAAATATGACTTTTATGAAGAGCATACTGATCACCACCAATTTAAAATTTTAAAGACATTTTTTATGTATTGCATATTTTTAATTTGTATTTTAAACTTTCAACACCCTGTATCTCAGCAACTAAGCCGTTTAAGGGTTCATGTTCCTATATCAAAATTCACCAATTTACGTGACCTCTCTGGGATAGAGCTTTGTCGGTCGAATATAGCATCACCCTGTATATACCAGCCATATGTGCTCTGTAGTTGATTGTACGCCCGGTGACAAAAATAAAGCCCACGGACTCTATTCTCAAATGTCGAACAATCTTTGTAGTAGTCGACATTTGTCGAATAGTAATGTCGTATGAACAATGTATTATCAAATACCACTCGACACGTAAAGGCGTGTACGACAATTTATTCGTAGTAGAAGTTTGCCAACATCTCAAAACAGTTCAAAAGTATGTGTTTCATGAAAACTTTAACAGATAGGTGACAGACGGATGATGTGGTTTTGTAAAAAAAATGTTTATGTGTATATGTGGTCAATTGGATAGAATGCCATGTCGTGTACGATCAACAATGTGCTCTAAGGGTATTCTACAATATGACTACTAAAAATGTCATATGCTACTTTTGAGAATTAGAATGTTTAGATATTAGTCGACATTTACTTCGAGTCGTACACAATATTAACAGGTGACATTTGAGAATACGGTCCCAGTCTTGAAATATCTTTGGTAAAAAGCATAGATTCTAAAAACAAAATAATAATAAGAACTAAAGACAAACTTTGAATACCATTACGAATGATTTAATACCGACCAAAAACATAAATATTTAAGTATTTCCAACACTTAATGCTATTCTTTTATAATTATTTAATCATTAACATTTAAGTATTATTCTTACAATTAAATTGGCAAAACAAACATATGGTTTAATAATAATGATAATAATAAATATTTATTGAGCAAAAAAAACAGTTACTCAAAAGGACAGACATGGCTTGTATTTTTGTCAACAAGCATTGATATTATGTCACCAGAACTATAGGTTGTAACCATTACATTAGAAATAAAACGTTTCAAATAAAAAATTGTGCAAAAAATTATTTAAAAAAAAATTGTGTAAATATTTAAAGATACTCTAAAAAAACAAAAAATGTCAATTTTTCAGTAGGTATTATTTTGGTTTGACCCAAAATGTAATCTAAATTAAACTAAGGATACTAAAAATAACTCCACAAAACCCTGTAACTGATAACTTGTGTTTTTGAGTTGAATGAAGTGTTGTAACGTTTGTGTCATAATGAGATTTCCATCGTCAGTTTTTCGTTGTTCTGATTTTGTTTTTTTTTTGTGTTTGGTTGGTTTCTCGAACGGTACGCTTAAGCTGAGGTGGAGCTCCATCCTTTTCGTTGGAACGATTAGCTCTGTTCGTATCTAGAAAAAAGCTGTATCTGAAGACAATAGAATAACTTACATTTCTTAATGATAAAAATAGCATGACCCTAGTGTATATATTTATTAACAAAAATACAGTCCACACACTTATTTTGTAAAGATACTCAATTCTATTGAGATTGTCTCTTTTCTCTAATTTGGTTGTAGACACATGAGGGTTTTTTTCAGTTGCTAGTATTCATTTACTGATTTTCACTCTTTAACTATGCGAGTTTCTGCATGTTTTTTAACTTTCGAACTGTAGTTTTACTGGTTTTTCGATGATTATAAAAACAGCTGAAGATCTTTATAACCACGTATTGTCAAAATTTTAATTTCTGCGAGCTTTGCTGGCATTTTCATAATCATCTCGTTAAAATAAAACCAAAGCAATTTTTGGAATGACGCCATATGTCAAATAATGGTATTTTATTTTTCATTTATTCGTAATGTTAATTTGTTTTATTTTCTTATCGATGAGCACAACAAACTTACCTGTATAAAGTGGAAAATATTTAAAACTGTAGTCATATACACATATCAAAATTTAGTAAGTAACTTCTATTTTCATATAACATAGTTGTCTAACCATACGGGACTTCTTCCAGAAAAGTAATGCGTCACAGAATAAATGCTCTAAATTAATGATCCTTTGTAATTGTGAGTATCTAGTGGCTTGTTCATATTTTACAAAAACTAGTAGGTAGGATAAAAAAAAATTCAGCAAGATATATACTAAGGAAACAAGAGTTTCAATACACTGAGGTCTATAAGTCTGTAACATAACTTTTAACAGGAACACAGCTTACTGTTCAAAAAATCTTTAAAATGTTCATTTTATTCTAAAAAAGGTAATTTATTATAATATCGGATGTAAAATAAAAAACTGGACTGGGTAGATTCTTGGAATTTTCTTTGACATTTGTTAATTTTTAAACAAAGTAGTCAGCTGATAAAAAGTTCAGGTTAGAATTCAAAGTATCTAAGAAAACTTTCATTTTTGCCAATTTTAGATTATATTAATATTGATAAAATAATTAAATTAATTCAATTCTACGCCCTGTAATTGTTTTTGAGTGTGACATCATCGTAAATATTTTTTTTTAAATGTTTATTTTATTAGTAGTGTAGCAGGACGCAAAAATGTTGACATGGTAGTTCAAAATATTGTCACTTTCGATAAGGAAAATTTGAAAAAAGTATTATTGAAATGCAATATAAAAATCAAGTATAATTATAGTTTCATTTTTGGATCTTTGCAGTTATGGTCGCCACCTAAAGCGTATGAATTAAAATTTAAACATATATAAAAATATTTCGTTATTTCATTACTTACTGATGACTAACAGCTATCTTTATTTACTACGCATAACAAAAAATAAATAGTTAAGACGTTTGTGGTTTTATATTGACATACAACTGCAAAGATCTAAAAATTAAACTATAGTAGTAGAAGATGGAATGACGTCACATTCACAAAAACAAATGATAATTGCCTTTGCAATTTAAAGTAAAATACCTACCTCATTATTTAAGACATCCTGTAGATCAACATTTTAATTTTGCTTGGATGGAATGACAATCCATTCAGTCGTATGCTATATGCAAACTATAGGTAGGCTTCCATCGCAAAATTAAACTGAGTCTACTAACGGACGTTATATAGAAACAAAATAGTGACAGCTTTACAAAATGACATTGTAACTGTTGTGTCACGTTACCCTCAGTCTTCCTAAAATTTCAAGAAAGCTCATACAGTTCTACCATTAACCATTGTTCTACTCAGGTTTCGCGGTTAATGGTGGTATCAGCAAAATATTTGGGGTTCAGTTTTTTTTTTAAAGAATATTGCACATACAAAATCCAGTTCATCTGAGAATTGAACGAGCTGCGAATATGATAGAAAGATGTCATCGCCGTTCACAATTGTTTTTCAGATGAGACCACTTTTTCTTTAAATCACAACTCAAAAGAATTTGAATGCTAAGGATCCACGATAGCATAAAAAACGTATTGGTTGACCTGTCCCAGCATTTTGCTAAGCAATAAACCGTTTTCTGTTAAAATTAATGTACCAGACTTTGGACATTAATTCTTACGAGAAAAGGGATTAAAACACAGTGTTGTCTTCTCCGAGAGAAAATTTAAGCTTATGAATATCTGGAAGAACTATAACTAAATACGGGAAAGATGATAAAGTGGAAGAAAAATATTACTAACACAATATCCGAGCACGTGGAACACAAATGTAATCTAGAAAATAAAAACATTTAAGTATGGGTTCAAAGTGTGTGTCATAAAGTAAAATATATCTCTCATTGACAGCCGATATCACATACTGGAGAAGCGGTATCATCGTCAACCAGCTGAAATGGTGATAAAATTTATATCGCATGAACGAAGAGCAGAATACGATAGGAGGTTTGGAATTCGACCCTAATCGATCAATAAAAACAAAACGAAATGGTGGAAAAAGGATTGCAACTTCATAAAGTAGCAGTAAAAAAAAGAAAAAAAGGTCCTTAAATTCAGAAGTAGTCTCATTTTAAATTTAAGAATATCAACAAACCAAAAAATTTAACCTGGTAATAAAACTTGGTACAATTGTTTAAAACAAACATAGCAACGATTTTTTTAACATGGATTAAATTTAACTTTTGGTGCAACATCAAAGGTCTCTTTTTCGCACGATTTTTGTATTCTTTATATTCTTTCGCTTTTTTCTCTTACTTGTTCCACAATTCTCCTTGTCCCAAACAAACACACAGACGAACATACAGACAAGCACACAATCACCTATATTAATTTAAATAATATGAGCGATAAAATACACCTTATCACCAAATTTTTCATTATTTGGATAGTTTTTTTAAATTTCTTGCTTTACAATTTTTATTTTTTATATTAAAAAAAATTTTATAAACTCAAAGATGCTTCTCACGTCTTTAAACCTTTTGACCCCTCCCTCCCCAAACGTAATCGGAATACACCACTGATTTCGCTGCGTGTGTGAACTTCGTGTGGCTAGCGAAGCTATTGTCGGTTTTGTTTTTCTGGCTACAACTACGTTTCTTGTTCCTGATAAAATTTGGCTAAACTTAGTAACCGTTTCGGTCGCATTATGTTTTTTTACAAATACAGTTTATTTTACTTCATGGACGTGTTGTTACAGTCACTGCAATGGTACTTGTCTGGTTTAAAATTATCTGGCATCATTTAAACATCAGTAGCATGTTCCAAGCGAGGACATCAAGTCAGGACAGTTATCTACCCTGCATGCTTACTATCCTGGCTTGAAAAGCACTACCCTTGTGTATATCGTCTATAAAGATCTTGTAACTTCTTTCGTATTTGCAGCTTTCTGTGATTTTTTCCCTAAACCAACGTTCTTTAGCATTTCAAACTTTTTAGATTTTAATCTATTTTTGTTTCAGTTGGATTATTTCCTTTCTCGTGCATTCATTTTCTTCTGTGTTTTGTCAAGTTTTAAGTACACTTATTCTAAAATATTATTTTTTTATAATTCTTCATTTAACATTAATGTAAGTAGGTAATAGTTCTATTCTCTTCTTCAAACTCTCGTATATTGTTATTGCCTTTTTTGTAAAATGTTTTGTCATAATAATTCCAGTTAAAGATCTCGATATCTTTCTTTGTTGATTTTACTTAAAAAAATCTGGCATAAAAAATCATAAAAACACGAGTGGATTGTGATGTATTGTGGTTACATTGAAATAGAAGAGCGGTCAGCCTTAGAATATGAACTTGTCGAGTTTTTTTATTTATTAGAGTAGTGTTGGCACTACACTGTACACTCATGAAATTTAAAACTTGGACACCACAATTTCTGTAAACAAAAGTTTGCACATTGTGAAGCGGGCTTAAGGGTATCATTTACAATTTTAACAGCAGGTAGTCTCAGCAGGGGTTATCTTATAGAAGGACTGTAGAATGAATCATTACACTAAGCACGTTTTAGAAAATAGGTAATTTACGTTGCTTACTTAATTTTTTCTTTAAAGAATATATTTGAAGGTATCGCTAATTAAACACCATAGCTCGATTAATTATCGAATCAAAATTTTGTTTAGGAAATGTTTACAAAATAAAATTAGAAATAATTTTGATTTAAAAACGTCTACAAGCAATAACTTTTAAATTAAATCAAAAACTAAACATGGTTATTTGGGTTGACTGATTATTACTTATTTTTAAATAAATCTAACCTACTAATTATTGTAAGTTATTAAAAAAATCATTAAACTCTCTATTCATAATATTTAGTCCTTACAAAATGTATATTTTATGACGTTTCATTTTTTCTGTAGTTAATATAAAAAGTGAAAATAAAAACTAAGGCAATTCTTATTGTCAACGTATATATTTAGTTTTTGACAAGAATTTATTACATAATTATAATTAAGATACCAAGTTATAGTTTAAAATTAAATGAAAACTTTTTTTTAAATAAAGGTATTACTATATAAATAAATATAAGAAATCAATAATGGGTGTGACCTCCATTATTATTGATACATTCTTGGAGGCGTCTGCTCATTGACGCTATCAAGGTATCAATATAATTAATATTAATCGTTTCCCATGCGGTATCAATGGCTGCAATTAGTGCATTACGGTTTACTGGTATAAAATTTGGCCCTTGTTGTCTTCGGATAACAGCAAGTATTCGAGCCCAAACATTTTCGATAATGTTAAAATCTGGGCTTTTGCTGGCCAGGGTAACAGCTCCAAGTTATTTTCTCGTATCCAATTGCGCACAACCCGCGAAGTATGAATAGGGGCGTTGTCCTTTAACAACAAAAATACATTATGAAAATGTTAATTCAACAGATCCCGAACTATTTTTGGAGAAAGTATAGTGAAATAAGAATACTTACTTGTTGGAAAATATAATCTTCGTCTGGATAAAACACTTCGACTGAAGGTTTCATAATAGTTTCCAAAATATCTAAATACGCAGCAGAATCAAGACGTCCATCGATAGCCCAACAAACTCCTGGACCCCGCGCGCTAACCCAACCCCACACATTCACAGAAAATAACCACTTCGTTTTTAGGACATATGTGATTATTTTCGTAACGAGTTCCTTCCATTCTAAAAACTTTTAGTGGTCCATCGTTGCGGCTATTGAACGTTTTTTCGTCGCTAAAAATCACTCGATTCCAAAATTCCAAAGGTTCGTTCACATATCGCCTTGCAAATTCCAGACGACGTCTCATATTTTCGTCACTGAGAACTTCTTTCGCAGCAGCATTATACTTCTTTATTCCCATCTCCTTTAATCTTTTTGTGCAGTTATACGGCATCCGGGAAAATGTGTATCTGCTATAGCCCTGAGTATGTAGCAAATGGTTGTTCTGTTACGTAATGAAACAACTCGAGATCTTGAGCACGTGTAGATACTTTAGGTCTACCACTTCCGATGGCTCTTTCCAAAGTGTGTTCAAGATTCCATTTTACTCGGTAATGCCCTACGGTGCTTTTTGGTATATCTAACATACGTGAAATTTCACGCACGCTACGGCCCGCCGCTAATTCCGAAACAATCCGCGCTTTCAAATCAGCACCGAGATGAGGTGGCATTTTCACAACACTTGAAATTTTAAACTAAAATGGAATTTACATTTCTTACTTTATTTATTGGTTCACACTACCCCTTCTCAAACAGTAGGTAATTGTTTATTTATTACATACTTCTAATGACCAATGTAACAACCCTTAGAGCAATATGACTCAAAGGAAGTAAATTAAACAAGCAAGGATATTCTATTGTTATTGAAACTTATTCATAAAGTAAAAGCCATTTCCTTATAATGCTAATGGACAGGATTTTCTTTTAAGTATTAAGATTACAATAGAGGACTTATAAACTTTCGAAAATATCTAATTATAAATATTTACACTGCAATTGCGCTTTTCCTTAATAATTTCTTAGCAATAACATACACGTTCTTGGTTTTAAGTTGTCATAAATTTGATATGATATAAATTTGTGTTTCTAATATTACATCACAAACTAATCTTTATTCGCCAAAAAATTGTTGCTTAAGTTGTAAAGCTTCGTACACACCTGAACAACAAACCGAGCAACAAACATAACAACGAACCGAAAGTCAAACAGAACGACAAACGATCTTTTATGATTTCCACAATCCGAACAACAAACGGAACGTTTGTGCTGTTCCCATAATTATTTTCAGTAGTTTTCAGTTCATATATATTTATTATTGAGAAGAGAAAATTGCGGAAAACAAGAAGATAGTGCCAACCAAATTTTTACGCACAAAGAAGAGTAAAAATTATAATTTACTTCGCTTTTTTTTATTTTGGAATTTCCCTGCCCAAATGATGCTAATAGGGACATCATTTTTTCTTGCATTCTTAAACACTGATTAATTTAAAACATTTTTCTTCTGTCAACTCCATAATATTACCTAAAACACAACAAACCCACAAAAGGGAGGACAAAAATAAATAATTTAATTCTCCCGCATAAGTTTGTTCGCCGTTTTGTTTAGATTCGTCCAAACCTGCAAACGCATTCGCGCGCATTTTCTTTGATGTCGGAGAAAAACCGACAAGTTGCGGGAACGCCGCAAACCGTTCGTGGAACAATCAGGACTTGCGAATCTGTTCTAAAATTCGTACGTAGCACCGTCCAAATTAATGTTCCGATTGCCGTTCGGTTCGTTGTTCTGTTTGTTCCTCGGTTTGTTGTTCAGGTGTGTACGAAGCTTTACAATAAGCATATTAATATGAACTATATCTTATGAAAGGAGAGTTATGTAACTATAATTAACGACTTAACGTTACGTTAGTAGATTCCATTTACTATTTACACATATTTTCTTGGAACATTCGATAATTAACTATCGGGATATGATGACCCTATACTTCGCAGGTTGTGCGCAACTGGATACAAGCAAATAACTTGGAGCTGTTACCCTGGCCAGCAAAAAGCCCAGATTTTAACATTATCGAAAATGTTTGGGCTCGAATACTTGCTGTTATCCGAAGACAACAAGGGCCAAATTTTATACCAGTAAACCGTAATGCACTAATTGCAGCCATTGATACCGCATGGGAAACGATTAATATTAATTATATTGATACCTTGATAGCGTCAATGAGCAGACGCCTCCAAGAATGTATCAATAATAATGGAGGTCACACCCATTATTGATTTCTTATATTTATTTATATAGTAATACCTTTATTTAAAAAAAGTTTTCATTTAATTTTAAACTATAACTTGGTATCTTAATTATAATTATGTAATAAATTCTTGTCAAAAACTAAATATATACGTTGACAATAAGAATTGCCTTAGTTTTTATTTTCACTTTTATATTAACTACAGAAAAAATGAAACGTCATAAAATATACATTTTGTAAGGACTAAATATTATGAATAGAGAGTTTAATGATTTTTTTAATAACTTACAATAATTAGTAGGTTAGATTTATTTAAAAATAAGTAATAATCAGTCAACCCAAATAACCATGTTTAGTTTTTGATTTAATTTAAAAGTTATTGCTTGTAGACGTTTTTTAAATCAAAATTATTTCTAATTTTATTTTGTAAACATTTCCTAAACAAAATTTTGATTCGATAATTAATCGAGCTATGGTGTTTAATTAGCGATACCTTCAAATATATTCTTTAAAGAAAAAATTAAGTAAGCAACGTAAATTACCTATTTTCTAAAACGTGCTTAGTGTAATGATTCATTCTACAGTCCTTCTATAAGATAACCCCTGCTGAGACTACCTGCTGTTAGAATTGTAAATGATACCCTTAAGCCCGCTTCACAATGTGCAAACTTTTGTTTACAGAAATTGTGGTGTCCAAGTTTTAAATTTCATGAGTGTACAAGATGTTGTACAAACCAGTCTTTCAACATTAGTTTAGGGGTCAAAACCTTAACAAAAACCTTAGTTTGTGCACCGAGGGAGAAAAGACGGTACGAAGAAAGTATCCCTGTGGATTGGTTGATACGTCTTCACATGATTATTGAAGTTTATCAGACTAACTAAAGGAAGTTTTCTTTTATAAAAATGTTACGATATTAAAGCTTATGTTGTTACACTACATCAATAGCTTTAAGACTTTAGCCATATGAAGTTTAAAAATATGTTAACGAAAACGTCTTCATGATGGAATGATATCTGTAAATGATTAACATCAATACAGTAAAATTTATTATTCTTTAATAGATTTGTTCTTTTCTAAGCATATTAAAATAAAAACTAGTTTTGTGTTTTTTGGCAGAGAAACTTCCGATAATCCGAATTTTCATATAGCATTACAAAAGGTAGAAATCAGAAGTTGTTTTACTGGTATTCGTTGAAAGAGAAACCATGAGAAAAGAACTGACGAAAAAAGTGGAGAAAAAGAGTATAAAATCGTTTAGAAGTTAAGGGGGAACATTTCAAACAATCTCTCGGGAGAGACAATAAGTCACTTGTAAGTTAGATGATAATTTTTGTTTGTATATAATCAAAAGAGCAGTCCCAAAAATTTTGAACCCACATTATTAGTTTCTTTATTATTTTCGAATTTTATTAAACATACATCTGATCGATTTAAAACTCCTATCTATGGATAAGTATAATACCAAATATAAAAATCTATTTCCCTTTCTTTACTTAGTTAAGTGTATACAATACCTTCATGTTGACAATATTAATCTCTGACAGATGGCAGCGCTAGTGCAACTTATTTTTATAGCAAATTTATACTAAGCAAGAAAAAGCCGGTGACATTATAACTCCAAAATTCTGGTTCAATTATGCTTTAACTGGTAAAACCTTGTTTTTTGACCATGTGTGTTCTAAGCAATCTTGACGATTTGTTGGATTTTAACAAATGAATTTCAGTTAGCATTTCATTGAGGATAGTATATATTAATAGTATAGCAGAGTTTCTGATGTAAAGATGTAAACGTTAGCAAACAAACTAATATCGAACCAATATCATTGACGACAATACCACCAATCTAGGTATGTTGTGCAATATAGCTTTCATGGCAACTATTATCACCTCATCGTTGTGTATGCATATACGAACGGTAGTCTAATTAATTTACTTACAAAGGACCTACTTTAATGAAGTCTACACTCATTGAGCAAATCTTCTGGGTCTAGTGTGATAACTTCTAGAAAAAACGCAAAAGCTTGAAAACCGAAAGAAACATGAGATAAGATAGAGTTTCCGGTATGCGCTTGTAACGAAAGCGATGACAAAATTGACGTTCTTAATTTTTTATAACTGTACAGGGTTATTCACTATAAATTACCTACCATTTACAATCGTTATTATTGCTCGTAGAAAAAAGTTATATATGAAAATAGTATGGTTCTAACTGAATTTTCTTAAAATGCTACTTCTAATAGGTCAGTTACTTGTCGCTTACAGGTAAAACAAAAATCATGATAGTTATGGTTAAATTCACGCAGTGGACCTTCTCGTAGGAGAAATGAACGGGGTTAAAATGAAACTAGTATTTTATTATTGCCGACGTTTCGACCAGTGAAGGCTTGGTACTTTCTCAATGCTCTTTAATTGAAAAAAAAAACAAGAATTTGTAGTTAGTTCGTTCAAATTTGTAAAGATTACGGTAATATTAAAAACAAACTTATCACAGATATTATGCGCAACGTTAATTAATATACATTATGTTAACATTTGTGTCTCACCTGAAAAATAGTTTGCAAAAGCTTACTATTTTTCAGGTGAGACACCAAATGCTAACCTTAGTAATATATTAATTAACGTTGCGATGTTTGTTTATAATATTACCTATTAATAACACCCTGTATATTATTACATTTTTAAAGAGATCTTTTTTTATTATAACATTTTTGAAGACATATTTTTCTGATTTCAAAAACATATCACATGTTGTCTTTTATCTGTTATTGAGTTATTAATCGTAGAATAACACAGTTACTAAATTACGGAATTTTTAATACTTGACGATTGATACTGGCGATATAGTATGTTGAAAAATCAGAAAAAATTACATACTATTGTTTTGCCCTGTAAACGCCGAGTAACTGAACTATTGATAGCATTTTAAGTAAATTAGTTAGAACCATGCAAATAACTTTGTTCCACGAGCACGAATAACGACAATAAGGGGTGGATAATTTATAATCAATAACCCTGTACTTGCAGTGGTAATAATCAAATAGACCAGCGGTATTGTCAGCACCTGGAGTATGGGGAAAATATCCCAGTTTTTAGCAAATGTATTATATATAAACAAATTTGTTGTGTCTATTAATAAAATGCAAATTTAAAAACACCAAACATAACCTTAGTTAGTTGTAGGTGCACTAAAGACAAAAATCCGTAATTTTGATTAGATTTAAGGCAAAATCTGGCAGTTGGAATTGAACATTGTATTGTAAATATTAGTTTTATTAACAATATTTTCAAAATATTTCTTCTATTTCTCAATATCTTTAATTTATACATAGTGATCCACTGAAAACGAAATACTGACTGACTGGTTGTGGTGTTTGTGGTTGACCATACACAGGTATTCAAAATAAACGTTGTTGACAGATGTGTTAGCAGTTTTATAGTAGATCCTTCATCTATCATGTGCCAACTATAGAAAGTATAAACCTTTAAATTTCTGAATCGCAGCTATAAGTTCGCAAGAATTATACAATAGCGAACAAACACCAAAAATCACCTGACAGCTGTTACTGACTTTTAGGAACTCTTTAATAGTGAGAATTGAATTCACCATTGTACAAAATGCGTGTCGACTATATTCCCTAGTGTTACAATCTCTTTCGAACTTACAGCAGGCGATTCGAGATTGTTATAGTTGGCTGTGATAACTGAAAGATCGACTGTGAAACTGCTAACACATCTGTCGACAAAGTTGTGTTAATGCAATGCATTTTTGTACGTGTTGCGAAGAGTCAACACCCAGGGTGTCGCAACACTTATTACTCAAAACAATCTTGTCATAATTAGAATTTCCTGTAACTTTATTTTTATTTAAGAAAATGATTTCAATTTGTAAAACACATATACTATATTGAAAGGTGTTTATTGGTATGTTGGGTTGCACTGCACAAAAAAATTTTTTTTTTAAGTAACAATTTTAAAATTATTTGTTATAAATGTGAGAAATTAAACGAAGAATTTGAATTTTCAATGTTCATGCCAGTTTTTACTTGAATGTAATTTGCTCTTTTCTTATTTTTCAACGTTCAATAAAACAAAAATTTCCAAACATCCAAAGCTACAGTTTTGTAGGTTGATGATCTGCTTTTTAGATTTCTTAAATTATACAAAAACTATATTTCAAATTAATATTTAACATAAATATTTAAACGTAAACAAAAGCAAACAAAATAAAAAAACACTTAAAATATAAATTAATTAGTATGACATGTTCAAATATGTTAGCTCAGCAATCTTAAAAAAATTATAACCAACTGTAAAAATTTTTAACTTTTGATAAGGACTGTAATAAACGGTAATACTTAGTATAAAATAACAAATTTTATAAATAAGGTTTTGAGAGACTCAAACAATTTATAAATATAACAAAGCAAAAATTTATCAAACTCAGAAAAGAAATATGACTTTAGAATTGTTCTTAACACTTACTCAGTTTTCAAATGTTTTACTTTAACAAAAATTAGATATAATCTCATTATTTCA
Source organism: Abscondita cerata (assembly GCA_030710515.1). Lineage (NCBI taxonomy): Eukaryota > Metazoa > Arthropoda > Insecta > Coleoptera > Lampyridae > Abscondita > Abscondita cerata. The sequence goes on along the minus strand of JALBCR010004301.1, from coordinate 1,362 downwards.
ATAAAAGGTAAATAAGATGTTCTACTAAATGTGAAAACCGAATAAGTCAATATGGTTTTCGGGGGGAACTGTGGCTGGTTTTCCCTGTGGATACGGTTATTTCCCGGGAGTGAACATATGTTCGCATTTTTCATTGATTCGCTATTTTCAAGGGGGGATTTTTTTTTTTTGCTGGTTGGGATAATCCAAGAAGACTCAAGAGAAAAGTTGCAATTTATTAATTCGGGACTTAAGGACTGGAGATTTGGGGATACGGGGAATACGGAGATGGTAGGAGATTCCATAGTCGAGATACCCTAGGAATGAAAGTACGGTCGAGTGAGCAGTTCTGGAAGTTCGGAGTTGAACTGTAAATAGGTGCATACGCATCGAAGATCGAGTTTCCCGATTGGGTCCTGTGGGAAACGGTGGAATTATAGAGCTCAACTCAGAAGAGCACATACCATTGTAGTACCGTAAAACAAACAAAGATCACCACCATCCTACGTGTTGAGAGAAGGCAGCCTTGCAGCAAGGTTGATCATCAATAAGGCGGACAGCCCTCTCTGGATAGAATCAAGAATGCGAAGAGTTGTGGGACAAGCAGATCCCCAGATATGAGAGCAGTATTCAAGACTAGGTCTAATTTGTGATGTGTACAACGTATACAGATTGGCTGAAGAAAAAATGTTCTTTGCCCAAAAAGAAAACCCAGTTTGGCTGCAGCCGATGCCAAAGATGAAATGTGCTTCTGCCATCGAAGGTCTTGCTCGATTTCGACGCCAATCAACTTGAAAGAATCCTTCAGTTCGAGGTTTTGACCATTCATTTGAATAGAATGTGGATTTAGGACTGTTTGAGAGAAAGCTGACAGGTTTGTGTTTTGGTAGTGTTAAATACAACAAGATTTTTGCTTCCATTCTGTAATTCTTTGAAGATCGTTTGAGAGGGATACCGATGTTGCGGGATGGCGTTGCTCATCCAAACTGGATGCGGAAACTGGTTTAGAAAACCGATGCTGGAATGAAGAGTACTGTCGTCAGCATAGCTGTGAATGGGATTCTCAGTGGAAGAAAGAAGATCGTTGATATGGAGAAGAAACAGGGTCGGGGCCAGCACAGAACCTTGTGGAACACCGGCGTTGATATTATAGAATTCGGAGGAGTAACCATCGACAGCTACACTAATACTCTCGATTAGAAAAAAAAATTCGCCGTCCATGAACAGAGCTTAGGAGGTAGGCCATAAGAGGGCAATTTGTTGAGTAGTGCTGCATGCCATACCTGATCAAAGGCTGGAAATATCAAGAGCAACTACTTTAGATTCACCATGGAATTCAATGGAGGAACTCCAGCCATGAGTGACATAGGTAAGCAGATCAGC
>JALBCR010004300.1:0-168981 GCA_030710515.1 Abscondita cerata | reverse complement strand
AAACATGCGGCCCACTGAGCATTTTCCTGCGGCCCCCGAATCAATTTTGAAAACAGCCATGTAATGCGGCCCGCGAGCCTGTTAAAAACCGAAAATAAAGTACTGTGATGATGAACTAAGATGCGCGCTCAACCTAAAAGCCTGGCTGGAAAGAACTGTCGAGAAATCACAATCCGTATATAAGCCAATACCGCTCGATTCAGTTCAGTTGTTCAGTCAGTTATAAGTTGCGAGGTTAGTTGCGTACTTATTGTTACAACACGTAACAGTACTTATTGTTATTTATTTCGGGTAAAGTTTTAACATTTCTGTTTCAAAACCAAGTGGAAGTAAGAGGAAACTTGGAGATGAGCATCGTATCTTTCAAGAAAAGTGGGAATTAAAGTTTTTTGCTGTGAAGTGAAAGACAAAATTATTTGCTTGATTTGTAACAGTTCAGTCGGTGTCCCAAAATTATATAATATAAAACGTCACTATGATAGTCATAAAACTAAGTTTGACAAGTATACAGGCATGATTAGAAACGAAAAGTTAAAAGAGTTAAAATCACGGTTAAAAGATCAACAGCTTATGTTTACACGTCCAAAGCAAGAAAATGAATCTGCCGTTCAAGCGAGCTACGTACTGTCGGAGTTGATCGCAAAACACTCAAAACCATTTGTTGAAGGTGAATTTATAAAGAGTGCCTTGTAAAGGCCGCGGAAATGTAAGTCCCGGAGCGTGAAGGCTTTTCAAAATATATCCTTGTCCCGGAATACTGTCGCTGAAAGAGTTACCGAGTTGGCTGCCAATATAAGCGAACAGATAAAAACAAAATCAGACTCTTTCATTGCATTTTCTATTGCCTGTGACGAAAGTACAGATGTGTGTGGTGTGGCGCAACTCGCTGTTTTTTCTTCGTGCTGTTGATAGAGATATCAACGTTTATGAAGAATTGATGGAATTAGTACCATTGCATGATACAACAACTGGGAGGATATTTTCAATGCTGTTTATGGACTTCTGCAAAAGTACAATTTAGATTTGTCAAAACTGTATTCCGTTGCAACAGATGGAGCTCCTTCAATGACTGGAGTAAATAATGGCTTCATTAAAATATTACAAACAAATATCAGAGAAACGGGCAGTGACAAACCAGATTTTCATCATGTTCATTGCATAATCCACCAAGAAGTTTTATGCTCAAAAGTGATCAAGTTGGAAAGCGTTTTAAAGTCAGTGAAAAAATGATAAACTTCATAAGGTCACGTGGCTTGAATCAGCGACAGTTTTGTGCGTTTTTACGTGATTTAGAAAGTGAGTACACTGGTTTACCTTATTATGCAGAAGTGCGATGGCTTTCGTGTTCTATGGTTCTCGATCGGTTTTGGAAACTCAAAGAAGAAATACGCCTTTTCATGGAAGTGAAAGAACAAGATGTCAGCTTATTATCCGACGTACCTTTTTACAAGATCTTTCATTTATGGTAGACATCACAAAACACTTGTCGGACTTAAATACGAAATTGCAAGGACCACGTCAAGTTATAACAGATATGCATGATCATGTTAAAGCTTTCAAGTGTAAGATGATGCTGTGGAAAAACCAGTTAGCGGTGGATAATCTGTCACATTTTCCGACTTGCAAGGCGTATCAGGAAAGTACAAGTGGCCCAATATCATACAAAATGTATACAGAGAAAATGGGAAGCCTTCTGTCAGAATTTGAAAAGCGTTTTCAGGATTTTAAGTCCCAAGAAAACAATTTTTCTTTATTTACTGGTCTTTTCACTATCGATATTGATAAAGTTCCCCTCACTTGCAGATGGAAGTGATTGAGATTCAGTGTCAAACCCATTTAAAAGAAAAATTTGATAGTGTTGGTACATTCGAATTTTATAAGTACTTGCCTTTTCAATACCAAGAAATGAGAAAACTTGCCTGTAAAATCCTGTCAATGTTTGGAAGTACCTATAAGTGTGAACAATTATTTTCTTTGATGAAAGGAAACAAGTCTCCCGCAAGATCGCGATTGACGGACGCACGCTTGGACGCAGTTTTAAAAGTTATTTCCGCCGATAAATTCACGCCACAAATAGACAACTTAATTAAAGACAAAAGATGTCAAATATCTGGCAAAAGAAGTTAATGTTTGTAAGTTTTTGTAATGTCCTTTTATTGGAAATTTAATAAATATACTTCTAACATAATAGTACTTTTTTCGTTAAGATTTTCAGTAGTTTGTCTTCTTTAAGATTAGGTTTTGCGGCCCACCTAGTCTATGGTCTTCATGCTTTTGGCCTACCAGTGACTTTGAGTTTGACATGGCTGCATTACAATATCAGTATTTATATTTGTTATTAATATTATTAAAGTTTCAAATTAAAATTAATTAATATCTAGAGTTAATATTAACACAATTTTCATAAATATTTTTCTCATCACAATACGTTTTGACAAACGTGAGAAAATATGATAAATGAAGTACTAAATACATTAAAAATCAAAGTAAATGATTGAATCTCCGTCTAAATGAAACAAATGGAAGTTGAAATATATCACATTTAGGAGGTAGCTTATTACCTACAGCCATCATCCTTTGTAATGGTGAATTCATTAAATAATTAGATGGCATTGTTTTCAAGTAAAAAGTTTCTTGTTTTCTAATAGCATAATAGGATACATTAAGATTTTCCTGTTTTAATAAATACGGATAGGTTATTAATAATTTATATAAAATTATGATATCTCCCCTTTTTCAACGACATTCTAGAGGAACGACACAGTTCTTAAAATTTAAAAGTTTAGACGTATCACGCCCTGACTTTTGAAGGAATATTATCGCAGATATTTGTAGGCGACTTGAAATTTAAGAAAGGTTAGAAACAAAGTACCTAGCTACAGCGAAATATTCGCGTTTTATTTTTTTAATTAATCGAAATTCCAGTTAAATATTACTAATATTTCTCAATGTTTTAACGACATACTGTAACGATAAAAACAAAAGAAGCTCTATAGCGAGATAAACATGCTCTTCATCTTTCAATTAAAACACTGAACCCAGCAAATTCAAACTACTAAAGCAACATTTAGTATTTACGTAAACGTTAATTTTGAGAAAATTTTAATGCATTTGCCTAAACTCTAGGCGCACTGATGCTACTATATTATTTCGGTCCTTGTAGATAGCGAGAGACGAAGCAAGTTATAGTTTTGTGCTTTATTATTAAAGCTATCCGATTACACATTATTCTCGATTACTTTGAGCCTCCTACGCAAAAGTTTGTAGTACGTTTTCGACACACAACGACTTTATTATGAGACAAACAATAATGTATACATAAGTAACTTCAATTTTGGATTCAAGACAAGTAAATAAGCATTCTAAATAAACCAAATGTTTGAGCATATTTCAAAATAAATGTTAGAAACCCTTTGTTTAACTTGAATACTTTTTATTACTATGATATCAAAGGGTGTTAATGCAACTATTTATTTTATATAAATGATGTGTATTCATTTCGTCTAAATAGCCAGGTGATGTTACCACACGTGTTTGTAACTATTAAGTTGAAAACTCCAGGGTGATGTCATCACACGTGGATGATAAAAACGAGCTACTTCGGAAGACCATAGTACGGCCACAGAATAATAAATATATTCAGTGCGGTACGGTAGTTTTATATGTTCTGATTACGTTTCATATTCTCAATACTTATTTTTTAAAAGAACAATAAATACGCGTTTGTCGATTATTTTTCTTTAAATAAAACAATCTTATTCCTTACATGTATGATATTGTATATTGAGAATTGTACTCCTATTAAAATAAATGTACATTTAATACCTACTCTTAAAAAAATTTTGATACACACTTTTTTCTACTTTGCACTTTTCTATCTGTGATAAAATATTTGGCCACGCAACAAGCCGACGTACAGTCAATTATTGCTTATTTGTAAAATTTTCTTTACGTACGAAAATACATCTTTTTTTAATAGTTAAGCGGGCCACTCACGGTCCAACGCCGCAGTACGATTTTGTCGAATGCGATTGCAGTACAATTGTGTTGGAAATCAGATGGGAACACACACGTAACGATTTTGCAGTACGAGTTATACTTTCAAATGATAAACATGTCAGATGAAACTATACTTTTAGCGGCTCTTGCGCTTTGTATAACCGAAAAACGAAAAAACACAAGAAACGTAGGTGGTGGTGCAAAAACTGGTTATTAAAAGAAATACATACAGTCATGTCCATTTATTAGAAAATTGCGATTACATCCAGAGGATTGGAGAAACTACCTTCGAATGGATGAATCCACATACGTTGAATTACTGTCAGCCATAGCGCCTATTATTCAAAAGCAGAACACAGTAATGCGATCTTCAATAACACCACATGAAAGACTTTCAGCTACTTTAAGGTAAGTACTATAGATATTATGTATGGTAGGCATGTACGAAAAGGCACTCTGAGCTCTCTGGTATCTATATACATATTTGTTGTTTTTGTAGAATTAAAGACCTGCAATAAAATTCAGAGCTCTAGAGTGACTTTTCAACTACATAACCATATTAATAATGTTATTACAATTTTAGATATTTAGCAACGGGAAGAAGCTACGAAGATTTGAAGTTTTCCACTGTCATTTCTCCTCAAGCCTTGGGCAGAATAATACCCGAAACATGTGCGGCTATTTACACAGTTTTTGCAAAGGATTATCTAAAGGTAATAAAATATAAGACATTAAGGTGTAAATTTTGAAATTACATTTAATATCAAATAAAACAGTGCGTTTCCACACATAAAAACGAAAATATTGTTTGAAGAATACATTAACAAACAGTAATGTCAGTAACCTATAAAACATATCAAAACATAAACCTATTAAAAAAAAAATAAGCTTATCTCTGTTTATCCTATACCTTATAAATTGAACAGATTTATCCGTATTCTATAAAAAAAGATCTATTCGAAATTTCGCTAACACTATTTAGAATTACAGATCAGTTATTATCATTAGCATCAAAGGTTTCAAATAATTGTGATGCAGAGTAGGATGGATAACTGTTAACGTACTGAGGCGGTCGTAGTTCTGTGTAATTTCTAGTTGTGGATGTACCATTAGATCTACTTTGAAAAATGCTATTTGAAGCGGCAGTAACTGTAACATTATCGTTTCGTTGGGGAATGTAAGGTATACTGGCATGAGTTGAAGGTGGTTGCAATCTCCATTGCCTGTTTAAAGTATTGCACTCTGCTTCAAATAAAACGTCGTTAATTAATTTCTCAGCCATAATCCTTTGATCTGTTGGAAGAGCCCTTAATTTGATAGCGACGTTGTCTCCATAAACATGAAATCTATCCTTTTCATGTCCATCTGCTTTTGGCCGATTTAACCTCTCATTAATTGTAATTAAAAGGTCATCACGAGGATCTGTTTTCGCCCTCGTTTTTGCAACCAGATGGCGTCTTGCTGTAAGTAGAAGTACCTGTTGATAGGATAGAATGTTCAGATATTTGTGAGTCTTCATTTTCTAAAGCTGTGGGTGAGAGTACGGGTTCACTATGAGTGCTTTCTTGATCAGTTATCTAAAAAAATGTAAACATGATTATATTTAGCAATAAACTAGTCACACATCACACGCTATAATAAGATGCCAGACATTTTAATTACTTAGGGAATGTAATTGATGAAAGTATTCTTGCTCGGGTCCTGACTGAATAATATTTTTGTTCTAGTTTCCAAAACTGAAAACGAATGGAAGCATATTGCACATAGTTTCGAGGAAAAATGGAACTTTCCTCACTGTTTGGGTGCCATAGACGGAAAGCACGTTAAAATAGTTCCACCAGCTAACTCAGGCTCCTATTTTCATAATTATAAAGTTTCATAGTTTAGTGCTTATGGCTATAGCAAATGCCAATTACGAAATTATCTACTGTAATTTTGGGACCAATGGAAGAATTTCCGATGGAGGGTATTAAATAATACAAAATTTTATGAAAAACTGAAATTTGGAAGTCTAAAAATACCTAAGCCAGAAAAACTAACAAATAGTGAACTTACTCTACCTTATGTATTTGTCGGGGATGATGCCTTTTCGTTAGGGAAAACTTGATGAAACCATTTCCTCAAAGAAATTTAGACAGAGAAAAGGCTATTTTTAACTACAGATTGTCACGAGCGCGTCGAATAATAGAAAACGTGTTTGGAATTTTGGCTGCTAGATTTAGAATATTTCATACGGCTATCAATGTTAATTTAGAAACTCTTGAGATTATAGTGATGGCATGTTGCGTCTTGCACAATCTGTTGCGAACAAAATGTCCAAAAACGTATACTCCTACTGAACATTTGGATCATGAAAATCAAGAATCTGGAACCCTTACAGAGGGTCTTCGAGCTACCTCAAATGATTTGACCGATCTACAACATAGTTTGAGTAACAGAAGTTTGTCACAGGTTGCAAAGATGACAAGAGAAATTTTTATGAATTATTTTAATAATGAAGGAGCCGTAATCTGGCAAAATAAAGTTGTAGGAATATATATTTTTATTTACTTACCTCTTCCTCATCAGACATATTGGACACAGGTGTTCTTGGTAAATCTTGATCGCCCAAAAGATAGCAACTCAAAATACCATAATTTTGGCTTATAAATTTCGTCCGTCCCTGACCCAGATTTACTGGAGTTTTTACTAATTTTAATTCCTTTTGGCCAAGATGTTCGAAAATTATTAATTTTCTTTTACAAATTCTTCGTTTGCATCTGCTTTTACTTCTTGAAATTTAGCAACTAAAATGTCCATAGCTCTTTTTCTAACATTTTTATCATGATATGATGACGATTTTATTTTCCAAAGACATTCTTGGTCTTTATACATGTCAAAAAATTCTCTTAAAATGTCTCGCTATAAGCCATTGTCGAAATTCACTACAAATGATTTGTTTCGCAATATTAAAATCGTACAATCTAATCGCAAGTACCAATACACGGTCAAATAAACGACTCGAGCAACAATGTTGTACTGCAGCAGACTGACTGGTTTGTCTGCGATCAAATCGCACCGACTCGGTCGTAAAGCAAAAATACACGATCAAATTATATTCAATTTTGTCGCATTCGACAAAATCGTACTGCGGCGTTGGACCGTGAGTGGCCCGCTTTATGTCTTTGTCATCGCAATTTTTTTAATACTGTGGCGTTCCCCTTTCGATCGCATATATGAGTAATTTATTTGATCATTATTCTGTCCTGCTATGTAATTTATTTTTTGTAAGAAACGATTTTGAATTTTTTCAAATGATTCTACGTTAACCGAATAATACGGATTCCATATCAGTGCACATTATTAAAGCTTGGGACGTATGAGGGATGTATACAATCTAGTTAAACCATCTACTGATTCAAAGTGTGGTGTATTACGAAAAATAAACCCTAACAGTCGATATGCTTCACAAGCAATACTGTTATAATGAAAATTAAAAGTTAGATCAAAATTAAAATTTATTCCTAGATCCTTGACTGTTGTATTTCTATTTAATATTTTGCCGTTTATGGTATAATAAACTACTATTGAATTTGCTATTCGGTAAAACGTCACTACTGCAAGTCATTGTTGTGGTATGAGAAGATGTTGAAATACTGCAAGTAATCTATACACATAAAATCGTGGCCCGGTTTGACTGTGTGTCTGTATGTTCGTCTTCTCCTCCGAAACCACTGAACCGATTTCGGAGATCGAGGCGCTGACCTTAGGCGGGATTACAAATTGACCTGACCTTTGACCTCTGACCTGGAGTAGTGACCTCACGTCTTAAATTTTAGGTTTGTCTAGATTAGGCCCATTTTTAAATGAGTTTGGTTACTAGTTTAGGATAAAACAAAGATTCAAAAAATTTTTGGTATATCAGACTGAATAGAGATCTGTCTATAATTCGATATATTAGATTTGTTGCCAGAGTTAAATATAGGAATTACGAAGCTACTCTTCCAGCTGCGTGAAAAAGAACTATTTTTTAACGAATTGTTAAAGAGAATAAACAAAGGTATACTAATAAGTTTTCACCGGGTTCCACAGGTTTCTCTGATATCTTGTGTATTTAGTTTATTGAACTTGCTAGATCAATTGTACATGTATTTAAACAGTTTGATGATTATGTATGCCCTTTTCATTGTATTTTTCTGCTGTTTTCTGAGAAATATTGTGCAATTCAACATTTAAAAACCAAATGTCGTAGAGAAAAAAACCATTTTGTTTTTAAATGTTGAATGCATCTACTTATTTGTTTCAAAAATTTCAATAAACAAGAATATGTTTTTTTGTTAGTACCTTATTGACATTTCATTTTGCGTGTTGGATGTAGTCCTACTGCACCAAAGCACCGACACAATTAATACATTAAGTGTGTAGCAGTATGTTTAACTTCAAATATCTCGACAATTAACGATTTTATCGTTACGATGAAATATTATTTTTTTTTAAATAAAGTATAGGAAAATTGAAAATTTGTGCTAAAATGACATTTCCATCAGACAGATTTTGAAGGGTCAAAATTACTTGCACTGTCGTACGCCTCTAACAGTAGCCAAAAACCTTGGTTTAACATAATTTAGTGAGGTGTTCAGCAGCCACATTTTATCTAAGTAATTTGAGTTAAATCTTAATATTTTTTTACAGTTAAAATATTTCCAATTCATTATGATACACCCTGTATATAGCTATTTAGCAAGTTTTTTTGTTTTTTAAATTGAAAAATTTATTATTATAGTCTAGATGAAAATTGGTGTGTTTGTAAATATCATGTACAGTGAATTTTTTCTTTATACAAGAAATTAATTCGTTAGAGAACAACTTAGAATTTTGTAGTTCTGTACCTCTTCTTTGGTATCTTAATTATAATTATGTAATAAATTCTTGTCAAAAACTAAATATATACGTTGACAATAAGAATTGCCTTAGTTTTTATTTTCACTTTTTATATTAACTACAGAAAAAATGAAACGTCATAAAATATACATTTTGTAAGGACTAAATATTATGAATAGAGAGTTTAATGATTTTTTTTTAATAACTTACAATAATTAGTAGGTTAGATTTATTTAAAAATAAGTAATAATCAGTCAACCCAAATAACCATGTTTAGTTTTTTGATTTAATTTAAAAGTTATTGCTTGTAGACGTTTTTTAAATCAAAATTATTTCTAATTTTATTTTGTAAACATTTCCTAAACAAAATTTTGATTCGATAATTAATCGAGCTATGGTGTTTAATTAGCGATACCTTCAAATATATTCTTTAAAGAAAAAATTAAGTAAGCAACGTAAATTACCTATTTTCTAAAACGTGCTTAGTGTAATGATTCATTCTACAGTCCTTCTATAAGATAACCCGTGCTGAGACTACCTGCTGTTGTAAATGATACCCATAAGCCCGCTTCACAATGTGCAAACTTTTGTTTACAGAAATTGTGGTGTCCAAGTTTTAAATTTCATGGGATACAACTCGATCCCTTTATACAATATTTTGTAAAAAAATTCTGAAGCCTCTTCAACATATAAGTCGTTTAGTGCACAGCAATTCATTCCAGATAGGTACTTTATTTAATTGTTCATAATCACCTTTATCAAAATTATATTCCATTTTATCATGATCTTGATTTAATTGTATATTAATTAAAAGGGAGGGGTGGTAATTGTCAGTCACACACGCCTCTTCATCTTTAAGTTTAGGCATTTAATTTATGACGCGGTCATATCAGCACATTTGACATGAGTAAAAATTTCACAAGAATCACAATCACTGGTATCGGATACGTTTATGATTTGAGAATTACACTCAAAACATTTTGAAAAACTCATCTTTTCTCTTTCTATTAGAGCATTCTCTGTTTGGAAGTCTTTATCGTAAATACGATTTATTTAGTTATCGATATATCGTTATACTAATTAGCACATAAATTATACTGAAATTTTATGTACACGATTATTAACTATAAATTACCCACCCCTTATTATCGTTATTATTGCTTGTAGTATACAAAGTTTTTCTGCTTCACCATTTTGGTGATTTAATTAATGAAATGTCAGGACGAAAATGTCGATTGCATAAGTGCTACATATGTTTATTCATTTGCTTCACAACCAAGACAATTCAGTTGGAGCTTGTGACAGATCTGTCTACGCAACATTATATTTTGAGCCTTCGAAGATTTATTGCTTGCCGTGGACGACCTAGTCATATCTATTCCGATAACGGAACTATGTAATTTCGTTAGTGCGAAATCAGTTTTAAATGATCTGGGGAAATTTTTTTAGCAGTCATAAGAACGAGATAACTAACTTTGCGACCGAGAACAAGATTGAATGGCATTTCATTCTTAGCCATTTTCCTCATTTTGGGGGATTGTGGGAAAGCGGCATAAATCGGCGAAATATCACTTAAAACTGCCCACCTCACTTTTGAAGAATTTTACACGGCGCTCGTTCAAATTGAGTGCATTTTAAATTCCCGTCCATTGACACCCCTCTCCTCTGAACCTGAAGATTTCAAACCATTGACGCCCGATCCTGACGTCACTCATTTACTATTATCGCGAGCAGCAAACTTTCAACGAATCCAACAATTTATCCAACATTTCTGGTCTTGTTGGAGCTGCGAGGTACATTAACGAGTTGCAGCTAAAATGTAAATGGCCCAAAACCCTTTTTGAGCTAAACAGCTCGGTGCTTTAGTTTTAATTAAAAAATACAATCTACCTCCAGCACGATGGAGAATGGGGCGCATTGTTGCCCTCCACCCAGGCAAGGGCCGAGTAGCTCGTGTTGCTACTATTCGCACTTCGATTGGTATGGTGAAACGATCTTTCCAGAAGATTTGTCAACTTCCTATTAATCTTCCGAGTGAGGTGCAATAGTGTCTTAGACTATAAGTTTCTCTCTTTTTTTTTATTTTGTTCATGTTAGTTAATTTTTAGACTACCTGTTAGTTTAAAAATTCATTTATGTATTTCATAATAATATTTGAAAGTTCTTATTAGCTCGTAAGTTTAGAATTATATAGTTTGTTTATGTTGAAAGCCGGTCCTTTCAAGGCGGGCGGTATGTTTAGCATTAGATCGTATAATTTATATATTTTTTTAATGGTTGCAAAATTGACATATTATTGTGGTGGGAGACGCACCCTCGCCTTTAACACTTAACAGTCAGTAAGAAAGAATTAAACGAGCAAGAGTCTACGTTTCTTACTCGGCAAACTGTATGCCTTAAACTTAAACCATTTTAAACAAAATGTTTGTAAAAAACTTTATTAATCAAATATATGTCAAATTCAACGACTTCTTATGATTTACTTGTGCTACCGAATGGAATTTTACATCTACCCAACCCAAACCAAAACACATGGCTTACTTTAACAATGTTAATTAAGTAACTGTGTTATTCTACGATTAATAACTCAATAACGGCTCAAGATAAGGACAACACATATAACATATTTTTGAAATCAGAAAAAAAGATCTCTTCAAAAATGTAATAATAATATTACATTAAAAAGTACAGCACATTTTTGTTTTGCATTTGTAGCGGCGAGTAAGTGAACTATTAATAGCATTTTAAGAAACTTCAGTTAGAACAATACAACTTTCATACATAACTTATTTTTCTACGAGCAATAATAACGATAATAAGTGGTGGGTAATTTATAGTGAATAACCCTGTACTGCTATTGAAAGAAATCTTAATTAATAAGAGATTAGTGATATTATTCCAATCCCTTACGAACGGTCGGTTTGTATGTGATCTTGATGGTCTTATTTAATTATAATTTCAGGTGTATATTTAGAAAATAAAGAATAGTTATTTGAATTACGAAGCCAGAAACCGGATCTTTTGCGAGTGCGAGGGTGGTCTGAACACTCGCAAAAATAGTTTTTGACCAAGTGATACACACAATTTCTTGGACAGATAAATAGTCAAAATTTGTTGAAACTTAAATTTTCAAATATTACTATATTCCAAAACATTGTCGGTTGGTAATGCTATTTGGCAGCTGTCAACACGGGGCCTTTCAGTATATATTAAAATACGTGTTTTTTTCTATGTTTGCGTTTAAAATTCCTATAAAATCATTCAAAGTAAGATGTAAAAGAGTACTGCAACGTATTATTTACGATTTCCGGCATGAGGATTGTACTAATTTCATTGACATGAGTATAATGCAATATTGACAACATTTAGTAAAGTTTTTACCGGTCTAGGCTAAGAAAATGGGTGTTTCTGGCCGTTTTTGAGTGATGCAAAATCAGTGATTATGGACGGAGGACCGGAAAACAAATTTATACTTATATGGTTATCGACGTTTGGTTTGATATATGATTCTCCAGTTTATCTATGAGTCAATTTAACCACGAACACACGTTAAAGTATCACTTTTAGATAACACATACAGTTAATAGATTACAATACATACTAACTTTTAAAGCTATAGTCGTAATTGCGAGAGGTGTCTTATGATTCATTGCATTCATCTTCTTTGACGCCAATAAATAAGTGAAAAGTGTATTTTTATTTCATTTATTTGTTGATGTTAAAAAAGATAGATGCGATTAATCATAAGACACCTCTCGCAATACGACTATAACAATATGTACTACTTAATTAAATTGTAAAAACTTTAACCCAAATTTACACATCCGTTGAGTTACAGTATTCTTATCTGACTTATAGCAATTTTATTGTAAGGCTCTTCCGGGGTCATCTACAAGTTCGTCAACAAACATTGACGACCAGAGATCGAAGAAATGTTCTTAGTATAACGCAACAGGTAGAAAGATTTGAAGATTACTATCATAATGTCTCGAAATAATCACATACAGTAAATTTTTAGTAAAATTTTACTTAATTTATTTACTTTTAAGTCAATGTCGGTGATTCTTTTGGTAAATATAACCTTTAATAGGATTGTTGTCAACTAGGTAATGCAGAAGGCATTATTACGTAACTGTATCACTCATTTCTGACTATGAAGAAAATTTTTCCATATGGTAAATATAGGTATTTTTGTGAGTGTAAATTTACCTAATATTCTACCTGATATTGACCTTTAAGTAATTTGTCTTAATAGGTAAATACTTGAGTAATTACTACTACTTTTCGACTTTTTTGCGACTTTTACCTTTTGGTGCAAAATAGGTAATATGTGTAATAGGTAGATTATTATACGAATAGGTAAGTTTACCATATTGGAAGTTAAGTTGACAAAGAAAATTCCCTGTTTGGTTAATTTTACCTCAAGTTTCAATTCTGAAAATCAACTTAACCTATAAGTACATTTTACCTAAGTTGAGTAAATATATTCTTTTAGGTAATTTATTAAAAGCAATAAAAATGTCGAAGAATAATTTTAAACCTTATCGCTACACATCAACTTATTACCGCAACATTAAAAAGATTGTTAATAATCTTCAAAATAATTATGATAGTGCCATTGAGCCAAATCCTTCTACATCAGGTATTTTTAGTACCTCTGAAAAGAAACTGTGCATTTTCCAAACCCCTCAAGTGATACAGAGTATGATGACTGTGAAGAAAATATTGAATTAGAAGATTCTGATAATAAACTAATTTTTGTTCAGGAATTACAACAGTGGGCACTACTTAATAAATTATCCCATTTTGCATTAAACCAATTGTTAGACATTTTAAACAAATTGACCTTTTTATGTACATATTTACTCACAGGTAAAATTATTCACATAGGAAATTTACTAGCTGGTAAACATTAATGGTGAATTTTACTTGAAAACCGGTAATATATTACTCTTTAGTTAAAATACCAAGTCGTAGTTACTAATAGGTAAAACATCATAAATCCGCCATTACGAATAACATAAATAATTCGCCATTGTTTGGAATCACATAGATGAAAATTAAAAACTACGAACTTTCGTATTTTTTGTTCTTTTATTATACCTATTCCAATATTATCTCTTTTATTGGAATGATATAATGCAATAGGATACTTAATTAAAATATTTTACCCGAGATTACAGAATTGAAAACGCAATAAACATATAGACATTAAATTAAAATGTTAATAATTTTGAAGGGCTTCTTAATTTAACGAAGTATCATCATCATATTTATCAATAAAATGTCTTGCGTTTTTATTTAAACATTACCTCCCATGTGACAATACACGGAATAATAACGCGCTAAATTATAAAAGATGTAGGTATTCTACACCATTATGCATTCGTAAATTTTAGACGTTTAAAACGTTTTAAGTTTTTTGTAAAGGTAAGAAAATGTAGTTTTACTGTGTGAAACAGAGAACAACTTAAATAACAAATATAGCGCATGGCAAAAACGTGCAAACGACGGCAGGTCAGAATATAGTATAATTGACTTGAGTTTACGCAAATATTAAGTAAAATTTACCTACGAAATGGTAAATATATTCTAATAAACTTTACCTATTGGTAAACTCTCCCTGAAATTACCTTAAGTTCACTAAAAAATAACGTAATTTTTTTCTCCATTTAGTAAATTCTACGTAAAATTTCCGTAAACTTTAAGTAAATGCAAGTAACTCCTATTGGTCGCCGACTTAATTTCAGGGAAAATTTACTTAAAATTTACGTAAAATTTACCATTTGTGTTAGTTGGGACAGCATACACATATTACGTACATTGAAAAAGTAAACCCGGCAAAATTCTCTTCTACAATATTTATTGCAAATTTACGATTTTATGACTATTTCTTTTGTTGTAATAATTATGTCAATAATGTCAACGAAATTTTCATTATCATATAAAACAATGTTTGCAGTTTCAATAAATACACACAATTAATATTACACGTTACAACTGATGATAACTGGCAGTAAGTGACAACTTACAACTGTTCCCAAACATTACATGGTTACCCTTTTATAACAGAAACAATAGTTTTACACTATTTTCGAACATTTGAGAATACGAAAGTTTCTGATCGTTCTGGAATCGTCGCCCGTTCTTACTCATTGTCGTAACAATATGAAGGGTTATTCACGGTATACGACATGGAATATTACACCCAACAATTTAATAAAGTTGGAAAATATATCTGGGATTGATAGAGACCTATCGGGGAAATATTTTAAAATTACTTTCGAAATATACAGGTGTCCCAAAATACACAGAACGTATCAAAGTTATGTTTTTTCTTATAGAATACCCTGTATATTAATACATTTTCAGTTGTGTTCAAAATGATAACGCCTAACTTTAAGCACAACAGTATTCTTCTTTTAAAGATTTCAGCAAAATTTGATAACATTTCTGGGCTTATGCTCTGGAAAGCTTCTCCGATGCGTTCTTTTATATTTTCAGGTGTTGTGGAGGTGTTACATGTCCTCATAAGAAGAAATCCAGTAAAGTTAAGTTTAAGTTAAGTGAAGTTAAATCTAAAAACAAGATTCCATTTAAATGTTCTTCGAAAAAATAGGGACCAATTAAATATCGACCCATTATCCCACCCCACACATTCACTGACAATCTTGTACTGATTATCATTCTTTCTAAACTGATGAGGGGTTGAAATCGGAATAAAAATGAAGATTTATGTCTATCAACGGATCCACTGACTGTTGTGAAACGTGCACTCGTCATTAAACAAAATAAGATTACAAAAGTTTTTACTTTCTGTCTCTTTTGTCTACATACAAAATTCCAGTCGCTTCTCAAAATTGCCCTCGGAAAGTTTATTACAATCGATGTTTTCAAGGCAATTTGATCTCCAGGAAAAATAAGTTATAAATTCAAATATCTTAAAAAAGGCTGAATCAAATGCCAACAAATTATATACATTTGAAATCAGAACAAAGATATCTTTCATTTGAGATAATAATATACAGAGTGTTCTATTTAAAAAAATATAACTTAAATAATTATTACAATGCTGTGAAGTCGATTTTTTATTTCCTCTATTACCAAAAGATACTATGAGAAAAAACTTAAAACTTTTGCATTTAAAGTTTATTTCAATAACTCATAATAAGAGCTGTAGGTGGGAGTCAAAATATAATGAATAACCCTGTACATAAAAGGATGTATCAAACTCCTCCATCAAATTTAACACAGCTCTCACTTACCTTGAGCTACACTGCGGGTTGGTTAAATCTCAAAAATTAAATTTAATGTATATTGTCTCCTGATAAATCACTGATTCTTCCTGTAAAAGGATTAATCGATTCGACTGATTTTCAGGACAGTTCATTTTAATTGCGATTAAGAAACGCCGGAGTGGCTTGTAGAGAGCTTATAAATTAGTTTTAGGGCATATTGTTTCCTCCTAAATCATTGCAAAAGAATTTTTCGATTAGACCGATTTTTCCAATACTTCATTCTTGCCTTCGCTTACAAATCGCGGAGGTGGTTGCAGAAGACTATAGTTGAGTTCTCATAAATTATTAAAAATTCTAACAAAATAAGTTTGGTCCTCAAAAATGAAATTTAGGGTAATTTGAATACTCATAATTTGGTTAATATTTCTGCAAAACGATTTTTTCCATACGATTTTTAGAGTACTTCTATCTTGCTGTAGAGGGGTGGTGCTCAAAAATCAGAACTGTGATATTTTGATAGCTCATAAATTGCTCCTAATTTCTAATATTGGATTTTCAATTTGACCTACATGGACTCAATTTATGACGGAACAATCCAGATACAGATATAAAATGGTAGTGTAAACAAAATAATTATAATTGAATAATAAATAAACATAAGATCGTAGGAACGAATCGTCAATACGATTTCGTAATTTGAATTAATAATTGATTATTTATTTAAATTGTGCAAAAACAAAACTATAATTGTAAAGGCACAGAAAATACGTTGTATTTATTCTGTAGTAAAAGTGCGTTATACCTACTAATTCTAAAATAAAATTATAAAAAAAAGAATAACTCAGCTTAATAACGCAACTGCTTTATCAAAAATTTGAAAGTCCACACGTTCTCGAATCGGAAAATCCAAATACAAAGACCGCGGTCATTTCGAAAAGTACAGGGCCGTAATTAATATAAATAAACAAAATAAAATGGACAAATAGACAACCGTAATTAAGATGTAACAATGATGTAACCGTGTACCAATTCATGATTATCTGTTGATCATTACTTATATCATTTATATCCAAATACACTTTTATCTACTGAGTTATATTATTTTAGTTGCCCGTGAACATATTTTTGTTTAAATTATAATGTTGACGACCTCGACGGCAAGTTTTTCCTAGTTGACGCACATTTATGTTCATCTCGGCAAGTTGAAATTCCCTACATCTACGGCTCAGCATTAGTTTAACCAATGCTTTAGCAATACGATGTTGTACTTAGTTAAAACTATTATAATTAACTAAATAATAATAATATCGGTTCCATTTAAAGTAATCATTTTGTTGTGTTGATTCCGAAACAATCAAGACTTAACTTCTTTAATATAAAGGTTAATTATTTTAATTATTTTCAACAGTAATATTTTCTGAGAATCATAAATTTTAATTCTCTGTGCGATAATTTAATATCTCTAGCTTTTATATTGCTGGAGTATTTTATTGAAAAACTGTAGTGGTTGTAAATCACAATGTGTTTATATGATAAATTATACCCTACAGAACTGGCATACCTATACGTAAATTTGATTTAGTTGTTTACTTTTCATTTAGTACCGTCATCTACAAATAAATATTTTCTGAATATTGCATGTCGTAACACAAGAATTCCTGAAATCTGTTACAAAATTGTAATGTAATGTTTAAGAAATGAGGTGTTAGGCCTGATGAAGCAACCACTTTTAAGTTGCGAAGCGTTGCTTTCGCTAACAACCAGAGTTTTTGTCAAAACAACATAACTTCCATTAAAAAGGGTCTAAACGTCATACCATCTGGCAACATGCACCGAAATTTATGTATGAAGAAAGAATCTAGAAATCGAACTTTATCCTGTATGATGTAGTAAATTACTTTCTTTACTGTTTTAGACTCTGGAATGGAAAAAATAGTATGCCGTTCACTCCATTTTTTACTACTCTTTGGTAAAATATATATTTATTATAATACATACTATTTTTAATATAATTTTTATCAAAGCAGGATTAATTATAAGTAACTCAGCAAGAAGTAATATATCAAATCGTAAGTACTGCGGTTTTCAGCACTCTGACGATTATGTTCGGGATGTCGGCGATATTTCAATAGACGAATTTCCATGGATGGTGCAATTACTGTACGACAACAAAACCAATTCTGAATGTTCTGGTTCTCTCATTAACGAACGATATGTTCTTACTGCAGCACATTGCCTTATAAATAGAAATATAAAACTGTATGACGATTTTAAGTTTAAATATTTCATGTATATTACATACCTAATCATTTGCAGCACAGGGGTACGACTAGGTGACCACAACGTAAAAACTACTCAAGATTGCATTACAAATTCCCAAGGAGAGTTGGAATGTAGCGATCTAGTAGAAGACGTTGGTGTAGAAGAAATAAGAACTCACGAATGGTTTAGTCGTAAGTTACATCAACATGACATTGGTCTAATACGACTCGCCCAACCCGTTTCATACACAGGTACCTAATTTAAACTATCATTTACTGGAATAAAAATTAAATTTTAGACTATATAAGACCAATTTGTTTACCTCAAAGAAGTTTGTTACAATTAGACAACATCTACAATCTCACGTCTTCCGGTTGGGGCAAATTAGGGGCTGGCTTAGAACCAACTGAAATAAAGAAACGCGTGTTTACAAAATTAGTTTCAATTGAAGAATGTAAAAGAGCTTACTTGAAATTTTCAATAAATATTACTGAAGATCAAATATGTGGAAGAGAATACAATACTGTAACTTGTGCTGGAGATAGTGGTGGACCACTAATGCATTCTGTTAATAATCAATGGGAACAAGCAGGAATTATTTCATTTGCGCCAGGATGTGGAGAGAATTTAATTGTTGTTTATGCTAATGTATTTAATTATTTAGATTGGATATCATCTACTATGCGATAATAAATAAAATTATTATGTAAAAGTTATTTTGCAGTTAATTACTATTTACATCAGTATTCATATTTGTTATTAATATTATTAAAGTTTAAAATTAAAATTAATTAATATCTAAAGTTAATATTAACACAATTTTATGAATATTTTCTATACAATACGTTTTGACAAACATGAGAAAATATGATTAAATTGTAGATGGCATTGTTTTCAAGTAAAAAGTTTCTTGCTTTCTAATAGCATAATGGGATGCATTAAGATTTACCTGTTTTAATAAATACGGATAGGTTATTAATAATTTATATAAAATAATGATATCTCCTTTTTTCAACGACATTCTAGAGGAACGACACAGTTCTTAAAATTTAAAAGTTTAGACGTATACGCCCTGACTTTTTGAAGGAATATTATTGCAGATATTTGTAGCCGACTTGAAATTTAAGAAAGTTTAAGAAACAAAGTACCGCGCTACAGCGAAATATTCGCATTTTTAATTTTTTAATTAATCGAAATTCCAATTAAATATTACTAATATTTCTCAATGCTTTAATGACATACTGTAACGATAAAAACAAAAGAAGCTCTATAGCGAGATAAACATGCTCTTCATCTTTCAATTAAAACTCTGAACCCAGCAAAATTCAAAATACTATAGCAACATTTATAACTTTAAGCGGAGATTGTACACTCATGAAATTTAAAACTGGGACACCACAATTTCTGTAAACAAAAGTTTGCACATTGTGAAGCGGGCTTAAGGGTATCATTTACAATTCTAACAGCCAGTAGTCTCAGCAGGGGTTATCTTATAGAAGGACTGTAGAATGAATCATTACACTAAGCACGTTTTAAAAATAGGTAATTTACGTTGCTTACTTAATTTTTTTCTCTTTAAAAGAATATATTTGAAGGTATCGCTAATTAAACACCATAGCAAACAAAATTTATTACATAATTATAATTAAGATACCAAGTGTTTAAGAATTAAATGAAACTTTTTTTTTTAAATAAAGGTATTACTATGTAAATAAATAGAAGAAATCAATAATGGGTGTGACCTCCATTTTTATTGATACATTCTTGGAGGCGTCTGCTCATTGACGCTATCCAGGTATCAATATAATTAATATTAATCGTTTCCCATGCGGTATCAATGGCTGCAATTAGTGCATTACGGTTTACTGGTATAAAATTTGGCCCTTGTTGTCTTCGGATATCATAACATAACTAACTTTGCAACCGAGGACGAGATTGAATAGCATTTGATTCTTAGCTATTCTCCTCATTTTGGGGGATTGTGGGAAAGCGGCATAAAATCGGCGAAATATCACTTAAAACTACCCACCTCATTTTTGAAGAATTTTAAACGGCGCTCGTTCAAATCGGGTGCATTTTAAATTCCCGTCCATTGACACTCCTCTCTTCTGAACCTAAAGATTTTGAACCATTGACGCCCGATCCTGACGTCACTCATTTACCAATATCGCGAGCGGCAAACTTTCAACTAATTCAACAATTTACCCAACATTTCTGGTCTTGTTGGAGCCGCGAGTACATTAACTAGTTGCAGCTAAAATGTAAATGGCCCAAAAACCCTTCTGAGCTAAAGCTCGGTGCTTTAGATTTAATTAAAAAAGACAATCTACCTCTAGCACGATGGAGAATGGGGCGCATTGTTGCCCTCCACCCAGGCAAGGGCCGAGTAGCTCGTGTTGCTACTATTCGCACTTCGAATGGTATGGTGAAACGATCTTTCCAGAAGATTTGTCAACTTGCTATTAATCTTCCGAGTGATGTGCAATAGTGTCTTAGACTATAAGTTTCTTTCTTTTTTTTTATTTTGAGATCATTTTAGTTAATTTAAGACTACCTGTTATTTTAAAAAATTCATTTATGTATTTCATAATAATATTTGAAAGTTCTTATTAGCTCAGTAAGTTGAGCAATTATACAAGGGTACATAGAGAAACTCCAGATTAGAGATTTGAGATAATAAATCTATGTCGGAAATGCGTTGCTTCCGATATACAGGGCCTTGAAAAAATTCAAAAATTAATATGGTAGTCAAGTGTTTTTGAAGTTCAGGTGAAACAACGATACTCAAACCCTCTTGCCAGTTGCGGTATTAATTTTTGTTTTCGTTGTCGCCATGACAATATTCATTGTTCACTACGTTTTTTATTGTCACCTGAAGTTTTTCGATAATGAAGCTCTTTGAAAGACATCCAAATGGATTTTATTTTTTTCGCGGAAACGACGCGTCGGAGAAAGAAAAAAAACAAAGAGAGCGTTTCTTTTCCAAATTGATTGGGAATGTGAAAAATGATTCCAATATTTGGAAAACCAGTGGCGTGCTACATTTTTCTCTTTAAAACTAAGTGAGAAAAAACCGAAAAGTCCGGTCCTGGAAATTTTTAGAAGAGTCGGATTGGCACATAAATATGACCAATACTTTGCTTGACATACTCTAGAAATTTTAAGAAAATCGATCAACGCGTTTTCAAAATACAGACAAAACATATTAATTTTTGAATTTTTCAAGGCCCTGTATATCGGAAGCAACGCATTTCCGGACATAGATTTATTATCTCAAATCTCTAATCTGGAGTTTCTCTATGTACCCTTAAAATATTGCCACCCTTATCTGAGACACCCTGTATAGTTTGTTTGTGTTGAAAGCCGGTCCTTTCAAGGCGGGCGGTATGTTTAGCATTAGATCGTATAATTTATATATTTTTTTAATGGTTGCAAAATTGACATATTATTGTGGTGGGAGACGCACCCTCGCCTTTAACATTAACAGTCAGTAAGAAAGAATTAAACGAGCAAGAGCCTACGTTTTCTTACTCGGCAAAACTGTATGCCTTAAACTTAAACCATTTTTAAACAAAATGTTTGTAAAAACTTGATTAATCAAATATATTCAAATTCAACGACTTCTTATGATTTACTTGTGCTATCGAATGGAATTTTACATCTACACAACCCAAACCAAAACACATGGCTTACTTTAACAATGTTAATTAAGCAACTGTGTTATTCTACGATTAATATCTCAATAACGGCTCAAGATAAGGACAACACATATGACATATTTTTGAAATCAGAAAAATATCTCTTCAAAAATGTAATAATAATGTTGCATTAAAAGTACAGCACATTTTTGTTTTGCTCTGTAGCGGCGAGTAAGTGAACTATTAATATCATTCTAAGAAAGTTCAGTTAGAACAATACAACTTTCATATATAACTTATTTTTCTACGACCAATAATAACGAAAATAAGTGGTGGGTAATTTATAGGAATAACACTGTACTGCTATTGAAAGAAATCTTACGCAAATTAATAAGAGATTATTGATATTATTCCAATCCTTACAACCGGTCGGTTTTGTATGTGATCTTGATGGTCTTATTTAATTATAGTCTTCAGGTGTATTTTTAGAAAATAAAAGAAAAGTTATTTGAATTACGAAGCCAGAAACCTGACCTTTTGCGAGTGCGAGGATGGTCTGAACACTCGCCAAGTGATACACACAATTTCTTGGACCAACAAATAGCCAAAATTTGTTGAAACTTAAATTTTCAAATATTACTATATTCCAAAACATTGTCGGTTGGTAATGCCATTTGGCAGCTGTCAACACGGGGTCTTTCAGTATATATTAAAATACCTATTTTTTTATGTTTGCGTTTAAAATTCCTATAAAATCATTCAAAGTAAGATGTAAAAGAGTACTGCAACGTATTATTTACGAATTCCCGCATGAGGATTGTACTAATTTCATTGACATGAGTATAATGCAATATTGACAACATTTAGTAAAGTTTTTACCGGTCTAGGCTAAAAAATTGGTGTTTCTGACCGTTTTTGAGTGATGCAAAATCAGTGATTATGAACGGAGAACCGGAAAACAAATTTATACTTATATGGTTATCGACGTTTGCTTTGATATATGATTCTCCAGTTTATCTATGAGTCAATTTAACCACGAACACACGTTAAAGTATCACTTTTTAGATAACACATACAGTTAATAGATTACAATACATACTAACTTTTAAAGCTATAGTCGTAATTGCGAGAGGTGTCTTATGATTCATTGCATTCATCTTCTTTGACGCCAATAAATAAGTGAAAACTGTATGTTTATTTCATTTATTTGTTGATGTTAAAAAAAGATAGATGCGATTAATCATAAGACACCTCTCGCAATTACGACTATAACAATATAATACTACTTAATTAAATTGTAAAAACTTTAACCCAAATTAACACATCCGTTGAGTTACACTATTCTTATCTGACTTATAGCATTTATCTTGTAAGGCTCTTCCGGGGTCATCTACAAGTTCGTCAACAAACATTGACGACCATAGATCAAAAAAATGTTCTTAGTATAACGCAACAGGTAGAAAGATTTGAAGATTATAATGTCTCGAAATAATCACATCTGACAATGTTAATAGCGGGTTTCTGTTATTGTTTATTTATAAAATAATTTTGAATATAATATTTTCATACAGATATAGACTACCACAGCATACACATATTACGTACATTGAAAAAAAGCAAAATTCTGTTCTACAGTATTCATTGCAAATTTACGATTTTATTACTATTTCTTTTGTTGTAATAATTATGTCAATAATGTCAACTAAATTTTCATTATCATATAAAAACAATGTTTATAGTTTTAATAAATACACACAATTAATATTATACGTTACAACTGATGTTAACTCGCATTAAGTGACAACTTACAACTGTTTCCAAACATTACATGGTTACCCTTTTATAATACAACAATAGTTTTACACTATTTTCGAACATTTGAGAATACGAAAGTTTCGATCGTTCTGGAATCGCCGACCGTTCTTACTCATTGTCGTAACAATATGAAGGGTTATTCACGGTATACGACTTGGAATATTACACCCAACAATTTAATAAGGTTGGAAAAATATATCTGGGATTGATATAGACCTATCGGGGAAATATTTTTAAATTACTTTCGGAATATACAGGTGTCCCAAAATACACAGAACGTATCAAAGTTGTGTTTTTTTCTTATGGAATGCCCTGTATATTAATACATTTCAGTTTCTACGTTTAAAGTAAGAATGGATTTTACTTAAACCTAAAGGTTTTGAGATATTTTGTATTTTATGAAAAAGTCGTCATAATTTTACCGATTCATATCTGAGCAACTAACATCTTTTTCCAAACTAAATTCGCACTGGAGTCTATGTATTGATCAGATTTTTTGTAGAATTTGCGAAAAATCCACCATCATATACAGGATGTGTACAAAATAATTTTAATTAATGACATGCTTTGAACCGCAATAACTTGCTTATTTTAAATGGAGCAGCCTGTATTTTATATCACCACAAATGTAAAATGTAATTACCCATCAAACAATACTATAGTGTTAGAGCTAAATGTCAGGTTGTCATGAAAAATGCAAATTTTCATAATGAAGACTGATTTGTAACAATTTTAATATTTATCAAGTAAGCTATACAACTTTGACAGGTGAACATTATGTATTTGTAATGAGGAGAAGATTTAAATTGTGTACATTTCATCAACTGTATTAAATTTTGAGAGAAATAGATATGTATAGAGTTTACAAGAATTTAATAAACGTACACATTTACTTCATAATAATATCTCTTCTGCTCCACGATCAATTCCTTAGCTGTTTACAATATTGCAAAACATACTAGTGAAATACAAAAAACATTTGCTTATAACATGTGTTCAAAATGATGAACGCCTGACTCTAAGCACAAACGTATCCTTCTTTTAAAGATTTTAGCAAAATTTGATAACATTTCTGGGCTTATGTGTTACATGCCACCATAAGAAGAAATCTGGTGAAGTTAAGTTTAAGCTAGGTGAAGTTAAATTTAAAAACAAAATTCCATTTAAATGTTCTTCGAAAAAAGAGGGACCAATTAAATATCGACCCATTATCCCATCCCACACATTCATTGCTGATTATCAATCTTTCTAAATTGATGAATATTGAAATCGGAATAAAAATGAAAATTTATCTCTATTAACGGATCCACTGACTGTTGTGAAACGTGCACTCGTGACTAAACAAAATAAGATTACAAAAGTTTTCATTTTCTGTCTCTTTTGTCTATATACAAAATTCCAGTCGCTTCTCAAAATTGCCCTCGGAAGGTTCTTGGTGAAGTTGGATGATAACTACTGGGTGGACCAACGCCGACGAAACAGAGCCAATTGCCGCCACATCAATAACTTAGAAAAAAAAACGGAAATGACGTCACATCAAACTTTTTAAACGGCAACCCACAGTTTTTTGTGCAAAATCTGATAGACGACAAAAAATGCTTTTCAAAAAACCCCACATGTTGCTAGTTTCCTTTGGCCGTTCGGCTAGAACAACCGTACAAAAACCCTTAGAGGGCCCATGATTTCGCAGATATTGTCATTAAAAATAACAAAAGATATTGCAGTAACAATTTAATAATGCAATTAAAAAATGCAATTAAAAAGATGTCCCCTCAGAAATTAAATTGACGGGTCTGAGTTTTATTTTTGAATTATCGATGTGGCTGCAATTGGCTGTGTTTCGTCGGCGTTAGCCCACCTTTTATGTTTTTTTAAGAATTCTTGAGACACTTGCTTGGCTAATATTGAAATTCTGCACGATTGGATTTTGACTCATATGGGGATTTTCAATTACATAGGCTATCTCGCGAATTTAGTCTCCTCATTTTCTGTCACTGGTTTCCTATTAGGGGGTTTTCTGTAGGTTTTCGAAGGCGACTTTAGTTGGAGATTTCTGTTAGAAAATCTTTGAGCGTACCTGCAAGCAGTTTTCCATACATTCTCCAAGAATAAAAATCATATCGATCCGCTCTTCTTTTAAATAAACCTTAATTTTGAATATACACTTCAATAAAATGAACAAAAAGCGCCAACTACGGGTAGTAAATGACGATTTGCAAAGAAAAACTCTTATTGATAACTGAGAAACACGAATAATAATTATCACCTGTCAAAATTTCATAGGTTGGTTGATAGGTGTTTTATTTGTTGCAAATCAGTCTGCATTATGAAATCCTGCATTTTTCATGATAACGTGAATATTTAGCTATAAGGCACAGTATTGTCCGATAGGCAATTACATCTTTAAATTAACCAAGTTATTGCGGTTCAAAACATGTCATTATTTAATCTTATTTTGTACACATCCTGTATATGATAATGGATTTTTCACAAATTCTACATAAAATCTGATCAATTGATAGACTCTAGTGCGAATTTAGTTTGAAGAAAGAGAATAGTTGCTGAGATTTGAATCGGCAAAATTGTGACGACTTTTTCATAAAATACAAAATATCTCAAAAACCTTTACGTTTAAGTAAAGTAAACTTCTATAAAATCCTTTTTTATTTTGATCGTAGAAACTGAAAATGTAATAATATAAAGGACATTCCATAAAAAAACACAACTTTGATACGTTCTGTGTATTTTGGGACACCTGTATATCTCAAAAATAATTTTAAAATATTACTCCGATATGTCTCTATCCATCCCAGATATATTTTTCCAATTTTATTGAATAGTTTGGTTGTAATATTCCGTGTCGTATACCGTGAATCACCCTGTATAATCACCTTTTTAATAGTGTTTTGATCCGAGTCCACATTTTGGTTTAAGTTTTATAACCCATGATTCAACATTCTTGAAATTTGATTTTTGTTTAGCCTAATCGACAGCTAATTCGCTAGCTGACTTTTTGTTTTTCACATTCACCGCTTCTAGTAAACTATGTACACCAGTGAAACCTTCCATTTCAAAATGTATGTCAATCTGTCCATCTTGAATCGAACTGGTAGCGTTGTTAATTTTACACTAAGTATTTTACCCTTTAAATACAGTCTCTACCGAAAAGAAAGAAAGTGCAATAAGTGCAGCAAAATGAATCGTGTCGGTTATTAAATCTCATAGGACTATTGTTTTTAAACGCACTTGTAAATTTTTCATTGATTAATTGGTTTAGAAATTGTGAACCATAACCTATAGTAATTTGTTCGAAGAGTGAATTGCAATCAAACATAAAAGTAATTAAAAACGATGTTTTTATGATGAAACATGGTGAAATATTTAATAAGCATTTTCACCTAGTCTTCTAAAAATACATTGTTTATAAAGATTGCCGAAATCATTTAGTTTTGTCTCAAACTCACTCGATAATTCAATCAATATACACAAAATGGTCTCAAAACCTAAAAAAAATTAAGGAATGAATGAAATTTGGAATTTACATAATTGAACTATAGTACTATTAATAAAGCAAACTTTTTCTACATAAAGTGACCTGTGGTTAGCTGTGCACACCTGTATTTACCTGCGTTTTTATTTTTTTAATATAACTTTGAAAAATATAAGAATGCAAAAAAAAATTCAACAAAGTTGTACCTAAGATCTTAAGCTACAACTTTTATTTGAATTTTTAACATCTTCATTGTTACAACGGTAAAATTTTTAATAAGATCTATTACAGGTGCAGTAAAGTAACATGCAGTAACATCCTTAAACATCCGTCGCACACTACGTCACAATAGTCAAAAAGAGACAATATTAACATTTTTTCAGATAACACGTGTCTATTTTGATAAATATGTTTTAGATAACAATACGCTTTTTGAAGATATTTAGAGACATGTAATGTAAACCGTAAATCACCGACTAAATATATTCCGAGGTTCTTTACATTCTGACAGACAGGAATTTCTACATTATTTAATCGTATAATTAGGTTTTGGTTAATTAAGTTTCTATAAGTATGTTTACCAAATAAGATAGCAGTTAACTTTTGCGGATTTACATCATAGTTTATGCAGCGACTGCTTGGTGGATCAAAGAAGATACAACTGAGTATCGTCAGCGTAAAATGAGATTTACATGATGTTATATAATGATTTAGTTGGGAGATGTGAATGTTAAACATAATAGGTTCTAAAGTAAATCCTTAAGGAATCAATAAAGTGTGCCTTACATTTAAATGTGCAAATTATTAATCCTCTACTCATATTAATCAATCAAAAAAAACTATTTAAAAAAAATTAGTATTTCTAATTTTAAACGACAATAGAGCAAGAAAACAAATGTTATGCCAGCTACGTTCAATTGCTTGTACTTGTACTAACAGAGTACTTCTATTACAAAGCTTCTAAATCAGAGTGGTGTATTTCTTGGCAATATTTGAAGAAATTCCAATAATTCTTCCATCATTGGTCCAAACTTTATAACGACCTAGTTTTTCTTTTGATAGTTATAATAGCTCATATTTGAATTTAGGTAGATCCTCGATGATTGTAATTCCTTCGTTTTTTAGCAGTTCTTTTTGTGAAAACATTTGTGACTTTATACTAGATCATGCAAATTTAAGAAGTATTAGTCGTGGGGATGTTTCTCATTTTTACCAATTTGATAGGATTTTTCTATGCCATTTGTCATAAAAATACAGTGTGCTTCAAAAAATACTGCACATAATTCAGAAGATGGGTCATTTACTATGATATGACCAAATGCTGAAGCAAATCACTTGAAGGTTGGAAAAACTATAATTTGAAAAGATTTTGACAAGAGTAGCTAGCAGTTATGTGCGGTCGTAGCTCTCCAGTTAAGTACTTTAGCTGCTAAGCAGGCACCTCGAGTTCGATTCCCGGTGCAAACATCAGACGTACTCTCTCGCAAGGCAATGGCAAACCAGCGATAGTATACTTGCGTAGTAAACCTCTCAACTTAAGCTGTTCGGAATCGGCATTAAACTGTAGGTCCCATGTATATGTGTCTACTGTCACGTACAACACATATACATGCGAGGGGTGCGCAACTTTCTGTAACGGATATGCGACTTGAAGAAGAAGGTAGCATGACAACCCTACGACCTTAAAAAAATAACAGACGTATAATACAATTTTGTAAT
Source organism: Abscondita cerata (assembly GCA_030710515.1). Lineage (NCBI taxonomy): Eukaryota > Metazoa > Arthropoda > Insecta > Coleoptera > Lampyridae > Abscondita > Abscondita cerata. The sequence goes on along the minus strand of JALBCR010004300.1, from coordinate 139,960 downwards.
AAAAAGTAGATTCTATCCATTAAAAAATTATGTTAACATGTCATTCAACAAAAATATGATTTTTAAAGTTTTTTTTTGAATTCTTGTTTTCACGAAGTTCTTGACCTCCAGAGATGAGTGAGTTTTAAAGCGAGAAATTATTAAATTGTTAAAGTTATAATAAACAACTAAATCAAGATACTTTTTTATAAAAAAAACATTTGTCATTATTCTTTAGCAGCAAACATTTGTGATAAAATAGTTGAAATAATTGTCAACGACAAAATGGATTCAAATCTTGATTGTTGTTGGGTATTGAACTTATCAAGAGTGAAAACTATCATCTCTATAAAGTACAACTAATTCACAAACTAAATGAAGACGATTCCAATCGGCGTCTTGAATTTTATGAGTCACTTATGGAGGGATGCGATAAAGACCACAATTTCGTACAAAATGTTTTGTTTTCTGACAAGGCTACATTTTATTTGAATGGTGTTGTTAATCGGCATAATTGACGGTATTGGGCCCGTGAAAACCCACACTGGACACTAGAAGACCATAGTCAGAACCTCAAAAAAGTTAATGTGGGGCAGGATTAATTGGTAGGACAGTGATTGGACCGTTTTTTTAAGGAAATCTAACATCCGAACAATAATTCAGTTTCTTCAAGATGATTTACTTCCTGCTTTGGCAGAAATGTTTACAAATTCAGATGATCCTCACATTCCAACAAAATATATCTGGTTTCAGCAGGATGGCGTCCCTCACCACTTTGGTGTAAAGGTTGGACGCTTCCTAGATGAAACGTTTCCAAGCAGATGGGTAGATTAAAGAGAAGCAATTGAATGGTCTGCCAGATCACCGGATTTGACAGCATTGAATTTTTTTGTGGGGTTGTTTGAAAAGTAGAGCTTACATGAGTAGACCAAATAGTTTGAAAAATTTGAGGTCGCAGATTTAGGTCGAAATGAGGCCAATTTGGCCATAATTAATTGAAAACTCTATTAGCCACGTGTATACTCGCTTAGGATATTATAACGGCCAACAATTTTAGCATTTTTTATAAATATGTAATTCGATTTGTGAACACGTACTTCCTTTTCTAAAAAAGTAAATATTGTAGTTAAGTTTATGTAAGTACCGCTACACTTATCAAAACCTTGTTAAATTATAGTTTTTCTAATCCTTAAGTTATTTGCTTGAGCATTTTCAATTCACACTGTATTTTTATGACAAATGACATATTGCCATAATTCATGACTAATAACGGATCCAAAAACGTAAATAAAAGTATATGCCTCTATTAAAACAAATTTTGGTGACGTCACACATTGTGTTTTTATGACAAATAACATATTGCCCGAATCCTTGAATAATAACAAATCCGAAAATTAAAAAAAAATATGTTTCCATTTAAAAAGGTTTGTTGACGCCATTGCGTTGTCATGGTAACGTCTACAAACTAATGTCAATGTCATGTCAAAATATGGATTTTCAAAATTAAAAAGTTACGTGTTTCAGGCGTTTTTTCATATTATCATAAACAACCCCTATTTTGAGTATTATGCGGAACTTTTATTCCCCACTCTATTTTATTGTTAAGTACGTGTACACAGTTTTTCGATCTGAATTGTCTTTTAATTCCCGTTGACCTTGACCTCTTATAATAACTTGGATTATTTATTTCTATTTTTGCGACAACGCATATTTGTGTCATATCGGGTTTCCCTTTAATAAGACAAGTCTCACAGTTAGTTAAGAGTATTTGTTGCTATAAGTTTGATCAGAACTTTTGTAATACTACATTGTGTAACGAGTTCTCTAATAATTAAATCATAATACTATCAGTTACCAAAACTTAATCATTTTGACATCTTGTGATTTCCAAAAAACTTTTTGTTGTGGTGGAAAACAATCAACACTTGGGATTTTGTTTACGTAAAGGTCAGTGAATTTAATTTTATTCTTTTCTCGAATGTATATTTTAAGAGTATTACTGAAAAAGTTCCGTTCACAAAGGGATGGGTATGTCGCCCGTTAAGTTACTCCATATCTAATGAAATAAGATGGGGAGTTATGCGACGGTTTCCAAACCGACTATTCTAACACCCCTTTTTCCCCTTTTTTGACGAATTAGAGTTAGTAGTTTATAATGAAGCAACAAAAATGTTTATAAGCAAAATGTGTGTCTGACGACATCTCGTGTATGAACATTGACACGTATGATTAGTATAAACTAAGAAAATGCCAACAGTTAAAAGTAAAGACATGTGTGCGTTTACTTTTAAAAATGTTTATGTACGTCCGTTAACCTACACAGATTTTCGAATTTTTAAAATATTTAGAAAAAAATTTATTTTACAGATTTTTGTTTCAAATAAAAGTTGTTTATAATTAAATTATACACAACTTTTGTTTAAACTATTTTTTGATTCGATAGTAATTACTGAGATATAACCATCACGTGACAATAATTGAGGAGGAAAAGTTGGTAGAAATTCTATTGTTTATAGCTTTTGTTTGAACCAATTTCTTTTAAAACGCAATTTTATTTTCGCTTATCTGCGGTAAACGCTTGTTTCAAAATGTGACATATACAGAGTGTAGCAACTAAACTCTCTCGGACGAACAAACAGTATACACTACTTTTCCTGCCCATTTTGGAGAATTAAGGAAGGAATTTAAACCTTCGTCATTTTGACAGGTCAAACTAGCGGGACTTCAGTTTAAATTCGAGTCTTGACTACCTAGACCTATATTATTTATCTTAGTTTCCATGACGACGACCTATAATGTAATATATGTATATATTAAGTGCTAGTTCGTTACGTGTATTTGTGTAAAGGCCCACCTACTAATCAAGGAAGCAGTTGTGTTTTTGACGTCTTACTGACAATGGAGTAGAAAAATGCATTTGTCATCACTTATATAGGTAAGATATCAAAAAAGTTGCAGTTTACACTGTAGCCGTCCTAAACGTAAGAACTTGTGTTTATTCTCTAAACTCGGTCCAAAACCCTTCTGCAAGGCTCAATTTATGTATACGTGTGGGTATGATTATAATAAAAATTGAGTCCAAAGTTGTCAAAGATCTGACGTCTGCTAAAGTTCTTGCGGAGAGGAAGAAGTTTGGCGAAAAATGTTTTTTCCAAAAATGTGATCCTAAAACGAAATAGTTTTATGCCTTTGGGAAATAAATTTCATCTTACGGTCTTAAACCCCTTGCAGTTTATATTCTTAGTTGTTCGCAGGGTTAAAGAATCTATGAATTTAAACACATTTTGCAGAAAATTACCATTACTATACATTAGGGCTGTAGGGGACTTCACATAGAAACCAAAATCAATTGCAACATCTAAGTTCAGGGATGATGCAAGGGACAATTTTTTCAATAATATGCGTTGTTGTAACACATTTACCTTATTTTGCTTTTTAACTTAAATATTTTAAGAAAAGCTGTTGGAACGTTTTTGTTGTAAATTTTAGAAGCTTTTGAAGGGCATAAAATTATTTCGTTTTAGGATCAGTAAAAATGAGGCAGCTCATTTGCTTCCATATGTGAGCCTTCGAGCGAGAGTTATAGTTATTGGTGAAAAACATGAAATAAAATGTTTTAGTTAAGTGTAAACTAAGTTTGGAATAAAAGTAGTTCTTGTCTTTGATATGTTTATGGTAACATTACTCCAGCACAGACAAATTTTCCGAAGCAGATATAAAGAAAATAAATTTAGATATCAGCATTGGGAAGAAAACTTACTTGAAGAGTTTAGGTCCGCTTGGAAAAACAACCAACATTAAGTTTGTAGAATGAAGCTAAAACGTAACAGCCATTACAATATAAACTATATTTGTATTTGATATCGTTGCAACAATTGTCTAGTGACATTAAGGTTGATCGAATAGGTAAAAAATGGGAAACATTTGTTTAAATAAAAAGATTTGACGTGAAAATGTTATTTAAATTTGTAACAAGAAAAACAGAAAATAGAGTTAAATAAAGGATTACAATAAAAGCGTTATTATTTTAAGTTTAACTAGTGTATTATTCATAACGTAGAAAATCTTATCTTGCAAGAACGAAAGAATAAAACATCATTATTTGCAACATCAGAACTTTTAAGTAACGATATCGTTATCTAACAAAATTCTATGAACGTATAAATTAGAAAAATTTAAATTTTGGACGTCTAAAATTAGTAGCATTCAAATAATTTACTTGACAACGAGTGTACAATTTGCAAAGTACAAAGTTGCAAAGTACAAAGTAAAGATTTTTAAAGACAACAACGTCTACATAAAAAATTACGAGATTCAGCATAAACAATGAGTTCATTTGAACGTATTATTTAAAAAACAAAATTTGGGACACTTACAATTTTTTTAAATGTATGTGTTTCTTTCTACTTTAATTGGAGATGATGTAGTAAATTAATAGTGTGCTTTGTAATCTGTTTTAGCCAACTGATTGAAGGTATCAGACGACAGGCAGCAAAACAGATTGCAAAGCACAATATTAATTTACTTCATCATCTCAGAGATTTAAATATAGAATCATGATATATCAGCGGATCGGTAATTAAATTCTGCATCGAATGAGAATATAAAAAAATTTACTTGCAATTTAAAATTGACTCCTTGACAATTTTAATTTTCTTAATTACCGTTACTCCCCGGACCTTCCCTAGAAATAAATTTCAACAATGTCTAATACTCAAAACATAGTCCAATATTTATTTATTTATTTATTTATTGAATAAAAATGTATTATACATATTATACATAACATACTCTCAGACAAAAGGAAAAACAGGTCAGCAATGCTGGTTTGCACTGTTCTCCTTCAACTGTGTACAGAAGATATTATTTTTAACAGCAAATTTGAAACAATGAAGGCTACTTAAATTAAATAAAACATGGTAATTATTATAAAATATAGCAGCTTGATACTCAAACGACGCCTTAAACTTTTCGGTCTTGTGTTTAGGTATTCTGACAACTATTTTCTTCTATCATGTTCACGAGGTATAAAATTTATGAGGTCGTTTAAATATCTTGGCGTTTTGTTAGTTATAATTTTATATAACAAAGTTAAAAACATGATTGTATATCTATGATTAATTTTATAATTTTGTATTTATTATAGAAGGGAGTTACATGAGAAAAGGAATATAATATGAAAATTTTAAACATCTGTTCTGAACTATTTGCAATCTGTTTTTAAGTGTAGTTGTTAGATATGACTATTCCGTAATCTATGATGCTAAGTACTAATGAATTGGTAATGTTAAATTTTATATGTGATGGAAATAAATTTCTAAATTGATTCAATAATTTCAATTTGGCATAACATAATCCGCATTTAATAGAAATGTGTTCTCTAAATGTTAGGTTTTCATCTAAATTTTTTAATTTTGTTATCAAATTTAACAATATTATTGTTAATAACTATTTTAGATTCATATTGACTTTGACATCTGCTTCGATTACTTTCAGTTCCAACACACAAACCTATAGTTTTTGACTATTTAATGTCAAACCATTTTTACATGACAATTTAAATAGGGCATCAAGATTAACATTTAGTTTACAAACAGTATTAGTAATATTATTTGGAGAAGATGATAGATATAATTGCGTGTCGTCAGCATACTGACTCATCTTACAGTTCTCAGTGAGGCAGTTAACAAAATCAGCAGTAAATATAATAAAAGTAGAGGGCCTAAGATGCTGCCCTGTGGTACTCCATAATGGTTGACTAAAACATCAGAATATAAAATGGTATTGTTTAATTTTAATTTAACACATTGTTTTCTATCATATAAGTAGGAAGCAAACCACTGAACTGCATCTGAGGAAAAACCATAATAATGTAACTTAGCCAATAATAATTTTCAATTCAACACATCAAATGCATTAGAATAATCAAGTGATATAAACAAGGTAACTTGGACATTATCCCAAGCCTCAGTTATATCACTTGTGATTTTTAGAAACGCCGTGTTAGTGCTATGATTACGTCTATGTCCTGACTGACAAAAAGAAGTACATTATTTTGTTCAAGAAACTCATAGGTTTGACAATGTATCCACTTTTCTATTACCTTACTTAAGAGCGATAAGATAGAGATAGCTCTTAAATGTTTGTGTTCACTGGCATTATTTATTTTTGCAACAGGTATGATATATGCAATTTTCCATATTGACGGGAATGTGTTAGTATCCAGCGAGAAATTCAAAATATGGGTAATAATATCAGGACATACTTTGCTCATAAGTTCTAACATTAAAACACTAATATCATCATATCCTATAGCATTTGTTTTAAGGGAGTTGATAATATTTAGGACTTGTTCGGTGCTAATATTTTTAAATGCAAGTTTTGCCTCGATTTTATGGTGCAAATTCGATTCAAAATGATTAATTAAGTCAGTTGGTATATTCTTTATTGTGGGTGAATTTATAAAATATCTATTAATTATATTGGGATCAATAATATCAGGTGAAATAGTGTTACGCTTTTTGTATGAACCGAATTTTGGTTGAAGATAGACCACAATTTTCTGGGATTATTTATGACTTTATTAACATAAAATTTGTAGTAAGCTTGTTTTTTCAGCCTTAATAGCAGAATTTACAAAGTTTCTCATGCTTTTATATTCAATGAAATGGATTTGAGATTTTGAGTTTTTATATTTCTTGTAGAGTAATTTACGTTCATTGATCATTAGTTTAACGACTGGAGTAATGTATGGTTGATATTGTCTTTTGGTTACAAATGTACGAGTTGGTGCATGAATATCAAATAGATAAAGTACAGAACTGTTAAAGAATTCAACTTTATCATCAATGTCTCCCATACTTAAAATATCATTCCAGGAAATTGAGGAAGCATCAGACAGAAATGAATGAATGTCAAAATCTTTAAATGATCGGTAAGTAACTTCTACTGGAGGTTGAATATGCACAGATATATCTAAAATACTATATATTAACATATGATCACTGATGTTACTGACATCAACACATTTCGTTTCAAAACTGATTATATCGTCCGATACACAAATTAAATCAAGAAGAGAGGGTGAGTAGTTGCCAATCCGTGTAGGATTATCCACTTTTGTTTAATATTGAAAGAAGTGAAAATAGTAAACAGTCTACGCGCGTCGTTGCTATTCAACAAGAGATTAACATTAAAGTCACCGACAAAATTAATTTGTCAACTTGAGAATTAACACATGATAAAATATTTTCAAAATCTATAAACCAATCTAGACTCAAATTAGGAGGACGATAAAACACACCAAAGCCATAAACAATTCTTTTAATCTTAAACCTAATGAATATATATTCTAATTTAGAAATATAATTATAATCAACATTCAAAGGAGTGAATTTAAATTTGTTAGAAATATAGATAGCAACCCCTCCTCCCCGGGTTTCACGATCAGCCCTAACAACGTTATATCCAGAAATCTCAATTGATTGGTTATTAATATTTTGGTCCAACCAAGTTTCAGAAATACCAAAAACATTAAACATGTGTAAAGACAATAATGAAAAAAATTCATGAAGTGATGATGTCAGTGAGCGGATATTTATATGACCAACCTTAAGTGAGGAATTGTAGTCATTTGTGCAGTTCATGAATATGTAAAAGAGGAAGATGTGTCTAAAGATGACACATCGGTTGATACCATTTTCAGTTTTTGTTTCAGTGTAACTGAAAGAAACATTTTATTGCTGACAGGGCCAAAAATATTTTGTTTTACAGCATTCAAAGTATGTATATATGCAGTACATTTGCTTCGTTCCCATGCAGCGTGATTAGAACTACAATCAGTAATTTTTTTAAGTCGCAAAAAATTCTCACAGTTCGCACATTTAAAATTTTCAGGTTCCACCTTACATTCTTTTAGATTTAGAGGATGGAGTCCAGTACATAATGAGCATATGGGTTTGTTTTTGTTAGGTCAGTAGACCGAGGAATGATTATAACTGCAGCATGTGAAACATCTTCTTAATTCCATCTCATCAAAAACTCTACACCTATCAAGACCGATTAGAATATGTTCAGCATCAATTAATTTATTGTACAGGACTGCATCCGTACTAATAACTGCCTGGAAGATATTTGGGTTATTCTTAATTGGAGAAATCAATATGACACTGCATAAACTATTATCACTAAAATATTCACTGTTTTGCATCTTCAAGTATTGTTGAAAGTCTTCTGATTCAAGTTTTTCTGTAAAACCAGGACTATGTGTAATTTTATTGGAGTAGGTTTGATTTGTTTCATTTCATAAACACCGGATAATTTATCTTCAGCAGCTTTAAGTAATTTAGAAGATTGTTTATCATCTTTGCAGCTAACAACGATCCCACCATTTTTTACTGTCTTAACCTTTTTGACTTCAATTTGGGAAGAGATAATATTAATATTTTGAAGTAAGTCTGATTTAGTTTTTGACGATGTTTGATTGGTATTAGCAGGCTTTATTAACACTTTAGTTTGAGCGGCATTGACAGCTATGTTGGCGTAAGAATTAGAATTGGAATTGATAGCCGTGTTGGTTTTAATAATGTTGTCTGAACATTCATTTAACTTTGAGGAGATTGTGTTCAAAGCATCCTGCTTTAGGAGAGACAATGTGTCTGTTAAGTTAGATAGAGTTTCAGTTTTAAGTTCATTAATCTTTAGTTCAAACTGTTTAATAAATTTCTCATAGCAATGAGTAATTTGAGATTGCACATCAATTTTAATATTAGTAATAATACCATGTCTAACCGTTGGTTGTATAGCTTTTGCTTATCTGCCGGCATAACCGGAAGTGACACCACCACGAAAATGTTTTCAGTAAGTAAGTCCATTTGTATAAAGTTACAAGTTTTCAGCTGAATCGGTTTTTTCGTTCTCATTATTCGTCTAACATGCTATATTTGAGACACACCCTGTATAATTTACATTTTTTTGCATTCGATAAAACTTTAAAGATACCGACCACGGCCGAAAGCTGATACATCCTTAAATATGACTTCAAATTTCACTAATTTTATGAATATAAAGTTTGTAGATATTAGATATGCCGCTGGAACAAGTTTTCTGAGATATACCCAGTGATTCAGTAAAGGATAAATAAATTCATCAAATGTTCTACAATATAGCAAATATATATTTAAAAAAAGGACCAGAAATTATTACGCTTACTCTCTAACGTAATTTGCTACTACACAAGGCATAATAAAACCTAGACGATGATATATAAAATCTCCATTGAGCATAATACATTATGATAATTAAGATTATATTCGCTGTTTAGCAGTTTTTCATATACGTCATAAACACGCCAATCATCATCGTCGTTAGATCTATTGCTGAATTGATCTACTGTTTCCTTGTTCTTTCTCTGCTCGATAAGCACTCGATTGATTAGATGGTTGTAGAATACAACCAGCTTGTGCGATTGCATTAACTCCAGACGATAATTAATTATATCTTTCAAGCCAAACATGTAATCAACATTCAATTTGTTTAGGATACAATTTTTATAATCACGTGTTAAACTAATTGTTTTTATAAAAGAATTATTACTACACTTCGCAACCCGACAAATAGTGATGATATTCAGTACTGTTGATAATTTTCACATCGCTAGATATATCCAAGGTTTTACTTGTGCATTCAACCGGACCGTCATTGACATCTACAAACTCTTGTCGATACTCCTTGTTAACAGGGTTGTAGAAAAAGTCATTCATCAGATGATGATGAAGTCCGATTATTGTCTTCCATTCGTCGATGGTCAGCAACACATTGTTTTTTCCCGATCGTGTTGTAATGCACGTTATATGGACCACTAGCACTACATACGTCATTATACTCGGGGATATTTCAAATTCTAATTACCGGCGTAAGCTGCAAATATGTGCTGTATCAGACTTCTATGTATTTCCCCTTATCATCATAGTCCAACTTGTAACATGTCGGGTTGACCAGCTTCTCATTCAAAGCGTTGCCGAAATTTAGAAGACGGAATTCGTTATCAAGATCATACAGCAAATGACCATGACGATGACAAATCCAGTGATACAGTTTGCGACCAGCCCTAGGGGTTTAATGTATCCATCGATGTTTTCAGGTTTGACACTACAAAATCCTATTGTCGTAGACATAGAATCCAAATTTTAACGCATTGCGATTTAGAACGCGGAGAACACTTGAAATTATCTCGTCAAAGGCACGTAGACGAAGTCACTGATAGCAACAATGTAGCTTTCTTCCTGTTTCAAATAAACGATACACATGCAAAACCAACTTATATAATCAAAATCGACCGAATTCCCACTAAGTTATTGAACATTGTTGACAAAAACCAAACGCGAACACAGCCGACCACGACCTACTGGGCCCGAGAATGGCCGACCACGACCGACTAGTCCCAAACATGACCGACCAGAACGTCTGGGTCGGAACAAGCGCGCACGTCCCCGACGACTACCGAAATTCAAATTTCCCGCCAAAAATGGTCCAGTAGCCCTCACATATAACTACTCAGGTAAATTTTCTTCCAAAAATTTATTTATTATAACATAACAATGTAATTGGTTTTAAAGAGAGAATAAAAATGTATTGGTGCTAAAATGATAAATAAACAATCTTGAAGTTATATATCTGTAGGTTTTTTAGTAAAATAATATAGTACTTAAATTTGTGTTGTCCAAGATATTTACTGATATTTTGTTCTTTCATGTTTTAGATACCGAAATGAGCAAAAGAATGTACACTTCATTCTACTTTTTACTACTGTTAGGTAAAATACAAGTATAGTAACCGTTCTTAATATAATTAATTTGGTATCAAAACAGGATTAATACTAATTAAATCAGCAGAAAGTACTATATCAAATCGCAAGTACTGTGGTTTTCAGCATTCTGACGATTATAATCGGACCAATGGAAACATTTCCATAGACGAATTCCCATGGATGGTACAGTTACTATATGACAACAAAACCAATGCTGAATGTTCCGGTTCTCTCATAAATAAAGATTACGTTCTTTCAGCAGCACATTGTCTTATAAATAGATTTAACAAACTGTATGCGGTTTCAAATTAAATGATTTATTATATATTAGATAATAATTTGTAGCACAATGGTGCGACTAGGTGACCACAACGTAAAAACTTCTAAAGATTGCATTATAAATCAACAAAAAGAGTTAGAATGCACCGACTTAGTAGATGACATTGGCATAGACGAAGTAAACATTCACCCTTTGTATCATAGGGATCTAAGTTATCATGACATAGGTCTAATACGACTCGCCCGTTCAGTTACCTTCTCTGGTAGTTAGTTTAAGTTTTCATTTATCAGAATAAAAATTCAGTAAATTGTAGAATACATACGACCAATTTGTTTACCTGAAAAAGATTTGTTACGATCGAACAACATCCACAATTTCACGTCTTCTGGTTGGGGAAAATTAGGGTTTAACTCAGAACAGACTGAAATAAAAAAACGGGTAACCACACAATTAGTTTCATATGAAGAATGTTACAAGACTTTTTCGACACACTCAGTTATTATTACGGATCAAATATGTGGGCGACAATACAATTCTTTTACTTGTGCCGGAGATAGCGGTGGACCACTGATGTATTCCATTAAAAACCAATGGGAACAAGTAGGGATTATTTCATTTGCATCAGGATGTGGAGAAGGGTATATTGTTGTTTATGCTAAAGTGTTCAATTATTTAGAGTGGATTATATCTACTGTTCGAGTCCGACCATAAATAAAATAAAACATTTACAGCTGAGAGTATCTTTTTCCTCCAATTATTGGTATGATATAAAAGTGTTTTCCTTCTAGGTGGAGGTATAGTTAAAAATAACTGTCTTAAATTACATCTAAGGCCGACGTTTCGCCCAAACCTGTGAAGGCTATATCGAAGCTAAAAGTAGATTCCAGACCGTGCGGGTCACGAAATTTAAAATAAATCACCAAGGGCTGATGATGTCAAATAGAGATAAAAGTTTATAAATTATATAAGACAAAAGTGTGAATTATTATCTTTTTTTTTATTATAACAAGAATTAGATTAAATTTTTATTTATTATACTTATACGACACATTTTTTTGTTTCGCCAAAAAAACGGTTTCCCAACCCTACCGGCCAGGAAATCAAAAATTTGGCTTCCCTGTTTTTATCAACAGCAAAAGCCCACGTAGAAAAAAATCCAGCAGATGTAATCACAGCAACACAGTAAATAATATGCAGCATACATATTAAAACATTGAATTATTTTTAATTGCTATTGCCGTATTGTATTAGGTTGCTATGTACCATGTGTCTGATTAAGACAGGCTACCGGCTGTATCTTAGAAACTATTTCGTACAACTTACAGAAAAAATCCATATAATAAAGTCGTTTATGAGAAACTGCTGGAAAATATTTTCAAGTTTCCTACTCCACCGATAGGGGGCGTAGTTCACAATAATAATACACAAACCACATTTTTAATAATAAATGCATGGTAATGGTACCATAAAATTTCAATATTCGTAATCCTTAGATCATTTTATGTAAGTTTGCTTCAATGCTTTTTCTTCTATCTTGTCAAATAACTGGTAGGGTAACTGGGAAAGCTGATTAAGTAAAACGTCATAAGTTTTGTCCCGCTTTAGGAATTTTGACAAATTTAATATCATTTGAAAGACAATTCAATGCCTAATAAAATATTATATTATTGTTTTATTCTGTTGTTTTTAACGATCGCTAGGTGGCGTTGTTTGACCAATTGCTAATTTTTCGACTTCTTTTAGAAATTTTCAAATGTAATGCTATACTTTTAAATTATTTTCTTGAAGAATCATGAAATTAAAAAAACAAATGGTAAAAACCGCATCTCAATATCTATTTTCTAAGTGGAGATACGAGAAAAAATATGGTATACTAGGGGATCGAGTTTTATTCTTAACTAAATTGAAAATTTTACATAATCTAGTAGGGCGTCCAGATGTCATAAAGTCTTAAATGCAAAGTAATTTAATTCATTTGTAGGTAATTATCAAGAACAGAGCGAGGCATACGTCGCTATATCAAAATATCTAGTAGATTTTTAAACGTTTTATTTTTAAGCTGTCAACCGTTTATGACATCTAGAGCCCTACTAGATTATGTAAAATAAATTTTCAATTTAGTTAAGAATAAAAGTCGTTCCCCTATACCATATTTTTTCTCATATTAACGTTGCAAAGTCGAAAAAACATGTTATTTATCTCAATGTGATATGCTAATGACACAATACCGTTTTGTAATATGTCCTATTTTAACATTTTTGATGTTTACTTATTAAATACTTTATAATAAATAGTATGAAAAAATTGTGTCTTAATTACTTTGTGCTGTACTTTTTGTGTCTGTGCGTCAAAATTCTTGTTATCTAATATACAATTTAAATACATTGTATATTTGCAGATAATACAAAAATAGTATTTCCTTTGTTAATCGTAGTTCCTTAATCAAAAAAAGGTCCTATCTATTATGGTTTTAACCACTTCTTTCAATATTTAAATAGCTGTGTGGTTCAAATTAAACAAAACGGTTTTAAACAAATGAGGTTTTTCAAAATTTTCATCTTTTTTGGCTTTTTGACGGTGTTCTCCATATTGAGTGACATTTTGACAACTATAAACTCACTTCAGATTTTTAGTGTCACATGATTCTGTAAAAAATTCAAATCACCAAAATTGTGTTTTTGCTCAAACTATCTTTCTTTATGTAAGATATTGTCGAAATAACAAGTAATGTTTGGAAAATTCCGACATTAACCTATACTACACTTGTGAACTTTGATAATCTATGTGTTGTAATTTAGTCTGGTTTATTGATTGCACAATTTTTTAAGAATTGTATATGAATTACCACATTTTAATAACATGTTTGTGTACTTACAACTGATTACGATATCAATACTTATTTACACAAATAACCCGAACAGAAAAATATATTTAATACATAATGTATACAACCAAGAATATAATACATAAGATAATAGGTATATGTAAAATTTTGTTGTCTTAGTATTTTGTGTAATATCCATTACTATTAATGCATTCTTCTAAACGCCTCCTCAATCATCGTAAATTTGATCCAACGCCAGGATATCTCTACGAACATAATATAAAAACAAATGAAGAGAAATTTGAAGCTTCATGAACCAGCATATATCTGCTATTTTTTCTACTCGCGACATTCAAATTACTAATTTTAAGTATCTAGGATATTTCATAAATTACGATAACAAGAATAGTAAGCAAAGAAGGGAATTGGAAAGAAAAGGAAATAAGATAATTGGACTAGTGTGGGGAATAAGTGAAAGAATATTCGGGGAAGATTTAGAAAAGGACGGTGGTTATTCGAGAGGATAGTCAATGGGGTGATGATGTACGGAGCAGAAGTGTGGAGATGGAAGGAATGGGTGGAACTAGAAGGTATGCAAGAGAAGTACTGGAAGTGGATATTGAGATTAGAAATGGAAACACCAGGACACATAGTACAAGAAGAAGCAAAAATAGAGAAGATAAGAACCGAAAGAGCCATAGCTGGACCTGGACCTTAGATTGTAGCATATTTATCAAGACAAAGACCAAGATTCTTAAAATGCAGTTTACGAATCAATTGCTAGAAATTAAAGCAAACTAGTTACCTATTTATGGTAATAGTGCTACTACCTCAGCTACTTCTAAGAGAACTAATGCAACATCTAAACCATCCAAATCATCCTCTTCTCAACAAGGTGAAATACAAATTGTTTTTTTTTCTGGACCGGCATTACTACATATGGTATTAATACGCTTTATTGGCTGCCACATTTTTTTTTAAAGTTATATTTAGTTAATTTATTTTATTTAAGGAGGAGGATTTTTAACGTAAATTATTTTTTAGACGACTGATGTAGAAACTGACTATATCGCAATGCCACTTTATACGAGAAAATAACGTGTTAGTTACTTTTTAACATATTTGTTTCTTCTTAACATAATAGTAACTTTTTAACATCTTAGATACCCCTAGCAACGGCACATTTTTTTTTACAAAGGTATTTACATTTGACACTTTTCTATTACATTCAGTCAGCTTCGTTCGTTTTACTTATAATCAAAAATTAAAATGTTAAGTAGTGATAAAGATGACGTTCAGTGTACGCCGCCAGCAGTTTTGGAAGCCGCTAAACAAACAGAATTCGATTTATTACCCAAAAAAATCTCGAGAGAGACTCATGAACGCTTTTGAACGATAAATGGTTTGGCGCAAGAAGGCAGGAATTGTATCATCGTTTTCGGAAAACACGGTGTTAGCCTACTTCGGACAACTGGTGGATAAAATTGCCCCAAATTCACTATGGACGCAATATTCAATGTTGCGAACGACCTTAACCATAAATAAAAATATAAATATCGCCAATTATACCAAATTAAAAGCTTTTTTAAAACGATAGTCCGTGGGATACAAACCAACAAAATCAAAAACTTTAACGTCAGACCAAATAAAAAAATTTATTAGTGAAGCACTAGATGATCTGTATTTATTACAAAAAGTAGGTACCACAATTAAATAATTATATTCTAGATTCATACATTATTTTCTTATTATGGGTGATTTTGATAATAGGAATCAGCAGCTTTGGTGGATAACAAGAATAGATAGATAGAAATAGTTATTTATGTATCAAGGACATTAACAATATGTTTATATTCGAGGGCAACAGATTTATAAACATCGATTATGCCCGCGGTTCATATAACGTTTTTATTCCACTTGAAATATGAAAATTCATTGATAAAATACTTGCAAACATTTCATGTGAATGAAACGCGGCTGCTTTCTCTGTTTACTTTGTTTTGTATCTATGACAATTAGTTTGTTTATTTTAAAAATAAAATTGTAAAACCTCGCGTGAGATGGACAGCGAAATTTCGGAAAAAGTGTACGAAAGAGCGTTAAAAGCTGATGGGGAGTTGCTTCCTAAAAACTCACGGCCACTGTACGAGAGAGAGCTCCAGAAATTTGAAGACGACTGGAAAAAAAAAATTCTGTCACAAAAACAGTTTTAATGGGGTATTTCCAGGAATTGGTACGTATATTTAGTTGATTTTTATTAATCGTATTAATGGTATATATTTTTAGTCAGAATTATTTACCCCGAATTCCTTATGGTCTAAATACTCCATGTGAAGGCCACATTATTAGTATACAACAAACTAGACATAGGAAAGTTCAACCGGCTGGAGGCATTCCTGAAGCAAACTTCAAAAAGGATACATTCCGAGAAAGTCTAAAATTTTAACACGCGAAGACGTCTTAAAATTTTTCAAGGATGCTTCAAACGACATGTACCTTTTGAAAAAAGTATGTAAACACGGCACAAATTTTACATTTAACTGAATGATGTTCATAATTATGTTATAGGTTGTTCTGGTGATGGGCGTGTTCGGTGGATTGCGAAGGGACCAGTTGGTAAGGTTAACTATAGACGATATAGACGACCGAGGAGCCGTTGTAGTGATAAAAATTCAATACACAAAGACTGGCGGTTCAAAAAGTTTTAATATTGTCGAGGAAAACGAAATGAGTGCCTTGCAAATATATAGGAAATATGCACCATTGCGTCCAAAAGGACTAAAGGAGCGGCGCTTTTTCTTGTGCTACCCGAATGGTAGATGTACGGCCCAACCAGTTGGCAAAAACACGTTCGGGAGTATACCTTAAAAAGTGGCAAAGTATCTGGGTTATGCAGATGCGAGAGAGTACACAGGGCATTGCCTGCGCCGTACATCGGCAACTCTGCTGGTGGATGCTGGTGCTGACATGTTGACATTAAAGAGACATGGTAAATGGAAGAGTGATGCAGTGGCATCTGGGTACATAGAATATAGTATCGCGTCCAAGAACAAAATTCCCAGGATGATTGCCAGAGCCAAAGTAACGGAAGGCGAAACTTCCAACAATGTTGTGAATATGTCTTCGTTCACTAGACCTGAGAATTCTTCGCTTGAAAGCAATATCCAATTTAATGGATGTATTTTAATTTTAAGAATAAAAAATGAGCTTACTAATGAACATTAAAAAAGATTTCTAAATTGCTGTGTTTTTATTTTTGTCAGCATTAGTAGGAATTAGCAGGCGTAATCATTATGCCCGTTTATTATGGCCCTAGGGCGTAATGAAAAGGTTATACAGCACGTATCACGGACGAAAACAATAATATACAAGTGCAAAATAAATTAATTAAATACAATTGTCAATCAAATTTCGTCGTTTTCAATAGTTTTTTTTTTTTTAATATAAAAATGCATAAAATTAGACAAAAATGTTTATTTAAAACATGAAAAACCATCAGTGTTCACAATAAAATGTTAGAAAAATGTACCACCTATTCATGAATCTCACAATCGGACCTATAAAGCACAGATAAGCTTTAGCTTCTAAACATTGATACAATTTGCTCAAACTTGTCTTTGAAGTAATATATTTTAATGTTATCAAATCAGTTGCACCCAGAAAGAATAAGTAAGTAATAAGGTTTGGTAATACATTATTTTCATTACCATTTAAACGCTCTATTTACAATAAATATAAACAGTCGTCTAAAAATGGCGTTCCTAACTCGTTGGAAAGTAAAATATCTGTGCTCGTGCTTATCTTCACTCGTTCTTCGCACTCGTAAAGATCAAGTACTCGCACGATTTTTATTACTTTGCACAATTGTTAAGAAAATACCTAATACCAGATTTATTTATTTTCGAAAACTAAGTATTTAGTTTTTCCTTTCTTTAAATTACTTTTTCTCCTTTTGCATGTTTTTTTTAATTTCCGTTTTTATTACTTTCTGGTTTAGCTCGGAAACGTCCATGCACAATTAATAATCTATCAAAACTTACATTGTTAATTTATAATTTTCACTTAAACGCTAATGTCCAAATTTAATTATATTTTGCACATCTCAATTGCCGTTCCTTATGTTCTAATCTAAATGAGATAAGAGATATCTTATACCAATCAAAGGAATGGAACTCTAAACTGCAACGTCTATTTTAACGAACGGGAAAACACCAAAAAACTGCACCAAAAATAACAAAATATATAAGAAATATGTCAAATTACCAAACTATCCCACATACACAAAAGGGCTTCCAAACAGATTTTTAAAATTTGATTTGAAAACAATAATCTCTAGTAGTAACATCTTGCAAAATCTTTTAAGCAATAAAAAAAGACCCAATAGAAATGTGTGATAAATCGAGAATATATAAAATAAATTGTTAAGACTGTAACCAAGTATATACAGGGTAAACCAAGAGATCTATTAAAACTCTATTAAAGAGCACTTCGCTCATGTCAAATATCATCGCTCAGATAGGTCCGGTGTTGCCATGCTATGCTTGAAAATGGCCATAGAGTAATCATAGTAATCATATATATTTCGTTCTGTTTGTACATTATAAATAAAAATGTATTGAAGAGGTTAAATTTCAAAAACTATCTCGATAAAATATTGTGTGTATAACAATATCTCAGGTCTTGTATAATAGCTATTTATTGTATATGTGTTTTAGTAGACAGATTAACCACGCAAGAATTTTTAATCGCGAGGACGAAGTTCGACCGTTTAGTTTTCTTAAGGGGATAATTTGCCACTAAAACACGAATGCAATACAAGATTTTATCCACCATCAAACCAATTTAATTGAAAATAAGTAATCTGACAGTTCTAAAATTTCAATGTAATAGCAAATATTAGAAAATTTAGTGAAACTTTGGGCGGCTTTGCATTATTAGTTGCTAGGATGCTTGTTTATTAAAACAATATTTGTGAAAAAATTAGAAATCGTTTGTGTGCGTCGTTTTGAAAAATGTCAGAAAGTGATTCTTTGCCGGTAGAAATTAAAGCAGAAGCTGAAGAAGTAACCCTGTAACTGTTGCCGGCCAAATCTAAAGATGCAGACATAAAAGAATTTGCTGCCTTTAATGAATTGAGAGAGAAAAGAGATGCAAACATCATAAACGAGGACGTCCTGTTGGCTTCTTTTTTAAATGTAAGAAGCAAGTTTGCCTCCTCGTCGATGTGGACGAAATATTCAATGTGAAGGCAAAGAAGGCAAAAGTGCTTGAGAGGGGACACATCGAACAATTTTTGAAAACAGCATCTGATGAAAAATACTTAATGATGAAGGTACAACCAATTTTCTTTTCTTTTGTATTGGTATCTTAATTATTTTAAATATTTCTAGGTTGGTGTCATAATGGGTGTTTGTGGAGGTTTACGATGCAATGAACTGGTAAACTTAAATATTGAACTAGTGAAAGATAAAGGATCTTTTATCTACGTGTCCATCCCAGAAACAAAGACCAATATGTCAAGAAGTTTCACTGTATTAGACGAAGGATTCTCTTTTAATGTTATGGAGATATGCAAGAAATACATACGCCTACGTCCTAAAAAGTACTATTTCGCAGGGAAGATTTTTTTGCGAAATATAAATTCAAAATGCACCGTGCAACCTGTGGGAATTAACACTATTTCCAGAATCCCCTCACAGATTGCTTCTTTCTTATAACTTCTAGACATATAGAAGAAAACGAGTCAAATAAAATCGATATTGCTAGAAAAATTTAAGGAAAATCCAGCACAATGCAAGAGATCTCCGCGATGCAGTCTTCCTCAAACGTAGTTTGTGTAAATGTAAATCCTGATATTGCAAATAAGTTTACTTTTGCTGTTAACGTGAATGTTAATATTAATGTTAATAAATAATTACTAAATTTTCTGCAAATTTTTCTTGAATTTTATATATTACAAAACACTAATGTTTTATGGAATATAAAACACTAGTGTTTTATAGGTGTTATAATACGTTTCATAACGGCATAATAATAGCTCTATAATATGGTGATTGTGGATAAATAAATAATAATAAATATTGTAAATATGTATACTAAAACACGAATATAACAAAACTACACATACGTAAATTTTCAAAAACATACACTTTTAATTAAATATTCTATCGATAAAGAAATCATTTATTTATACAGCACATTTTGACACAATATTTCTTTCAGTTAAATATTTGTACACTCATGAAATTTAAAACTTGGACACCACAATTTCTGTAAACAAAAGTTTGCACATTGTGAAGCGGGCTTAAGGGTATCATTTACAATTCTAACAGCAGGTAGTCTCAGCAGGGGTTATCTTATAGAAGGACTGTAGAATGAATCATTACACTAAGCACGTTTTAGAAAATAGGTAATTTACGTTGCTTACTTAATTTTTTCTTTAAAGAATATATTTGAAGGTATCGCTAATTAAACACCATAGCTCGATTAATTATCGAATCAAAATTTTGTTTAGGAAATGTTTACAAAATAAAATTAGAAATAATTTTGATTTAAAAAACGTCTACAAGCAATAACTTTTAAATTAAATCAAAAACTAAACATGGTTATTTGGGTTGACTGATTATTACTTATTTTTAAATAAATCTAACCTACTAATTATTGTAAGTTATTAAAAAAATCATTAAACTCTCTATTCATAATATTTAGTCCTTACAAAATGTATATTTTATGACGTTTCATTTTTTCTGTAGTTAATATAAAAAGTGAAAATAAAAACTAAGGCAATTCTTATTGTCAA
The DNA here is from genome assembly GCA_030710515.1 of Abscondita cerata. Taxonomy (NCBI): domain Eukaryota; kingdom Metazoa; phylum Arthropoda; class Insecta; order Coleoptera; family Lampyridae; genus Abscondita; species Abscondita cerata. The sequence goes on along the minus strand of JALBCR010004300.1, from coordinate 119,271 downwards.
CGTATATATTTAGTTTTTTGACAAGAATTTATTACATAATTATAATTAAGATACCAAGTTATAGTTTAAAATTAAATGAAAACGTTTTTTTTTAAATAAAGGTATTACTATATAAATAAATATAAGAAATCAATAATGGGTGTGACCTCCATTATTATTGATACATTCTTGGAGGCGTCTGCTCATTGACGCTATCAAGGTATCAATATAATTAATATTAATCGTTTCCCATGCGGTATCAATGGCTGCAATTAGTGCATTACGGTTTACTGGTATAAAATTTGGCCCTTGTTGTCTTCGGATAACAGCAAGTATTCGAGCCCAAACATTTTCGATAATGTTAAAATCTGGGCTTTTGCTGGCCAGGGTAACAGCTCCAAGTTATTTGCTTGTATCCAGTTGCGCACAACCTGCGAAGTATAGGGTCATCATATCCCGATAGTTAATTATCGAATGTTCCAAGAAAATATGTGTAATTTGTTAACGTTAAGTCGTTAATTATAGTTACATAACTCTCCTTTCATAAGATATAGTTCATATTAATATGCTTATTGTAAAGCTTCGTACACACCTGAACAACAAACCGAGGAACAAACAGAACAACGAACCGAACGGCAATCGGAACATTAATTTGGACGGTGCTACGTACGAATTTTAGAACAGATTCGCAAGTCCTGATTGTTCCACGAACGGTTTGCGGCGTTCCCGCAACTTGTCGGTTTTTTCTCCGACATCAAAGAAAATGCGCGCGAATGCGTTTGCAGGTTTGGACGAATCTAAACAAAACGGCGAACAAACTTATGCGGGAGAATTAAATTATTTATTTTTGTCCTCCCTTTTGTGGGTTTGTTGTGTTTTAGGTAATATTATGGAGTTGACAGAAGAAAAATGTTTTAAATTAATCAGTGTTTAAGAATGCAAGAAAAAAATGATGTCCCTATTAGCATCATTTGGGCGGGAAATTTCCAAAATAAAAAAAAGCGAAGTAAATTATAATTTTTTACTCTTCTTTGTGCGTAAAAATTTGGTTGGCACTATCTTCTTGTTTTCCGCAATTTTCTCTTCTCAATAATAAATATATATGAACTGAAAACTACTGAAAATAATTATGGGAACAGCACAAACGTTCCGTTTGTTGTTCGGATTGTGGAAATCATAAAAGATCGTTTGTCGTTCTGTTTGACTTTCGGTTCGTTGTTATGTTTGTTGCTCGGTTTGTTGTTCAGGTGTGTACGAAGCTTTACAACTTAAGCAACAATTTTTGGCGAATAAAGATTAGTTTGTGATGTAATATTAGAAACACAAATTTATATCATATCAAATTTATGACAACTTAAAACCAAGAACGTGTATGTTATTGCTAAGAAATTATTAAGGAAAAAGCGCAATTGCAGTGTAAATATTTATAATTAGATATTTTCGAAAGTTTATAAGTCCTCTATTGTAATCTTAATACTTAAAAGAAAATCCTGTCCATTAGCATTATAAGGAAATGGCTTTTACTTTATGAATAAGTTTCAATAACAATAGAATATCCTTGCTTGTTTAATTTACTTCCTTTGAGTCATATTGCTCTAAGGGTTGTTACATTGGTCATTAGAAGTATGTAATAAATAAACAATTACCTACTGTTTGAGAAGGGGTAGTGTGAACCAATAAATAAAGTAAGAAATGTAAATTCCATTTTAGTTTAAAATTTCAAGTGTTGTGAAAATGCCACCTCATCTCGGTGCTGATTTGAAAGCGCGGATTGTTTCGGAATTAGCGGCGGGCCGTAGCGTGCGTGAAATTTCACGTATGTTAGATATACCAAAAAGCACCGTAGGGCATTACCGAGTAAAATGGAATCTTGAACACACTTTGGAAAGAGCCATCGGAAGTGGTAGACCTAAAGTATCTACACGTGCTCAAGATCTCGAGTTGTTTCATTATACAGAACAACCATTTGCTACATACTCCAGGGCTATAGCAGATACACATTTTCCCGGATGCCGTATAACTGCACAAAAAGATTAAAGGAGATGGGAATAAAGAAGTATAATGCTGCTGCGAAAGAAGTTCTCAGTGACGAAAATATGAGACGTCGTCTGGAATTTGCAAGGCGATATGTGAACGAACCTTTGGAATTTTGGAATCGAGTGATTTTTAGCGACGAAAAAACGTTCAATAGCCGCAACGATGGACCACTAAAAGTTTTTAGAATGGAAGGAACTCGTTACGAAAATAATCACATATGTCCTAAAAAACGAAGTGGTTATTTTTCTGTGAATGTGTGGGGTTGGGTTAGCGCGCGGGGTCCAGGAGTTTGTTGGGCTATCGATGGACGTCTTGATTCTGCTGCGTATTTAGATATTTTGGAAACTATTATGAAACCTTCAGTCGAAGTGTTTTATCCAGACGAAGATTATATTTTCCAACAAGTAAGTATTCTTATTTCACTATACTTTCTCCAAAAAATAGTTCGGGATCTGTTGAATTAACATTTTCATAATGTATTTTTGTTGTTAAAGGACAACGCCCCTTTCATCTTCGCGGGTTGTGCGCAATTGGATACGAGAAAATAACTTGGAGCTGTTACCCTGGCCAGCAAAAGCCCAGATTTTAACATTATCGAAAATGTTTGGGCTCGAATACTTGCTGTTATCCGAAGACAACAAGGGCCAAATTTTATACCAGTAAACCGTAATGCACTAATTGCAGCCATTGATACCGCATGGGAAACGATTAATATTAATTATATTGATACCTTGATAGCGTCAATGAGCAGACGCCTCCAAGAATGTATCAATAATAATGGAGGTCACACCCATTATTGATTTCTTATATTTATTTATATAGTAATACCTTTATTTAAAAAAAACGTTTTCATTTAATTTTAAACTATAACTTGGTATCTTAATTATAATTATGTAATAAATTCTTGTCAAAAAACTAAATATATACGTTGACAATAAGAATTGCCTTAGTTTTTATTTTCACTTTTATATTAACTACAGAAAAAATGAAACGTCATAAAATATACATTTTGTAAGGACTAAATATTATGAATAGAGAGTTTAATGATTTTTTTTTAATAACTTACAATAATTAGTAGGTTAGATTTATTTAAAAATAAGTAATAATCAGTCAACCCAAATAACCATGTTTAGTTTTTTGATTTAATTTAAAAGTTATTGCTTGTAGACGTTTTTAAATCAAAATTATTTCTAATTTTATTTTGTAAACATTTCCTAAACAAAATTTTGATTCGATAATTAATCGAGCTATGGTGTTTAATTAGCGATACCTTCAAATATATTCTTTAAAGAAAAAAATTAAGTAAGCAACGTAAATTACCTATTTTCTAAAACGTGCTTAGTGTAATGATTCATTCTATAGTCCTTCTATAAGATAACCCCTGCTGAGACTACCTGCTGTTAGAATTGTAAATGATACCCTTAAGCCCGCTTCACAATGTGGAAACTTTTGTTTACAGAAATTGTGGTGTCCAAGTTTTAAATTTCATGAGTTACAGACATTTCCTAAGTTTAGTGCTGTAAGTATTAGTATTGGTTAATTTTTACAATCTACTAACAAATTTAGAAAACTTTATCATGACTTGAGACTCCTACTAAAAAATAATTAATTTCATTATTTGTTTTGCCATTGATTTTATCATTAATGTTTTTTACATAAAAGAATAAGGTTGTTTAATTTTTATGTACTTGAAAATTAGGCTAATTCAACGAAAACCAACTAAACGTAATATAAATGCAGATTTTAATAAAGTCGACCGCAACTATTAATCCGTCACTCTAATAGGAGATTCAATAAACAGAAAATTTACGATCGAGTTATTTAACCGCATTCAATATATACGTACAACTTTGAATCGCAAAAGTAATATCAAATTTTTAAACAATTTTCCGCTAGATTATTTAATATAAGCCTATTAAATATAAACGGGCGGGTATTAATGATCATTTGGAGCGTGTTTTTGGGGGCAGTGAGTATAAAACGATCGGGCAAAAGCGAGCGAAGGGATCCAACCATGAAATTGAATTATACAAGAACCCTCTACACTCTCTATACGGAGATTTTCAAGGGTCCGATTTTGCTGGATGTACAACATAAATAACGAAAATGGTTCGTTACTTTTTGTAACGTGCAAAACTTCAATTAAGAATTAATTTTCGTTTTTAAAAGGCTTGTCTAATTCACAAATGGAATATTTTGCAAAAACGAGACCAAAAACTTTTGTGCAATGGACGCATAAATTGTTTTACTACGTATTTACATAATTACTTGACGTTTTGAGTGCAACTTTGGCATTTACATTTAAATAGCGATCAATGAAAACCAATTTAAAGTTGTCAACTGTCTGACTGAATCCTTTGTTATTCGTTGTAGATCAATTTAATCGCTTAGGGTTTTAAAGTGTGGGGCACGCACATGCTGACTTCACATACGAAATTACTCAAAGTACAAACACTCTTTATTAGGAATGACGCAAAGAGATCTTGTACGAAACGAAAGGTTTTTCGAACGATTAACCAAACTTATATTTAGACACTTTGACAAATAAAATATAAGGCCTTAACAAAAACTGTGGATAATTGGCCGAATAATATGTTTCTCAAAGAGCTTCAAAGCGAGCGAATCGTTGAAAGTTAATAATAAACGACTCGGTAATGTCTAAATTTTTCGTATGATGTATTTACGATTCTTCTCTTTTGCTTAAGACGCGATTATAACTTCCGTTTTCAAAGAGAAATACATCTACGTTTTTTGTTTTCATAAATTTAACGAGAAAGACGTTGCACAATTCTTTATTGTTCGCAGAAAACTAAACAACCGAATAAATGGGTATCTTTTATGATGTTGAGATATGGAGAACATTTACCGAATGAAGGTAGTATTAGTTTTAATTTTAATTTTGTTTCTATTTTTTTCCTGCTCTCCATCACTTCCTTCATCCATTGTGTTCATTCCCCCTTCACCCGTAATAGTATACACTACTCCTTTTCGCCGAGTTGTAGCTCTCAATATCTTTTTTATGTGTTCTATGTTTTTTCCATTCATCCCCACAATCTCCACACCCTTTTTCATCACTCATTGAGCACTTATTCTCCTTTTCTTTGTTTTTTGTTCAAAATCTTTGTATCATTCTTTTTTCTTTCAAACCTTTTCTCTTTGTTGTGTACTTTGGAGCCTTTTTTGTTATTAATTGTCTAAATTTCTTATTACATTTACCTTCTTTTTCCCAAACTTTTACATTCATATCTGAACCTCTTCACCTTTTTCTCGCATAATCACCTTTACATAATATCTTCTTCTTTTTTTTCCGTTTCTTATTTTTTGTAGCTCCACTACTTTCTAGTTGTCTTTTTTGTAATCCATCCTTTCTTCACATCTCAAAACATTCTTTCTTAATTTCATCAGTATTTGTTTAAGTTTTAGGTCTTCTTCCACTATACAGGTTGATGATAAATTCAGGGCCACTTGATTTACTCTTTTACTATCTACGATAGACAAAGAGTTTGTTAAGAAAAGTTTTACAAGTATACAAGATGAGTATTTTCCAAACTTTGCACAATATGGCTGACTTCCGGTTTAAGAGGAAATGATATCAACTTTATTTTTTTAAATGAATTATGATATATTTTTTAAGTTGAAGTGGCTCTTCGTTAAATTCTTGTTAAAAAACTGTGACACAAGTATAGCTCTAAAGTTAAGAATAAATAAATTATTTATTATTCAAAATATAAAGAGATGTTTTTGATTGGTAATAATTATTATTGCACATCAATAAAATTAATGATAGGCGGCTGTGAAAACAAACGTGCCTCAACTGCCAGAATACGATTGCAGTGTTTATTAGCTAAAACATTTTAAAATAGATGGTTTCACAAATGACGAACGAGTAAATATGCTAGAAGTGTATTTTCTGGGCCATAAAATTCATCTCGAGCTTCTGAAATGTACAGCAACCGATACTCAAATAATAGGCAGCCACATTGCCGGACATTTGTTAAACTAGAAGCAAAATTAAGACAAACTGGCAGTTTTTCTAGTGTCAATCGATGTAATCAAAATTTGCAACGGGATGTTCCAAATGTAGAGATTATACTGGCACATTTTAGAGAAAAACCGTATATTCCGATCAGGCAAGTCGCATTTTATATGGACATTTCATATCATATGGTTTATAAAATTTAAACCATGGAAGATTCGAATAATTCAGAGCTTACACGTTGGCGATAATAACAGGCGTCTTGTGTATTGCAACTGCCTCATTAATCACCATTTAGAAAATATTGGCAATACCATCTGGACTGATAAATCTAATTTTACAGTAAATGATGTTTTTAACAGGCACAATACTCATTACTGGGAAATCTACGACAATATCAACAACCTAGGTTTCAAGAAAGGTTTTTGATCAATGGGTGTTTAGGTATTGTTGGAAATCGAATATTAGGAGCCACATTCTTACCAAAGAATACAAAATGCTCAGAGGTTCTTGTAATTTTTCCATACAGAATTTATGGATTATTTATTGAAATTACTATTAAATATTAGACCAGATACGTGGTATCAACAAGATGGAGCCCCGCCTCATAATTCAGATTTAATTACCGATTTTCTTTAACGGCAGTTTGGTAACCGTTTTATTGCTAATCAAGGTGCTGTCAGGTGGCTACCTAGATACCCTGACTTAACTCCGTTAAACTTTATTATTTGGGGATTTATAAAAAATATGTTTTTGTAGTTTCATAATACAGGGTAAGTCAAAATTAGGTTTAAAGTTTTCAAGAGTGTATTTCCTGGCCCAAAATATTTAAAAATGTTTTTATAAAATTTGGTCAAAAAAGATCAACTGTCGGAGTTATAACCGTTTAAAGATGGCGTCCAAAAACTGATCAACCCTGTATTTCTTTGAAACGACTATATCTATTTCGACAAGTTTTGGTACATTCCATATTACTGTTACGGCTATCAGCTGATTATAAAACATGGTGAAAATTACAACCTGGAGCGTACATTCCAAAGGCGTACTAAAAAATATTCAGACCTATTTTATAATCGGTTCAAAAAACTGACAATTTGACTTAAAATTATTGAAATTCTATGTTTTCTAAATAAAAAAGGTGCTCTTCTTGAAAATCGTTTTGTCCAACGGTTTTCGAGAAAATTGATCATAAAAAATAACTAATTATAGATAATAATAAAATCAGTTTTTTGACCGGATTATAAAATAGGGCCTAATATTTCCTAGTACGCCCCAGAAATGTACGATTCTAGTTATAATTTTCACGATGTTTTATAATCAGCTGATAGCTCGTAATAGTAATGTGAAATGTGCCAAAATTTGTTGAAGTAGATATAGTCGTTTGATCAGTTTTTGGACGCCATCTTTAAACGGTTATAACTCCGACAGTTGACCTTTTTTGAAAAAATTTTATAAGAACTTTTTTAAATATTTTGAGCTAGGAAATAGACCCTTGAAAACTTTAAACCTAATCATAAGTCACTCTGTATAATTTAGTTTATTACAAAAGAAGGTAAACATAGTTACGCATATTACCGAATATAAATACAATTACACCTTAATAAGTAATAAAACTGGAACATTGACAACGATTCCAGCAATTGTCAAACACATTAAGTAAATAGATTAGTATACTTTGTAAGGTAAGAAATAATTCTTTTATAATCACTGTATAAACTGTTATTAAATTAAGCTATAAATAGTGTAAGAAGACCGCATAAAGATAGTACTGCATCCATAGTGTTTTGTTCAACCTCTCCAGTCGCGTAAACAGGGTCCTTCAAGCCAGATCTAAACACGCGACCTATCAATAAACATCGTCGTCCAAATGAAGAGTTTAATTAATTCATTCGCGTAGAACCAACTTCTAACTATATATCAACAATCATCGTCGTCGATAAAATATCGCGAAGTGAAAAATAAACCTTTTATGGTATTCGAGTGTCAAATAATTGTTCATTATGAAAGCATCCATCGAAAATGTATCGTATATTTAAATACTATAAGAAATGCTGATAAATTAATCAACACAATAGACAGACAATTTCTAGTTTGTTGGAGATAATGTTTTAGACTGATTTATTATCAATCGCTCTTCTTCCATTTTTAAATTCAGCTGGAATTATTTTTCTTTTTCAATTCGTTATATAATTTTTCTCTTAATATTTTTGTTTATAACCTTTCCTATAACCTCACTCTGTATACTGACCATACTATTGCCTCTTTCCATTTTTCTGGTATTTTTTCTCTTTTCCATATTCTATCATATATTCTTCTCAATTGTTCTCTAATCCTTTCTAAGGAGTATCTCCATTGTTTTTCTTGTATTGCCCTTTCAATTTTTTGTTTGTTTCATTTTCTTCTCTTCCTTCTAACTTATTCTTGCAGTGTGCCACATATGCCAAACATTAAAAGTAAAAACCACATACTATTCACAACATCATTGCAATAAACATATAATGTAATTCCAATGTTACCATCAACATTGATAGTGCTCATCATGTACCATAGGTTTTTATTATTAGGTAATTAAATATTAGAAAATAAACTTCAGGAAAGAACAAGAGTGCATTATGAAAAATGAATCCCAATATAGCAAAAAAGTAAAAAAATATATAGTAAACGTAAACTCCAGTTTGAGTGGGATATACAATTCGCTGAAAGAAGAAGTAGAAGGGGTAGGACTAGGGGAGGAATAATAATAAGGGTAAGGAAAGAGTGGAAAAAAGAAAAGAATACAAAAAGAATGGGAATGAAGTAATGAAATCTGGGGTTAAAACGGAGAAACCGAAGTGGTTGGAAATAATAACGGTATACGGTAAAGAAATGGGAAGTACAAAGACAAAAATTAAAGAGATTGTAAAGGTACGGGAAGAAGAAAAAATTATTATAGCGGGAGGACTTTAACACAAGAACAAGGGATAAAGGTGGAACATTATGATAGACGGATAGAAAGAAAAGTTAAAAAAAGAAAATCGATAGAAAAAAAATTAAATGGACAAGGAAAAATATTGATTGAGTTATGCAAAATAGGAGGATAGACTATAATGAATGAAGGTGGAAACGGATAATACACTTTTATAGGAGAAGGAGGAGAATCTGTCATAGACTATATATTAGTAAAGTAAGGAAGAGATAGAATAGTTGAGAATGGGAAAACAGGAGGAAGAGCAACAAACATTTCAAACAATCGAAGAAGAAATAAATGAGATAGTAAAGAAAATGGACGAAGTTACCGAAAAGAGAAGATATAAAAAAGTATCAAGAGTAATAGCAAAATGTAAAAAGTGGTGAAACGTCTTAACTTCTGAAGTACAGGGTGGTAAAGTTTTAAAAAATAAATGATTTATTACCTACCTATTAATATATGTAATACCATTTTAGATAATTTCATAAAATTTGGTGTACATGTACTAAATCAAGAAGCATTTGTTATTTGTTATTGCCAACAGTGGCGTTTGTACGGAATTTGACCTGTTTATAGTTTACATGAAGTTTTCTTCTTAAAATGGACCAAAAAATTGCGCACTTAAATATTGACATTCAATTTCAAAACACCCTGTATACAGTATGTCTACAGGTGGACTTTAACAGTAAAATGTATTTGACATGTAATCTCTCAAAGCGACAAATTCTAAATCAAATATCTCAGAAATCACACAAAAATTTGGTTCTCAAGGTTATTTACAGTCAAAATACAATGGTATTACGAAAAATTATAAATAAATTCTTTATTAAAAAAATTCTTTAAACTGTAATGTAAAAGAATATCTTTGAACAACAATGTAAAAACAATTTTTGTAATTAATAATATTTAGTAGGAAAAAAAGTTATTCTGACTGCTGCGTTGGTCTAACAATCCGGCTTAATATAGTATAATTGAACCGCTTTTTCTTTTTCTTACTATATTGTTTCCTCATATTTGGCACAAGGTTTCGAAAGTCGTACATTACTCATGTAACCACCTTTTACAAAATACGCACTGAATCCAATCGTCTTTTTCCTTTGTTTTGCGAAAATCTTCAGCACATCCTACACACTTGCTCTCGTAATTACTTAGCAGTTCATTGTCTTTAATATCATTCAAAAGAGATCATTTTTTGTTTTTGAGAAGGCTTTACTGATTTACCTTTTAGCACTTTTGCAGTTTTTGAACTTGTAGTGGTGTACTTCTCAGAAGAAAGGACATAAGAGAGTTTCCGTATAATTTTATTGACTGAGGCGGTAATAACAGGTACGGCTAAAACTTTAGCTTTTAATGCTTTCCCTGGTGTAATATCAAGGTGCAAAGTTGAGTTTTTTGATTGATTGCTATTTTGAACACTTGAAATTTTCGACGATGCTGGCTCTGGCAAATCTGCACCTTGAGATGGTCCTAGTCTGAGACAATCAGTTTGTTCTTCGGGGCTTTATTAAGCATTCAAAAATGCTTGGTAAAGAATTTCGCGGGGATTAAAAAGCATTATTTCTGTCACTTTGTAGCCTGACACTGCGTTCTAAACACATGCAGATTTGCCCCATGCTTCACCCAATTGTTTCCCAAAATTTAATTTATTCAACCCCCAATTGACCTAATTTTTTATAAAATATCTGCAGGCCTCGTAAAAATTAACCTCCAAAGATTTGAAAAAATTTCGATCCAATGCTGCAGAAAATGAGTCGTATCTGTAGTTGACATTAAAATATTGATTTGTATCTAGAAAAAGATACCGCCGGAAAAAATATCCCGGTAAAAATACCGCCAAACAAAAATTTCGAAAAAAATGTCCCCGGAAAAAATGTCTACCAAAAAATATTCGTGGAAGAAATGTCCCCGAAACAATTTTTTTCACAAATAAATGTTAAATAATGTATCAAAATAATTGATATATTAATAATGCAAACAAGTTTTAATATTAATATCGAAAAATAATAATTCTAAATTTAATACAATGTAATTAATTAATTAATATTATTAATTAATTTAATTTTTAAAGAAGATAATTTTAATAACTGTAACCTGCCAACCAACACCATTCACTCCCGGTCACATCTACCATTTACACCGTTTTCTCCAAATCACATGAAAACATGTAATTTATAAAAAAATTTAATAACTGTAACCAACCAACCAACACCGCTCAACCCCAATCACATCTACCAACCAACACCGTTTACCCGAAATCACAAGAAAATATGTAATTTAAAAAAAATTTAATAACTGTAATCTACCAACCAACACCGTTGACCCCTATTCACATCTAGCAACCAACCCCGTTTACCCTAAACCATATTTTTAAAGAAGAAAATAGTAATTAATGTAACCTACCAACCTTCACCTGCTCCCCATTGCTTAAATGCGACCAAATAACACTTTGTATTGATTTTACTTAAATATAAATAAGTAACAGTGCAAAAATATTTTTAAAATTAAAATTTATACATTATTGCTTCTTATCTTTTAAAAATTAGAAATATAAAATTGATAACTATATTTTGAAATAATTCATTTTTGGAATAGGTACTATTTTTTCCAATGACATTTTTTCTTGTTTTTTTTTTCTAGTGGTATTTTTTCCGGCAGTATTTTTGCCACGGTATTTTTTCCGGCCGTATTTTTTCAAATCCTTATTATTTCGTGTCAATCTGTTAATTGTAGAGTTTCGTGGTTAGAGGTATAAGATGAGTACACATCTAAAATTAATAACGTCGTTCCAGCTGGTTTTTTTGGTATAAGAGGTTTTTGAGATATTTTAATGCGCGATGTAAGTACAGTATGGAGGTGAATATTCACCCTCGGCATTACAACTTGCCAACACATCTCACTTAACTCCCGGACTAATTCTGGGAACAATTTTAGACCCCTTTTGACGGAGCACTTGGCCGGTTTTTGTATTTAACTGTAGACTGTTTTATCAGTGAAATATCAGGCCTCCTTCTTAAAAAAGAACTCAACTATGCCTTGCCAACTTTGCCAAAGTTCACAACCAAAGAAAAATATATTTACTTATACTGGTTACATGTGAGCTTTTCTTACCTTTATTTGGATTAAATCCCCAATCGTAACGCTAAATAATTTCTTCAACCTTTTGTTTTACAAGTGTAATGCCAAATTGTTGAGGTTTATTAATATGAATAGCAATTGTTTCTTCAACATTGGCGCCTTGCATCGAGTCTGGACCAAGTATATCACCTTTCACCATATTATTGGTTTTTAATCTATGTTTAAGTGTAGTTTTGGGAATCATTTACTCCCATGATGCTCATAGTAACTGCTTCTTTTGCCGACTGAAGATCATTAGCTGTCCAGGCTCCCCTTCCGTAGCTGGCAGTTGCCTTACGATTGTATCTAATTGGCATTTTTTGATATGCAAACTTGTTAAAAATGTGGTCCATCTCACATCCTTATCATCGGTCCAACTATCCTCAAAGAGGAGGAAAGACGGACCACCATTCCACGCCACAGTAAATGAGGTTATGAACAAAGATTAACATTCAATCTACGAGATTCCATATACAGGGTGTTCCTAAATATCATGTACAAACAAAAGAAAGTGATACATTGGCTTATTTTATGATTAAAATATCATATAAACATAGGTCCGCAAACGCTTCCTTAGAGGACTATAGGATGTTAAAATTTTTTTCAAATTTTATGTTTATGGTTCCCGCAGAATTTGGAATGTAAGTTAGGCTCCAAGGATTACATCTTCTGACAAGTCAGAGGCCCATGAGAATTATACCGGGTGATACTTTTTTAACGGCTAAGTCACTTTTTCTGGTCTTAACTTTTCTGTGGTGCACCGCTTGTAAATTACAAAATAAAAAATAGATTCTCTGTTTTGTTTAGAAACTTTTTGGTCTTTTGCAGTTTTTTCTTATCTGCAATCGTTTTCGATAAAAAAAATTAGAAAAATGCCAAACAATTTTTTTCAAAAGTGGTCTAGTAGACTGTGGATTTATTTGGATGATCTTTTATTTTTAATAATATCAAATAATGATAGTTGTCACTTCATTAAAAGTTTAATTGTAGTAAACTGTATAAGGTGTAAATACTATTAAGTGTAACTACAAGCGGTTTTTCAGAGGATGTAATCCCTAGAGCCTAAATTACATACTAAATTTGAACTCAATAACTCTTTAACACCCTGTAGTCCGCTAAGGAAGCGATTGCGGACCTATGTTTATATAATATTTTAGTCATAAAATAAGCCAAAGAATCACCTCCTTTCGTTTGTACATGATATTTAAGAACACTCTGTGTATTTCACATTAAAACTTAACGGAATTTCGCAAGAAGTCACAAATGTTGCACCAGTAATTTTGAATTCACAACTACTGTAGGTATCCCACACATGATATTAGTATCAGACAAATAAAATCAAGTTAAGAAAACTATATCACAATACCTTATTCAAAATTCAAAACTAAAGCTTCAGTAATTAAAATTTGAATTTAATCTATCAAATTAATTGTAATGATTGAAATGAAGTTTATTTTGGGTAAACTAAACAATATTAATTTATATTTCCCCAGCTATTACTGATTGAAAACCAACGTATAAAAAAAATTTGTTAACATCAAACAACCATAAAAATTAAAGAAATGTAACATAAAAATTTTAAAGTTAATAATGAAAATTTTTACGGTAAATATGTGTTAATAATTTCAATACAAATTTTTTAGTTTATTTTACATAAAATTATGACGCAAATAATTTTACATACTGTAAGTAAATTTTGAGCAAAAGTATTAAAATTAAATTGTTTAAATTTTGGCCAAAATTAATAGTACTATAATACTTTTGTTTTAGAACTATTGTTAAACTAATAAAACTAATACATTTTAAAATAAATTATTAAATGGAAATTTCTTGTTTATTATTGGCGTACCTACTACTTGTTCTATTTATCTACTCATTCTTCTTTTACACATTTAACTCTTAATTCTTCTTCATTTGTAGATTTTATCTAAGAAATTTTATATTCAATTCAAGAAAATGTTAGTTTTTCAAAATATTAACAATTAATTTGTGTTTTAAATAAAAAAAATATACACACTTTTGAAACAAAATTAATTTAAATTATACAGTAACTGTGATAATAAGTGACGCTGAATAGACGTGATTGGTATACTTTTCCCTCAACTTACAAAACTGCATTTTTTCTTATAATAGATGAAACCGTTTTTGATACAGAAAGAAACGTGTTTGAGGTAGTAGCTTAAATAACCGAGGAGAACTTGTATAAGTTCAACAAAGAGAGAGAAAGCGGTAAGAGCGAGAACGGCATTAAGGGGATGGTACAACTTTAAAATCCTATTTGCCAACTATGTATCCTACAAATCGCGAGAACAGCTCTGGGACCAAAAGAGCTTTCAACGCATAAATCCTGGCTGCGACGTGCAAGGATCATGGCTCATGAGCAGCAATGCCCCAGGAGTTGCAACCACAAGCAGAGTGCGCTTTAAGAGGTCGCTACCGCACTCCTGATTCACGCTCTCAGACCCATTAAACATTAACACTGCAGGCAAGGATTGCTTTAATACCTCTTCCTTCTCCACAAACCTTACTAAAATGTAGAAACGGAATTATCTTTCGTTAATTGAATTCACTATAAAAGTACTAGTAAATTAATTATCTCAAGACTTTAATTTAAGGTAATTAAATTTTAACAAGTTTTTGGTTGCAGTTTCTATAGTTCGTTAACATTTTAAACATTCAGAATATGGTTAACTAAAAATTACTTAAAATTGTAATAACTTATCTATCATCACTTTCTCTTTTACGATTATTAAAGAGAATTTGATAATAAATTAAGTAGGTTCATGTACACCTTACAGCATCTTTATAGATGTCTATAGAAAACGCACATCTACTGTATTTATTTCATTTTATTAAAATTTGCTTTAAAACACAATTACATCACTGCAGTGTTTTAATAAGTAAAAAACAAGGATTTACCTCAGAACTCCACATCGCCCTGGTAAGCGAAAATAAAATTGCTTTTTAGAACAAAATGTTTCAAACAAAAGCTATAGACAATAAAATTTTTAGCAACATCTTTCTTTCAACATTTTTTGTATAATTGATATTAGTCACGTGATTGATATATCTCAGTGATTCCTTATCGGATCAAAAAATAGTTTGAGCAAAAAATGTGTATAATTAAATTATAGACAACTTTTATTAAAAACAAAAATGTGTAATACTAACACCAATATTATCAAAGGTTGATTACTAATTCGGTGAACACATCAAAATCTATGTGGAACACGGTTAATGTTATTTCTAACAAAAAGCTCATGAATAAAGATAACATAACTCTTAACATCAATGGAAAATGTATAACAATCCTAATAAGATTGTAGAGTGATTGTAGATAAAAATGAAATTTTAAATATAATGAAAAACCAGCTTAAAAATAAATACTCGTCTGGCCCTGATGATGTGCCTGCATTTCTAATAAAAAAAATTTATCAGGTCATAGTTGATCCTTTATTATATCTAATAAACTTTTCATTCTAATTAGGTATATTACATTAAGCAATATTGTACCTTTACCCAAAAATAGCGATCCACAAGATATATTTAACTACCGACAGATTACTATGACTTCAGTATTTGGAAAATTTTTTGAATATTGTTTTTAAGTAGACTATAGTCGTTTATAAACAAGCTTAATATTTTCTCAACAAATCAATTTCGTTTTCAATCTAAAAAATCAACAATTGATGCATTGAACTGTTTTTATAGTAAGTTGATGCAATTTTTAGAACTTGAAGAATGTCCTGTTGGAGTTGTTTGTGACCTTAGTAAAGCATTTGACTATGTAGAGCATGATAGTCTATTATGTAAACTTAAAAAATCGATACCAATTTGTTATGGTGAGTCATACTGCGTTGGTAAATCTCAAATGATTAAAATTAAGAACAGAGTTTCTCAGGGATCTGTATTAGGTCCTGTTTTGTTTCTTTTCTACATAAATGAAATTAACAATGCAGTATCTGAAAACGTATTATGTACTCTTCATGCAGATGATACTTCTTTGTTAATCTCACATAGAGACAACGACACATTAAGAAATCTCTGCAATGATAATCTAAAATCAATATCGCCGTGGTTTAACCCCTTAACGTTTTTACCTGTACTATTACGTGCGCCATCTACCTTGAAAAAATTACCATGCCCGTATAATTACGGCCACTTCATATTTTGCTGGTTCTAATTCAAAATGAACGTAGATGTACGTGTCTGTCGATAGCTGTATATGTGGTAGTGGGGAGAAATCATTCAGGCGGTAAGTTTTGTTACAATTATGACCCTTCAGCGTTTGGCAATATAAGAAACAAAGTATTTGTTATAGTTTGTTAGTAAAAATTGTTTATGTCTACTTATATCTTCTTATAGAATAGTGGCAATTGTTTGTACCAAGTTCTTGGATACCTAGTAAGAGAAAATAATTCTACCGACGTAAGTAGTTGGTATTTATTATTGTCGTTTGGATTTACAGAACTATAAAAAAACGCGTGTCTTACCTGCTCAAAAAATGAGCGAATCAGATTCCGATAATTTCAATGAATGGGAGTTAGATGAAAGTAGTAATTCTTCATTATCCTCAATTATATCTACCACTAATGAATCTGAAAGTGACAACAATTTATCAGCAACAAGAACGTGGGTACCAATAAGTGTAGAGTCTCCACAGCTTTCGCCCCCCAGATTTCCGTTTACATCGGTTTCTTTGATGAATTTTGAAGTTCCTGATAATGACGTGAGAAATTTTGTAAAACTTTTCTTTGATGAAGAATTTTTGACAATTTTAGTTAGAGAAACCAATAGGCAAGCAATTAAATGCAAAGAAAAAGATTTGATTGATACAAACAGTAATAAAATGTTAGTACTCATTTCTATTAACCTGCTGATGTCTATTGTAAAGAAACCTGTCATGACTCAATACTGGACAAAAGAAGTGTTTTAGAAACCCCCATGTTTTCTAAAATTATAAGAAGAAAAAAGTTTTTGTTACTAAAAAAACGCCATCACTTTTACGATGAATCAACATTCAACAGAAATACACACCCAAATCCCAAATTGTGTAAAATCTGGCCCATTTATCATCTACTCAATAAAATATTCTAAAATTTGTATACCCCTAATCTTGACATAACTATCGACGAGAGCCTTATGCTTTTCAAAAGTAGGATTGGATGGCGCCAGCAAGTTCCTTTGAAACGGGCTGGATTTGGAATCAAGTCCTTCTTATTGCTCGAATCAGAATCCGGCTATATATGCAATTTCATTATTTATACTGGTAAAGGAACTAATTTTAATCCAAAGTTCAAGGATCATTCCTCTTCCATACAAATAGTGATGACATTGATGGATCCATATTTAGATAGAGACTATGCTTTGACAACTGACAATTTTTATACGAGTCCACAGCTCGCAAACATTCTCATAAACATAAAACAGATACTTTTGGCACAATGAGACAGAACAGGAAAAAAATGCCATTGCAACTGAAGAACAAGAAGTTGAAGAAAAGAGAAATGATTGCTTTTCAGCGCGGGAAAGTTCTAGTTTTAAAATGGAAAGATAAAAAAGATGTTCACTTGTTATCAACGGTGCATTCTACAAAAAATAGAAGAACTTTAACAGGAAAAGAAAAAGATTTAGTAAAGCGACCTGTGATTGCACACGTTTACAATTTCACTATAGGCGGTGTTGATCGGGTTGATCAACATCTCTCAGACTATCCTGTCATCCAAAAAGAGGGAAAAAATACTATAAGAAAATGTTCTTTCACTTAGTCGAGTATGAGATGTAGAATGCATTTATTCTGTATCAGAAGTCGGG
Organism: Abscondita cerata; assembly: GCA_030710515.1. NCBI lineage: Eukaryota > Metazoa > Arthropoda > Insecta > Coleoptera > Lampyridae > Abscondita > Abscondita cerata. The sequence continues at coordinate 101,404 of JALBCR010004300.1, read as the reverse complement.
AGGAAATTTGAGACACTTGGAGTTTCGGTTGCAAGTCATTGAAAAAAATTTCCAAATCCATGGTACAGAACTTGAACTACCCAAAGCCTGATTTTCTTTTCCAAATTCTCTTAGATTAGTCAAACGTTGCTTTTCCAGTTATGTGTCAGCTACATCTAAGAAAAATGCTGCAAGAGTTCGTATAGTTTGTTCCAAAAAAAGAAATAACCGAGGAAAAAAAATTAGAAAAGAATCCAGACCGCAGTGCTTCAAGTGCAATGTAGGACTTTGTGTTTCGCCTTGTTTCGAAATTTACCATACCCGAAGTAAATTCTGATATTTTTTCTGAAGATTTCCTAAAGTCAGTAGTCAAACGTAATATTACGTTTTTGGTATCAATAGAATGTTTTTGTCTTATTTTTTTTTTAATAAAGTATTTTTATGAAACAAAACTGGTCTTGACTTTTATTTGTTTCAAGATATTCGTTAAAGTTTAAAACAATGACGGTATTTTTAGAACAGTTTGTTTGGTCGCTAAGGGTTAATAATAACTTACTTTCTTTCAATACCAAGAAAACAGGATACATAATACGATTTGATACAAAACAAAAGGGATATGGATCTAAGTTTAACAATTAGCAACAACAACATCCTAAGGCAAAATTACATGAATTTTTTAGGTCTTAAAATCATACTAGTCTTTAGTTGTACCACACATTAGGTATGGTATCGGTTTCCGGGGTTTATCGACAATGGCTGTAAAAGTTTTTAAATGTCAAAAAAATGTACTACGAATAATTGATAGTTTACCTTACACGTACTCTTGTAGGATGTTTTTAAACAACAAAACATTTCAACACTTGTAAGCTTACTAATTTTTAGTTGTGTAAATATATTTATTTAAATTCTACAGCATACTTAAAAACAAAAAAAATCCACAAACATAATTTAAGAAATAATAATCTGTATAGAATACCCTCTTACAAGCTAGAAGCAACTAAAAGGTCACCCACAGTTATAGGGAGAAAAATATTTAATCAATTACCTGATTATATTAAGAAGTCTGACACCTATCCAATATTTAAATGTAAACTTTCTGCTTTTCTAATTAATGGTTGTTTTTATAATATTAACGAATTCTTGTCACTATGATTAGTAGTACAATTGTTTTTGCCTGTAGGAATAAAGGAAGTATTTATCTATTATTATTTATAAAATAAATATTTTTCTAAATATTTCAAAAGTTTGAAAATCTGTATAGGTTAACGGCCCTTTTGGCTACATAGATTATGCCCAAAACTAATAATCTTCGGAATTATAAATAAAGTTCTTGTACAAAGTTTCATAAAACGTACTAAATCTAATTCGCCGGAAAAATGAAAAAAGGAGTGTTAAAATTTTCGGTTTGGAAATCGCGTCGCATAACTCCCCATCTTATTTTATAATATATTTCATAAGATGTGGAATAATAATGGTTGTTTCAATTATCTATAGAATTTACGACAAACTTGATAACATATAAGATTTGTTAAAAAGTAAATTAAAAATTATGTGTCGACGTCTTTGCATCTCAGAAAAATAAAAAATAAAAAACAACATTCCATGGAAAATATTAGGATCTCCTTGCAGGTAAATCCATAAAGTTTCTGTTGTTGCCCAGTTTTTTTGAATACTTGTTGAAAAATAAACAGAGCTGAGTATGCTCAGATAAATTTTCCAATGATAAGGTTCAAAAAAATTTAAAACGATTCTACTCATTAGATTGCAAAAATAATCAAGATATATATTTGCAGGGACTCATAGAGATTTTTGATGTACAGAGGCGTCGCACAAGGGTTCAAGAGGGCAATAACCACTTAAATGTAACTGCTAAACGAACAGCAGTAGCGGAGCTTCTGGTTCACAAACGTCGAAGTAAAAAAGTTGTACACAAAATTGAGGAGTGAATGTAGTCAACCTAGTAGCAATAATATTTTAGCTCTATCCATTTACTTCACGTAGAACATTCAATTCCCAAAAACGCCTGTTGGAGACGTTTTTTATTACCAGCAATTGACAGTTTTAGTGTTTTGCAGTCACAATATCAAAGACAATAAAGTTAAAATGTACACGGTGTCTCAAAAATAAGTACATTAATTTTAACCACTAATTCAACTCATCAAGAGGAACAACTTTTCTATGTGTCATTTTTTTGAAATCTCAAGTTTGTTTTTAATTTTCCTCCACATAAATTTAACGAGTCCTCTATGTACTGTTTTCATTAAAAATACCAACAATATGCAACGTTTCCTAGCACCAAATAAGATATCTTTTTGTCCTATTATTGCTATCTTTAATTACAACAGTACATAGAGGACTTGTTAATTGATGGAGAGAAAAATTAAAATCAAACTTGAGATTTCAAAAAAATGGCAAATAAAAAACCTTGATGAGTTGTATTAGTGGTTAAAATTAATGTACTTATTTCTGAGACACCTCGTATATAATAATATAATAATATAATAATAATAATAATAATAATAATAATAATAATAATAATAATAATAATAATAAATGAGGGGACACTCATTTCTTTCCTGTGACAGGAACTTCGCAATGATCAAAAAAAAGTTAAAAAAGTATGATAGAATATTCGTGATTCGTGAATTAACTGAAATGATTGTGACCTGTGGTACTTCAAACAAAACTATGGTAAAAGAAGTCAACAGAAGATATAATACATTTCCGAGACTGGTTTCCCAAATTACACAAAAAGAACTGCATATCAGAGGAAACTGAATCCAGAAGCGTACCACGAAGTGCAAAGGTGCATTTCAATATTAGTACATTTTCACACTTTACTTATAATTGTCAAAAGAAAGGATGTTTGGAGGTTTCAGAGTTTATAGATAGTCTTATAAAACACACATTCAATGTGCAACAGTCTGGAACAAGACATGCTGTTTTGTTACCATCTGAAGCTGCTTATCCACTAGGGAAGGTACCGATAAAGGCCAGTAAAATGGAAAGTATAAAAAAATGTGCAGCATTTGTGGACATAAAGCATTGAGAATATTACAATGCTAAACTTCTTTGACCAACTACTAACAGTAATTAAACGTTATGTAGCCTTCTTATTATGCTCATAAAATAAATGTTGTATAATTAAAAATGATTTCTTTTACTTTCACCCAAGCTACGTAAAAAAGGTCACATGTCCATTCAAAAAAACAGCGTACAAAATTTAAATTTGAACTATAAAATAAACTGAATTTACCAACATAATCATAGAGCATTAAACTATTATTCACAACGTACAGAATCAAATAAATAAATATATTTTTAAAAGTAGCAGACAGTTTTTGGATTTCCTAAAAAACTTGTTTTTTTGGACATGTGTCGTTTCTCCATACGCTGATTCATGGAAAAAATATTATATTAAATTCGTTACATAAGGGGTCTATTGTTCAATAAGAGGAAATATGACACGACGAGCAGAGCTGTGCTCCGAATTATGTTGCGCTACCCACCGAGACCAATTGTTACTATTTTTTTTGTAAAATTACAACCTTAAGCTTCTTAAACTATTGTAGATTGATTGCTAATACATCAAAAACAATGTACTATTTTTTTTAGATAAAAATATTCTTTAGTTACCGAATAAACAGTAACAATGTAAATTGTTTATATCTCGGCTTCTAAATAAACAAATAACATCTTTTTTTTTAATTTACATTTTTTTAACACGAATCGATTTCTAATAAAAGTGCAAGTGTTGGTCGCACGATAACACGCGATATCGGGCTTTATTTATTTGTTATACATGTTTCTAAATTTTAAATTTAACGCTGCGTCTTAAATTAATTCTTGTTACAGGTTTATTTAGAAAAGTAGAACGTACGTTAAAAACCTTCTTAGAAACGTGTGTCGTGTGTAGCACTTTACGACGAAAGTTAAATTTGCCGCGCATGTTGCGATTTTTTTCATTTGTGGATTGATTAATTCACGAAAAGTTTACGAGCGGACATTTTGCTACTTTCTTCTATTAGGTGTTTTCTGCGTGCTTCGTGAAGCTAAAATTTTACACTTAAATTATTAATGTGTGCTTCAATAATTCCAAGTTAAATTGGTGTGTAAATGTAAATCCGACCGCATTCGCCGTAAGTACTTCTTTTCCATTTCTTTTGTTGTCTTGTGGTTGTATTAATTCTAATTACGACGTATGCTTTAGCACGTGTCTTGACCTCATACTCTACTAGTGTATTACAATCTGGATAATTTTTGAGGGTGTTGGAATGGCTATTTAAGAATCCTTCGCTATATAACTTGACGACTACCACGGTTTCGCTTACATTTAAGCTGCCAACGGCCGATGAACTCAACAGGCTGAGTGGTCGTTCAAGCTGTATACTGGCTGTTTTGAGGGAACATATCTGCCTTCCGTTCTTCGGCGTATATTTCTCCTAAGGGAAATCCTGGGGCTACCTATCTTCTGAATCTGTCAAATACTGTCGCTAGCAAGAACCTTTCTTCTCGGAACTGCATACTACAGAATACAGCTAAGTTTACTGTTTAAGAAACCTATTCACTATTCATGCGTATGAAGCTCACATACATGTGACATTAAACGGTTTGAATCATTAAACGGTTTGAATCCCTAGCATATAAGTAAATTTTTATTCGGGGTAGACTCCACCACCGACGTTTAGTTTTGTTTTTTACTAGCTTCATAAAAGTTTGCACACTTTAGATAAAATGGGTGAAGCTAAAACAAAAGGCCTTTTGGGTTGGCGAAAACTACTTACCGTGCTATTCCGAGTTTAAGTTAGTTTTAAGTCATCGTGTGTAAGTTACGTGTGTACGTCGAGTTTCCTTAGTAACCAATCCTCAATTGGAACGCTAACTTTAATTTGGGATGTACCAAACAAAAACTTAACTGAATTTTGACACATTGATTGCGAGTTTTAATTAAATTGTTGTCGCTAACACCCGTAAATCTTATGCGACAGTCTCTCTTACTTCTCACATATTCTCCTAGTACTGTAAGTTTTATTTGCTACATTTAATTGTCTATTAGTTTCTCTGATTTGTGTTTGTTTTAGCCTATTAGACCTTTAGTAAAACCTATTGAATTTCTGTTAGTCGGTTTTATTTCTTTCCATTACCTAGCAGGTGGCGCTTTGTTAGGCAGCAACCTAAGTTCTTCAAAGACCTCCCCAACTCACCGACTAAGCCGGACACTGATGTGCTAACTACTACAAATACTGGATCTTTCACGAATTTAGTGCGCTACTTCGAGTCAAATAGTATTGTTCTTCTCTCTAGGTTGTATCGCTAGAGACGTCGCTTTCTTTTATTATTATTTGTGAACTACAACCGTTGCATCCTATATAGCTGAAAGAAGCTGCAGCACAAAGAGGGTTTTATGGCCTACTACAACTCTTCAGGAGAGATGCAAACCACCAGTAATGCAACCATCAACAGTGACACCGGACCAAACTCAGATCTTCTACAGCCAATTCCATCAAACACCAGGTAATTTACCACTTCAAACGTAAGAAACTCAAACATACTATCCCCACACCTTTTATCAAACCCAACAAAACACTTATTCCAACGCACCCCACAGCCATCAGAAAATACTAATAACTACAACACAGTTTCCTATAAAAGAAATAAAAACCTAGATGAAGTGGAAACCGAAAATAAACATCCTAAAGAGAGCGAATACTGGGTTAGCCCACCACTAACTACTTCACATTAACTTATTAATCTTAAAATATTTGACTAGATATAGAATAGGGATTGGTGAACTATCAATGACTCATTAAGAGTTCATATTTGGTCTAGAAAAATATGTTAGTTAGGTCAGGTGAAGGTTAATTAATAGTAGAAAAAAAAAGAAAACAACTACAAAGAAACACTTAACGACATAAAGGAAAAAATGAAAAGTAACCAGCATGCAAACAAAATACAAAATTTAAAAAGCACACGTGAAGGAAAACTGATAATTACATTTGATATATATGAAGAAGCATTAACCACTTAAGAAGGAATAATAAAAAATTCAACACACTAAATAAACATAAAAAAATGGGAAAAAGAATAGAAACAAAAAGATTATTATAAAAGGAATGGACGCAACAGTAAGGGAAGCTGACATAATACAAGCAATACAAAAAATACCACAAAAGAACAAAATAAAGAAATAAAAATAGGAAACATTTGACAAAACAGATATGACACCAGGGCAGTAACCCTAGACTCGGAAAAAAAGCAGCCGAGAAAATTTAATTAGATGGAAGGTTGAGAGTGGGGATGGTTTGGAGTAGAGTTGAACACCAAGTAATAAACTAGAGATGTAGGAAATGCTGAGAAAACGGGCATAGCGAAACGCAATGCGATGGGCCAGATAGGGCAGACAATTGCATGCGATGTGGAGACAAAGAGACTGTGAAAATGAATCAAAGTGCATAATATGCAATGAAGTTGGTCACGAAATGGGCAGCTGCAGATGTGGCTGACGCAGAAAACTAGTGAATGAAGAAAAACAAAGAAAAAACTATGGAAGACCTTGACATAGTTCTAGTATCAAACCCGGAAAAAAATAAAATTAACAAAGAAGAAATATAAACAACAGAAGAACTGAACCAAGCCATACAACGAATATGTAATAAAAACTTACAAAAAGAACACACAAATCCCAAACACAAACAAGTTTACTGGTGGGCAGCGGAAATAGCAGCACTTCGGAAAGTAGCAATAGCAAATAGAAGAGAAATAACTAAAATAAAAAAAACACGACGTTAATAAAGTTATATTGATTCAAAAAAGTAGAAATGTACAAAAACAAAAAAAACCTAAAACAAGCCATCGAAAAAATAAAAAAAAAATAGAAACGACTATGAACAGAATTAGATGAGGACATCTGGGGTAAGGCATATCAAATATCAACTAAAAGACTAAATCTACAAAACAAAACTCAAATAACAAAACAAGAAACATTACACCAAATAAACAAATTATTTCCCTCTCACCCAAAAACAAAATAGACCTATAATAAAAATGTAAACTGGAAACCAAAATTAGTGTCAAAGAAATCAAAGAAGTTACAAAACAATAAAAACAAAAAAACACTTAGACTAGACAAGATTCCACTCGAACTAATAAAACTTTTAATAGAAGAAAACGCCGAGGTATTTTAAAAGTATATAACGTACTACTAAAAGAAGTCGAGTTTCCCAAAATCCGCAAAACGGTTAAATTAGTTCTGATACAAAAACCCACAAATACACAAAACATACAAAACTATACAAAAAAATAATTAAAAATAGACTTGAAGAAGAACTAAACAAAAAAAAACATTCCACATGAAAATCAATTTGGATATAGGAAAGGTCATTCTACCATAGATGCATAAAAAAATACAAAAAATATACAATGAGAAATATAAAAAAAGCAACCAAAAACTGAAAACATGTACTCCTGGTAACATTGGACATCAAAAATGCGTTTAACTCGGCATCGTGGAAAAAATAATTACGATCTTAGAGAACATAAATATTAGTGACTACTTACTCAACACCATAATAAGCTACATAATCATAGAAAAGAGGAAGAAAAATTCCAATAACGGAAGGACTACCGCAAGGCTCTATATTAGGACCTCTACTGTAGAATGTTTTGTTGGATAGTAGTTACCAGAGAAGGTGCATTGACGAGCTAAAAGAAAAAACTGTGCAAATATTACACATAATAATAGAGTTACATAAACTAAAATTAGAAATAGCAACAGAAAATATAGAAATGGTTCTACTACAAGCAAAAACAAACGTAAATACTATAAGAATAAACTTTAGTAACAGCGAAAAAAAGTAAACCATATATTAAATACATAGAAGTAAACCTTTGAAAAAATAACAAAAAAATACACATACAAAAAATTGTAGAAAAGCTGAACAAAACAATAAGAAACATTAAGTATACTTACCTCAAAAATATGCGGTACCAAGGACTGCAATCGAAGAATGTTGGCAACAACGGTCATGTCAGCAGTGATGTACGCAGCTCCCGTATGGTGCCACATTCTCAAACAAAAATATTATAAAAACTTGCTAAAAAGAATTAATAGAAAAGTATGTCTCAGAATTACTTTAGCTTATAGAACAGCTCTAACGGTAGCCATCGAAGTAATAGCAGGCGTACCACCTTTTGACCTGAAATTAGAAGAAAGAGTTAATAACTACAAAAGAAAAAAGGAAACAAGATAGAACATAGAAAATAACTGTTTCAAAAGTCGCAAAAGAAATGGGACAAATACGAAGGATAATGCAAAATATATACACTGACTTACAAAAAAGTGGCGCACTCCAGTTTTTCCTTATAATGTTGTTGTTCTTTTTTTATGAAGTCAAATATTGACGCAGATGGTTATGACTTTGTATCCTGTCATTTGTGTCAGTGACTTTTCTAAAAAGTTGTATTTGCGCTTAAGATGTTAAATTGCTTTTCATGTTAATTTATTATTTTTATTGAGACCATATTTTAAGCATTGCTGTGTATGGTTGTTGTTATTATTCTTAAACATTTTTATTTTGCGGCAGCAAGAGCTTTAGTGGTAGATGGTCGAAGTGTTAGATATTCTGCTCGTGCTATTGGGAAACCGGAGACAACTGTACGTCGAGCACTGCAGAGGTACCGGGAGACACAGAGGTACCGGGAGACACAGAGGTACCGGGAGACACAGAGGTACTCCCGACGTCCTGGTTCAGGTCGCCCGCGCTCTACATCTGCAAGGGATGATAGGTTTTTGACGCTGCAGTGTCTCCGAGATCGTCACCAAACTGCGGTAGAACTGACTCAGAGGCTCAGAAATGTGCGTGGAACAGCCGTATGCGCTCAAACAGTTAGACGAAGATTAGAGTTTGCCAGAATTAAGCAAAATTGGGGAGAACGTGATTGGAGAAGAGTTCTCTTCTCGGATGAATGACGATTTTCTTTGAGATCACCGAATGGACGCCACAGAGTCTGGCGACAACAAGGAGAAAGGTATTCTGCAGCCACCGTTGTTGAACATGAGAATTTTTAGGGAGGGTCGGTTGTGGTTTGGGCGGGCATTTCGTTAGAGGCAAAAACTGAGCTTTTTATTCTGCAAGAACGATCGTTAAATGCAGACAGTTACATAAGAGATATTCTTGCAGACTATGTTGTTCCTTTTGCATCATTTATAGGGCCCGAGTTCTTGTTAATGCAGCGTAATGCGAGACCCCATACCGCTAGGTGCGTCATGCGATATCTGTAAGACGTTGGAATTAGACTTTCGGAATGGCCTTCAATAAATCCTGACATGAATCCCATTAAACACACTTGGGATGTGTTGGAAAGACGACTTAAAGCTCGTCCGGTGCGTCCAGAAACGCTACAAGAGTTAAAAGTAGCACTTGTAGAAGAATGGGACAGCATTGATCAAGATGAGTTCAGACACTTAATTCAAGGTATGCCTCGACGAATTCAGGCATTGCTGGATGTTCGGGGTGGTAATACGCGTTATTGATACCAGAAAACTTGGCTAATGGAAGATTATCTCTTCTTGTGTTTTTCGTTTATTGTTGTTTTTATCTGTATTGCGTGTTTTTCTTATTTTTACTTGTTATTAAAATCCTCTTTTCGTACAGTTTATTATTTGTTAGCCAAGTAAACTAATTAAGCAAAAAAATATTTGTTTCCTATAAATTAAAGAGGTGAAAATTTTGATTCAGTTGGTGCGCCACTTTTTTTGTAAGTCACTGTATATACATAAAAAATATAGAAAAATGAACTGAAAGAAAATGGGGGAGCATAGATCATTATCTAACCCAAGCAATGACTGGGCATGGGGTATTCAACACCGTATAAAAAAGAAAAATGAAAACACATGTACCTACTGTAAAGAAGAAGAGAATAGCACACACACTATTTTTAAAAGCAAGAAATTTGAAGAATATAACAAATATATAAATAAAAATAACATCGGGGAAGTATTATTAGAAAAAGAAAACTATTGGGAAGTAAAAATGATTAAAAAGATAGTGGAAACCAGAATCAAGGAAAAAAGAAGAAGAAAGGGAACCAGGATAAATCTAGAAACTGTAACTCACGCATCCCACAGTTTTGCAGTTCACCTGTCTGACAAAATGCATATTGAGGCGGTACCAGTCAGGATACGGATAGAGAGTGGTTTTTTTAGTCGGTCGGCACAAAACATCTTGCCAACCCGCACTTCCGGTCAACCTAGAGACCGGGGTCTGTAAGCAGATTTTTCCCCCTCAATCAAAAAAAAGTATGTTAAATTAGTTTACATTTAATATGTTAATAAATAATTTTTCTTTATAAAGTTATTTATACTGGTATTCATAATTTTTAATTCATTGTACGTGTGTATTTCAGTCTGCTTGTTTATATAATTTAATGTTATTTATTTTGTACCGTTTTCCGGATTTTTAACCACAACCTTTTTGGTGGGAGTATATTTTATTCTGGAACTCTTAATGAGTCATCGATAGTAGACTAATCCCTTAGGTAATGTATTCTATCTCTAGTCAAATATTTTTCTAGTAATTTCTTAGATTAATAAGTTGATGTTTAATTAGTGTTATGATTGTATATTTTAAAACAACAAAAAAATCAATTATGAATTTATAACTTTATGTGTAATTGTAACTACTTGGAATTTTTATTAAATTCACAGAATGCCTTGAAAAAGACTAGTCGAAACGTTGGCACAATTAAGGACACGGTGTCTTTTTGACTGGAATTCTTTTTACTAACTCCTAAAAGAATACCCACGCTTTGAAATGATTAGCACAATTATAAATTAATAAGCAGTTTGAATATCAATAGTTAAATAAAGTTTATTTTTTAATGAATAAAGCGTAAAAAAATATAAGTAAAGTAATTGTTTTTAATCATTGAGTATGATCCCCTAATAGTATTTCATTAATTTAGTAATAGTTTGTCCTTCTTATAGAGGCAAAGAAATAAAACACTATCGTTGGCTAATTTTTATCGCAACATTTCAGAAACGCCACCTTCATCAGGCGATAAATAATAGACAAAAATATTTTTTATTATAATCGACTAAGTCTTCGTTATCTAATCAGTGTAAGTAATTTCTCGTTTTTTCTAATTCTAAAATCAACGAATTTTTGTTAAGTATGTTTAATAAGTCTGTCTTAGTGAATTTTTGTCTATTCTTTAGCGCCGGATGAAGGAAACATATTTATTTCAATAAATTTAAGAGTTTCCGAAACATTGCGAAAACGATAGTGTTTTATTTCCTTGCCCGTACAAGAAGAACAAACTATTACCAAAGTAATTATTTTTCCAATATAAGCACGGATTTATTGACGGTTGACGATACATAATCTGAAAATTGTAACATTTTTTTATTATTATTTATATCGTAAGAGTGTGTTTAAAAGAGTTACATTTATTAAAAAAGTACTTCCAATAAACAAATAAATATAATATGTCTGATGTAGAAACAAATACAAAATATATTTGCATTAAAATTTTGTAAAAGGAAAATAAAATTATTGATATTTAATTGTTACAAAGTTTATAATTTGAATTGTATTCATTTTTGCTTTATGGTAGCGTACCCTAATATTGTGTCAGTAATTATATTAAACTTTACCTAATTAATCAACGAGTGAACTTTGTATAATTGGCTGTAATTGTATATGTCATCAATAAATAGTAAACCCCATGATTAGAAAACATTGCGAATAGGGAAGCCAGAACCCGATAAGACTACAACAAGTTGTACAATAGAAGCGATTATCTACAGAAGGTATTGTCGCGGTTTAGCTGAAAAGCTAAGGGAAGATCACTATTAATTTTATTTGGCCGACACTTTACAGGGCATTAATGAAGTCCCCAGTGTGATATTGTCGTCGCGTCATATTTTATACCGAGTCCCTAGGGACAACATGTCACTCGATAAATTGGTTCGATGTCAGATTGTGGTTATTTGATACGCAGATGTAAAAGATATGGTTTAAGTATTTCTCAAATCAAACTTAAATTGTACTAAAGGGATTATGACGGGTACAATAAATGTAATCGCGTTATATAAAGATAAGTTTCTCTCTAAGGTAATTCTGCAATGAATGAACAGACGCTAAAATACTTCAGAGGTGGAGTAAATGGCTAATTTACGCTAAAAGTTATTTTACGTGTTACAATAACATGCGCCATTATAATTATAATTACGCAATTTCTCATACACATAAACACTGAACGTTTCGGTTGTATAAGCTGTTTATATACAAAGTTGGCTCAAAAACATGTTTTAATAAAGGATTTTGTTCTGTACACTCAAATGAAAACTGATAACATGCCCTAGTATTTTGTGTTTATGGTGTCAATTGTTTTTTATTAGAACAACAAAAGATCGAAAACTGTTAATTGCAGATTTTTTTCAATTTTGGCATTTTCACAAATTTTAAAATTGGAACTCCACTTTATGGACGTCTAATCGAAAGCTAGTCATTTTCCAACACATGAGGTATGATGTTTGTTATTTATTTATTTACCGATGTAAAATTATTTTTTGTGTTAGAAATAAAGATTTAATAATAATAGTAACAGTAATAATAATAATAATAATAATAATAATAATAATAATAATAATAATAATAATAATAATAATATTAATAAGAAGAACAAGAAACTCATTTGGGTCCTCGACAACCATACTCTCTCAGAGAGTATGCGGTAGTTATTAAAAGATTGTGAAATCAATGAACAGACAAGCGGAAGGGTTGCTATCCCCGTAAAAAATAGCGTTAGATTTCGAGATTAAAAACTGCACTCCAAACGGTTGCCGTACTGATCCTACTAGTTAAGGTGACAGTATGTAATATATACTTACCAAACCGAAATTGGAAAATCACTCCCGCTCCCTTTCATATTACTGGGTAACCTTAATGCTCATAACACGCTGTGGGGTTCTTCAAGAACCCATGATAAGGGTCGTATCTTGCAAGACTGGTTAGAAAGGGATGACATAGTGCTACTTAATAACTGCTCTCCGACACATTTTAATAAGAAATCAAACAACTTCTCTATCATTGACCTTACCATAACATCGAGCTGACTGGCAGCATCTTTGAAGTGGTGGGTTCAAGATAACTTACACAACAGTGACCACTTTCCAATTATCATAGAAACCAAGAAGCCTAGCACTGTAAGATATGTCAATACAAGATGGAAAACTGAGAAGGCAGACTGGAACAATTTTTGGTGACAGTTTTTTGCCCCAGAATCTGCAAGTTTAGAACATATAACTCAGGCAGTTATAAAAGCTGCAGATAAAAGCATACCAAAAACTGCAAGTGGTCCAGTTAAACGAGCTGTACCCTGGTGGTGTCCGCAGGTTGAACACGCAATTTCTGCAAAAAAAAGAGCTTTTCATCAATTTCGAAGAGAACCCATTCTTTCCAATCTAATTACCTTTAAAAAATCCCGGGCGGAAAGTTGTCTTACAATGTAAAATGGATAACTGGAACGCATACACGTCGTCAATTACGTCAGATACAAATTTGCGGGATGTGTGGAGAAAAGTAAAGGCTGTGATAAGTAAGGCTCAAAAAAATATACCTACCTGTATAGAGATAAACGATCATCAACGGGTGAAAAATGTCGAAAAATCGCAAAAGCTTTAGCCAGGCAATTTGAAAGCGTTAGCTTGTACCCCAAAGTTCTACCCTAAGCTGTACCTAGTTTGCTATTGCTATTAACGACTTGGCTGCAGATGTAGACATGTGTGTTTATAAATGTCTATATGTAGATGACCTGTTGATTATGTATTTGTAAAGTCTGTAAATAAAATAATTACAAATGAAGAAAACCTAGGCTTTATATTTGTAAAGAAAGAACTAGCTCCATGCACTTCTGTAGGCTTAGAACTCTGCACTATGATCCAATACTGTTAATAAAAGACAGCGTCATTAGATGTCTGCGTCATAAAAATTTTGGGTAGGACGTGTGATGACAAACTAACGTGGGCATCGCACATATCCTTGTTAAAGAATAAATGTTGTCGATCGATGAACGTAATCAAAATTTTAGCTTATACAAAATGGAAAGCAGAACCAAAGGGCTTGATACGCATCTATAGGGCTATCGTATTATCACGATTAGACTATGGATGCGTGTATCGTCCGCGCGTAGCAGCTTATTACGGAGTTTAGATACTGTACACCACCTGGGACTGCGTTATTGTGTAGGAGTTTTTCCTACTAGTCCGGTGGAGAACCTATAAAAAAGCTAAACGGGATTAATGTCGTTGAACCAGAGAAGAGCCACCTCAATTGCAGGTTACATGACAGGGATAAGGGCACACCCCTACCATTCAAACTATAGATGCTTCTTTAAGGCTTGAAAAGAAATACTCGCTGAGACCGACTATAACCAGACCTAGTGGTGTACGTTTTTGGGAATGTATAAACTGGCTAGATATAAATATCCCTAAATTAATTAATGAGGCCAATTAATAGGACCTCCACGACCAATTCAACGCCCTGGAAAACGTTTGTCCAAATGTTGCTTGATCTGACGAGCGACATGTGCAGGAGCTCCATCGTGCTGATAGTACATCTGCATTCTAATATTTACAGGAACATCCTCTACCAGGCCTTGTAATTCATTTTGTAAAAAATTGAGGTAGTTGTCTCCTGTGAGACGATCCTCCAAAATAAAAGGCCAATTAAATAACTGTCAACCATACCACACCACACGTTCACAGAAAACCGATGTTAAAAATTGCTTTCGATTGTTGCGTGGGGATTTTCGTCTGACCATACATAATAGTTACGAGTATTATTAATGCCATCACGGGTAAATGTAGCTTCATCCCTAAAGAGTATAATCGATACAACACGATGATTATTATTTATCCACCGACAAAACTCCATACGGTTAGCGTAATCCTCTGGTTGTAGGTGCTGTACTCTCTGTACGTGATAAGGATATAAACCTTGCTCGTGAAGTGTGTTTCTCACTCTTTTTTGAGGAATTTCCAATTGAGTGGCAATTCTCCGTAAGCTAGTAGTTGCATCTTCTTCTACTAGATGCAGAATATTTTCTACTTCTTCAAAATCTTGTCGAGTAGCGCGTTCAGATGTTATGTTTGCACTGGGAGCTCACCAGTCTCGCACAATTTGTTGAAAACTCTAATAAATACGTTTTTATCAGGATGTCTTTGGTGTAGCAAATATTGACGATATTCTTCAGCAGCAGCTGTAGCATTTCTATTACAAAAACTATAAACAAACACCATATTTGCATATTCTAAATTTGAATAAGTATCTGGCATTTTACAACACTAACAATCACATAAATTGAAAATTAAACGTTCAGTTACTGTTTACTGTACACTGACAGTTTATCAAAACGTCAGAATTATCAAATGTCTTTGAGCCTCGAACATGGCATACTTTAATAATGTTAAAATTCAGATAATAAGTGGAAAGCTAGATGAACATTTTTAATTACGCCATAACTTGAAAACAAATGAAAATCGCATAAGAACATATGAGTTTTTACATTATTTTCACGTGTATAATACACTCCTAGAGTTTGGTGCGCTCCTCGCGACTCACCCAGTACTATATACGGCGGAACAGTACGCCATCTGGCAAGCTCTCCTCTAGTGTTTAATATGTGTAAATGCTGGGAGATGTGTCGTAGTCACAGACTCAATGAGTGTTCTGTTAGGATTGAGAGATATTTATACCATGGATCCTATAACTCAGAGGATACAGGCACTAATTAAACATGTACAAGAGAAATGTCAAGTAACGTTTATATGGACTCCAAGTCACATAGGTGTGATGGGTAATGAAGAGGCCGATAAAGCTGCCCGCTGTGCAACGACACAACTAGTAGTAGATGTAAAGTCTATAAAACGAAAAGACCTGAAACATACTATCAAGCACAAGATTATAGATAATTGGGAAGTACGATGGTCTAGAATTAATACCCAACTCACCGCGATAAAACCAAACGTGATTTCTGCTTATCTTGTACTACAAGAAACAGTGATTACCCACAGGTTGCGCATCGGCCAGCTATTACACACCAGCACCTGCTGAAAAAAGAGAATGTGTAATATACATTTTATAGTTACGCACATACCTTGTGATTGTCCCCAGTTTAATGTCCAACGCAGACTGTACGATATAAAACCAGAAATTAAAGAAAATTTATCTAACCTACAAAGAATACAAAATACACTGACATTCCTAAAAAGCATTAATATGTACAAAAATATGTAGAGTGTACCTACCTACATTATAATACTACTTCGATACCGTAGATGGGAGCTAAATAACCCTAGTAGTTGAAGCTTCCTTAAATAATTAAATAATAATAATAATAATAATAATAATAATAATAATAATAATAATAATAATAATAATAATAAGCTCCCCTGGGCCCAACGTCCACGTCGTGGGGAAGGGACAACGTCCAGGAATGCCCGGTCTGGCAACTGGATCCGGCATTTCTTACTCAGAGTCTGGCCCCGAGGTGCTGTAAGGTGCTACGGCGACCCCATGACCCTGAATACCTAAATGATCTCAAGAGCCAAATAGCTCCTAGATGAGCGAACGGGTCTAAGAATGATGGGGGACGGCTAAGAGCTACCTGCTCAGGCAGTGTAAAATAAAATTATAAATAGTAATGATAAGGAACCACAGGTGAATCGGCATTGTACCACCGAAACCTCTTGTCGCGTTCGTGAGTTAGGCAGAGGCTCACGTTCGAAAATGTACTACAGTCTCCCGAGGTACACCGTGGCGAAAGCAGCACGGGTCCGCATATGGCTACTGCAATAGATTTTCCATTATTATCGGAAAGGCCAGGGTCAGAACTTCAGTCCCCACTAACTTTAAATGTTTCGGTGAATGTTCAACCACCGACCACTAAAGCAGGCAAGCCACGGCAGCGTATAAAATTGACTACGGACATGAACATTCACATCATGCGCTGCTACTATACCATCACACACATGGAAACAGATACTATATCATACAGACAACAATTACATATACAATTTACATAACAATACCCTCACATTACAGTAACCGAACAAAGAGTCGCAGATCAAAGACGAGAGATAATCAAAAAAAATCTGTTACCCAACACAACACTTCAACAAATAAAACAACAAGTTACAAACACACTACATACACAAACAGAAACACAATCAGAAGCAGATACACACAGACAAGGAACAACACTAATAGTAGGTACCCAAGAAAGTGACAATGACAGTGACCCAATAATATATGATCACCCTAACATCACAACAACAGAAAACATTGATAAAGACACATTAATACAACTCACACAGACATTAGACAGTACAATTATGCAATACACAGGAACAGACCCTACAAACAGACCAAAAATACCTACACACATCAAAAACACTCAGCAGAACACTACATTACCTGAACACACACATACTACCACAATATATAAACACAGACACCACACTCACAGATATACACACACTTGTTTATGCTGGGCAGTGACGGTAGTTACTGCCTCGGACGTAGACTAATCACACACACACAAAAAAGAATCACACCAATCAATAAACCTGCTTGGCAAAAACGGTTGGAGGGTCAAATTATGGAACTCCGCCGTGAACTAGGTAGACTAACACAATACATAAAACATAACACATCACCAAAATTACTGAAACATTTGCATAAAACATTTAAGAAAATAAAACACACACTAAACACGAACAACACAACCAACATATCACAGAATATATAGACACCCTTAAACAAAAACTCGCAGCCAAAGCACAAAGACTACACAGATACAAAACATGCACACTACGCAAGCAACAAAATGCACTATTCACAAAGATCGAAAAAATATTCTACAAAACTTTAAAATCAGACACAATTCAGACACAAAATAACGGTACACCAACACAAGAACAACTTACAGATTACTGGACCGCTCTGTGGTCTAAGCCACTATCACATAATAAAAATGGAAAATTGGATCAGGGAAGAAGAACAGAACACAGAATACATATCCCAAATGACATTTACAAACATATCACCACAGGAACTCACAGACGTAATAAATAAAACACAAAATTGGAAAGCACCGGGGGTAGACGGAATTCAGAATTTCTGGTATAAGAAATTTTCTTGTATACACCCGATGTTAACAAAAACATCACACATACACTATACAATCCACACACAACACCTACATTTCTAACACAAGGCACTACATACATGAAACCCAAATCTACAAACACACACAACCCAGCACAATACAGACCCATCACATGTCTACCAACACTTTACAAAATAATCACATCATGCATCACAAACAAAATATATACACATATAACACAACACAACATACTTACAGAACAACAAAAAGTCACAAGGGTTGCAAGGAACAAGTTCTGATAGACTCAGTAATTCTTGGGCAGTCACTCAAACAAAACAGACATCTACACACAGCATACGTCGATTACAAAAAGCGTTTGACAGCACACCACACTCATGGTTAATACATACGCTGCAATTATACAAAATAAACACAACGCTCGTGGCATATTTACAACACATTATGGAACACTGGAAAACAACATTACACCTAACCCTAAACAATACACACATAAAACAGATACCATACAAATAAAGCGAGATATTTTCCAAAAGACTCTTTGAGCCCCTTTGGTTTTGCCTAGCTCTTAATCCACTCTCCAACACACTAAACAACACAAAATATGGTTTTCACATAAAACATAATAAAACAAACCAATATACACTATCACATTTGTTATACATGGACGATATCAAAATATACGCAGACACAAAACAACACTTACAACAATTACTAAACATAACACACACATTTTCAAAAGACATACGTATGGAGTTTGAGGTGGACAAATGTAAAACCTTACACTTAGAAAAATGGGTTCATAGAATCTATGGAAGAGGGGGAACTTTATAAATATTTGGGATTCGAACAGGCTAAACTCACACAACACAAACACATAAAACAAACACTCTCCAAAGAATACACAGACAGATTAAATATACTACTAAAAACACAATTAAATTCAAAACACATCACCAAAGCCATAAACACATACGCTATACCCACACTTACATATTCCTTTGGAGTCATACATTGGACACATACAGAATTAGAAGAACTCCAAAGGAAAACACGAACAACACTAATAAAATACAACAAGCATCACCCAAAAACCGCCACAGAGAAGTTGACCCTACCCCGATGTGAAAGCGGACAAGGTCTCATAGATATATCCACACTACACTACAAACAGATAGACACATTAAGAACATTTTTCTACACAAAACAACACACATCACAGTTACACAAAGCAGTTACACTTACAGACAACAACTATACACCACTTTATTTACAGAACGCAGACATGGACATACAGACACATATAAAAACAACACAAACACAAAAACAATCATGGATCCAAAAGGCCCTCCACGGCAGACATCCTCACGAACTGAGTCAACCGACTGTCGACAAAGAAGCGTCGAACATGTGGTTGACCCGTGGGAAATTGTTCAGCGAGACAGAAGGGTTTATAATCGCAATACAACATCAGGTCATACACACAAAAAACTACATAAAACGCATAATAAAAGATACAACACAGACAAACGGCAAATGTAGAAAATGCCACACATACACAGAAACAATATAACATATTACATCTACCCAGACATAATCAAATAGCAAACATAATTCATCAAAAACTAGCCATCCAAGACAAACTAATAGACACATACACACCGTACCACAAATACATACCACAAACAGTACTAGATAACACAACACATAAAATATATTTCGACAGAACGATAATTACAGATAAAACAATACACCACAACAGACCAGACATTACACTCATAGACAAACATAACAAAACAAATTACATAATATACATAGCAATACCCAACACACACAACATGGTGAAAACCAACACAGAAAAACTTCACAAATACACAGATCTCTCCATAAAAGTAATCATCAAGTATCATACCACACACACTACACAAAACCTACATACACTGAACATAGAAAAACACACATACATTACACTACAAAAGCAGTCATACTCAACACATGCAACACAGTCAGAAAATTTTTAAATGCACAACACGCAAACACAAAACATGAATGGTCCGCAATGTCTTGGTTTCAGCCCGACTTGCGACTAAAACCGACAAAAGTCGAGATAAAAAAACTAAAAATAATAATAATAATAATAATAACAAATGAATATAAAATTTTTTTTTAATGGGTGATTACAGTTTGCAATACAAATTAATAAAAATTAATCTGCGCCATTATATCATCGATATGGTAAATGTTAAGTTTGAAAAAATTTTCGAATTAAACCATGTTATTGTTATTAAGAATCCAAGCCTTAAAGATGTTATCAACCAAAGAATTATAAACAAAGAAAGTTTCATGCTCACATTCAATATAAAATATTATTATTCAACACAAAAGTTGCAATCATCGCAATATATGTGTGATAGAAGGGAGTCGGATCTAGACTCAGATCTGGTAGCCCCAATAGTAGAAAATTGCAAATATCTCCAAAAGTAGTAACCGTAATGGTAACAATACTTATATGATTTGAAAGAAAATTTTAACGTGCACAATACACAGTAAAAAATAAAGAGTGTTCCATCTGACTTAAAAATGTTGTTGCTCTTTGAAGATGTCAAAATGTAACAGCAAATATGAAACACTTAGTATCACTTTTTTTAATATATGGACACATCCTTGTTTGCTACAGTTCATTCTCTTTATACAAACCAAAAATTAACCCGATATGGAGTCCCTGAACAAAGTTACAGATATTTCCGTAAACTATTGCATCTGTAAAAATTTTATTAAAAAAACTCTCAAAATCTATAACTCCTAGCTATAGGGAATGTTATACAAAGTGACTCTAAAATTTGACGTAGAACCTGAAAATGCAATAATATATAAGGTGTTCCATTTAAAATAACGAAGTTGATGTCGATTTCCGATACAACCAAAAGTGTCAAAAGAATGAAAATATTTTAGTTGAGTTAAGCCTAATAGGGAAGTTTGGGTATTATTGTATACGGATAATGTGGTGATTCTGGTAATAAAAAGAGATAAAAGAACTAATAAAGACAGTAAAATAATAAAACGGAATTACTAATGATATAAAAAACGATAAGAAGGAAAGAAGAATGAAAATGGAGAGAAGAACAAATAGATTCAATAAATTAAATAAAATATTTCGGATAAATAATGAAATACAACAAATACAACAAATAAAAATGATATTGAAGTAAACGAACTAGCAAGAAAGGGGAAGAAAATAATAGAGTAAATGTGGGAAATAAGATTTTGGTAAAAAATGTAATGTTGCATGGAGCAGAGATATGGGGATAGAAAAATGAAGTCAGCTAGAAATGATACAAGGAAAACGTTAGAAATGAATACTAGGTCAGATAGAGAGACCGGTGATATACATAGTAGTATAGGAACAGATTAAAACAGAAAAACAAAGGTTGACAGCAGGGAAGAGGGCAAGGCAGTTTTAAGAACCTATGAGAGCTACTATAAAGAAATCAAAAAAAGGGGACATAAACTATGGACAACAAGAAAAAAAGTAAGTTTAAAAGATGAGGTTATACAAGAAAAGTACTAAAAAAAAGCAAAACAAGTTGAAAATAAGAAAAGAAATAGTAAAAAGAATCAAAATAAGACCCAATATTCCTTAATAAAATATTGCTGTGGAAAAAGTTACAGAGCGGTAAAATAATTTTTTTTAAATTTTTTGTTAATAATTTCATTGTAAATTTATCAACCAACATATTATCGTTATTTAAAGGAATACAAATTTGAATGTTTGCATAGTCATACAGGGTGATGGGTCACATTTTTAAGAAAGATGATTATTTTGCTTTACCTTAGAGATACGAAAAATTATTGGAAAAATATTTTTTTAAATCAATATTAAAATGTTTATGTCAAAATTTGTATTTTTCATTATTTTGATCTATACTCAAAATTACTACTAGTTTACTTTTTAATTTTATAACTAGTGTGCATTGAAAAAAGATAATTTGACAGATGTGTTAAATATTAGTCAGTTTAAATATCAGCCAGTTTTTAGTTTATTACGTTAATGTCTGGCTAAGAGCTGCACGAAAAATGCAAGAAGAAACAGTAATAACAGTCAAAAATAACCAGATTCAAAATGAAGAGCGAGAATTAGACAAGGAAGGTATATCAGCAAGTACAGAGATTTAATATTGAACAGAATTTCAAAAAATTTGACAGAGAAGAAAAACATTTAAAAAAAAATAAATGATAGCCAGGTTGAGATTGAAAAATGAAGAAAATGGGGAACAAACAATGAAGGTATGTGTAGGAAAGATTAGAACACATGGAAAGCGACATAATGGATGAAGAGGGTAGAAAGGAGATGGCTAAAAAAGGAAAAAATAAAGTGTTAAAGATAGAATCAACCGGAATGGGTACTGATATTTTAATGTTTATTTAATCAATTCTTTAATAAGTTAAGTTTAGTGAATTCAATAGAAGAACCGAATCAATAAAGATGCTTGAAAACTATGACGACATATTTTATAGTAAAGTGCAAAAACAATTTAATTGATTTAGTTTGAATTGCAATTTTTATTTAAAATGGTGGAAAATTAACATAATTAATTTATGTAAAATTATAAATTTATTTCTTAAATAAAAGTAACAAATTTTAATGTATTTATCTTAAAAAGTTCTAAATTTTAATTAAAGGACATTTTATTTCAAATTGGCCTAAAACATAAATAATGTAAATTGAATTATATGAAAGAAAGTAAAAGTTGTCAAGTCAAAGTTAAAATTTAAGTTAATTTAAAATTGTAAATTAAATTTTTATTAATTTGTTTCTTTTAAGTTTTAAATTTATTGCTTAATTTTTTTTTATTTATCGCAAAATAAAACATTTTCTAATTTATTAAATTTAATTTTGCATTGTAAACTGTATGTATGTGTTAAAATGTTTTTTTTTCATAAATAGTTACCGTCTGTAAATCATTTGTTCATCTCGATTTATCAAATTAGTTACCACCATGTGTTTTGTAGCAAGTTGTAACAACGTACTTGTAGTATTTAAAAAAAAAATCAAAAAAATATTTGTTGCGAGTGGTTTTTCAAGCAAACAAATTAAAACCACGTACCAGTTCAATAATATTTATAATAATAGTGTTTATTTGTTCAATAAAAACATAAATTCCATTAATAAAACAAAAATACAATTATATAGTTGTGTAGAAAGAAGAAAAAATAACTAGAATAATAAAATATAAAAATAGTAACGGATCTAGTACAATTAGTATTATATTTACATACAGGGTGTTTTAGTGAAAGCGTGCAAAAATTAAACAGAGCATAGGAGATGCTCTTCTGAACAATCTGAGGTAGAAAACCTGGGGTCCGATAATTCAGCTTAAAGAGATATGGAAGTAAACTTTTCTATCAGATTGTCTGTCTGTCAGGTTGTAGCTGCCTGCGATGTAATTCGAAACACACCAGGGCTATTTGTACGGGTGCGGCAGAATCTTGTAGGCCGATGTCAAGCTTGCATTGAGGTTGGTAGCCGTCACTGTGAACAACTCTTGTAAGTTACGTTAACTGTATCAATGATGATATTTGTAAGTAACTGTAACTAATGTAAATAAAAAAAGTTGACAGTATTGTGATAGACAAGTTTAGTCCCATATCTCTTTAAGCTGAATTATCGGACCCCAGACAAGTTTAGTCTCATATCTCTTTAAGCTGAATTATCGGACCCCAGACAAGTTTAGTCCCATATCTCGTTAATCGGAATTATCGGACCCCAGGTTCCTTACGTCAAATTGTTCAGTAGAGCATCCCCTATGCCCTATTTAATTTTTCCACGTTTTTACTGAAACACCCTGTATAAGAGTTAAATATATGTAGATACTTATCAATAATACAAACCTAACTCCAGTGATCGTTTGTATGTTGCAAATATTGGGTTACAATAAAATTTTTACTATCGAAATTTAGGAAGGTCAACTAATTTGTCGTTTCATGTTTGGTCCAATCAAGTCGGATTGAAATCAGTCTAATTAATCAAAACAGACACAAAAAGCACATTCATATTAAATATTCCTTTAAACTGTATTAATGCTTATTTACATAAGGTAAGGTGGGGCAAGAGTAGCTCCGGGGTAAGTGCAACTCCAAGTTAATATTGCCAGAATTAATGTTATATGACAGCGCCATCTATTGGTATGCGTCGGAAACCATCTTAGCCAGCCCCTGGTGGGGATTACAGTCTCTGATCTTCAAGTAGTTTTCCGGTATTTGCCGTTGAATGCAGATGAGCACATTGTGATAGATTTGTGAATTTGTCTTGACTTTTTTTAACTACAGAAATCGAATTCGTATATGAGGGCAAGTATTTTTTTGATACTTTGGCAATCAGTATGTGCTCTTAACTAATTGTTTAGCTTAATATTTCTTAAATATCACAATTATAATGTTAAATTTGGCCATAGGTTACACTTACCCCTTGTTAAACACACTTATGGAAAAGTGCAACCTATTAGGTCGCTCTTACCCCATCAATGGGTTCACTTGCCCCATTTTTCATTTCAGATTGAAAATGGTACGAAATTATACAAGAAAATCCGATCGTGCTACAAAATACGCCAAAGATCAGCTAGAAAGAGCATTGTCAGATATAAGACGGGGTATAATAACCACATATGCGGCTAATAAAACATACAACATTCCACTAAGCACCTTAAAGGCTAGAGTAAGTAGTCGAAGAGGAATGAAAAGCCAAACAATGGGAAGGCCTACAGTGATACCCCTGGATAAAGAAGAGGAACTTGCCAACTGCTTGAAAGTAATGGAGAAATGAGGGTGGGGGATTAGTAGGAAAGAACTGTTACAAATCACAGCCAGTTTTGTAGTACAGAATTATATGATAGTGTCGTTTAAGGAGAATATCCCCGGAGATGACTGGTTCTTAGCATTCATAAAACGGCACCATCTCTCTAAAAAGAAACCACAAAGTGTGGAGTATGCTCGTAAAAAGTGTATTGATCCATTCTTGATGCATAATTATTTTAAAATGCTCAAGAAAGTGCTGGACCAATTTAATTTACGCAAGCACCCAAATAGAATTTATAATTTGGATGAGTCTAGTTTTTGTATGGATCCATCAAAAACTAAAGTTGTTGGGCTCAAAGGAGTAGCATCCTCAAGGACTACATCTGGGCCGGGCAGAGAAAACATTTCCGTACTCCTGACAGCCAACGCCACAGAAGATAAACTGCCACCACTCATTTTGTTCAAGGGTAAGAATTTGTGGAACGAGTGGATGGCACCTGAGGGTACAGGTTTCCCTAATACAGTTTACGATGCCACATCAAATGGTTGGATAAAAGCAGATGTCTTCTTGAATTATTTCACAACAACTTTTGTATCAAATATTGGTCCAGAAAGACCTGTGCTTTTAATTTTTGATGGACATAGCTTTCGTATAGACGAGAGGCTCATTAAAGCTAACAGTTTTCAAATTTTTAAAGAGTTTCTGGGACGAAATGCTCGTCAAGTGGCAAAGAAAACATATTGGTCAGAAATTACCTAAAAAGCAATTCAGCACTTTTTTTGGTCAAATCTGGCTAGATGTCAAGTCTGAAATTATTACGAACAAATTTAAAAAAGGCGGAATAGTGCCCTATAATCCAGAAGTGATCAAACAAGATGTTTACGACCCGGCAGCCTATAGAAGATTTAAAAGTCAAATTCCGCCAAACGCAACTAACGGAGATTCAGCTACAGCAACTACGGTTAGCTTTGAAAACTTTTTATTAGAAACAGTGAAGCAACATAGTCCTGTGATTCAAACCACGAGGAAGCGTGTGTCAAAAGGAGCAGAAATATTGACAATCGCCCAAGCTTCAGAACGTCTCCCGAACTCAACATATGGACGCCCAAATACCTGACTTCCAAATATTATATAGGTAAGGTGACCTCATGTCAAGCTGGTGAAGCGACTGTCAAGTTTCTGAGAAGACTACCATCTGTATACGGCACTAAAAACAGTTTTGCATGGCTGGACCAAGAAGATGAATGTTTGGTATCAAAAAATGACATTGAAATGATTTTACCACTACCAAATGTTGTTGGACGCAGATGAATACTTAAATTTGAAGTATCTTTGGACACATATAATATTTTTTAGATTAAGTATTTATCTACTTGTATTTTCTCAATGTCAATAATTTTATGTTCCTTATACTGTGAGCTAGAATAAGATTTTGATTTATCTTTGTCAATAAAATCTTCCATTTTCCTTCAACATTTATTCTAATTCATTTCTCTCAATTCTCAAACATTTAGCAGACAAGTTTCTCTTGCCCCAAATGGATAAATAACTTTTATATAAGCAAATTTGTAGCGAAAGTGCACTTGCCCCGATTGACCGGGAAAGAGCAACCCATGAACATATATTTTAAAAAAATTCAAAATTAAAGGGTTAGTTGATATTCAAAAAGAAAATGCGGTAGAAACACGTAGTCAATAAAAAAAATTATTTGTGGGAAAAAACCAATTCTGCTGCTTCCTATGCCCGAAAACTGAAAACATTTGCGGTAATTGTTCTTTTAACAGGCTACCGACATTTCTTTCTTCATCAGTAGATGCAAATTTAACTACGTGTAGGGGTTACATTAGATAAGTAAAAATGGTGGGAAAATTCTGTGATGACTTTTGAGAAAAAGTGGCTAGTCAGATTGTCCCTTACTATAAGCACTTTTTCGTAACCTTCCCGGGTTGCCTCAAGCTTAATAACCCAATAAAACTTTAATTATACACTTGCGTAGATCTCAGATGACTTTTTGCAATATTTTTAATTTGAACAATTTTTTCTAAAACGCAATTTTGAATCGTGCTCATTTGTAACTGAAATAAATTAAAGCAAATTATATTTGAAATTAACTAAATTGCTTAATTGGAAACAAAGACAAAATAAGTGGTACTTAAAAATTAAAAGAATCCCATCAACTTATAAACAGTTTTTACTGAACTTTTAAACTGGCTGAATATTGAGGCATGTGAGTTCATACATATTAAATGGAGTTAGGGCAGCGGCAGCGCTTTATTGCTGAATAATTGAGAAGGATATTCTCGCAGGTGCCATTGCTGCTGTTCTCATGTTTGATACTGTAATACTGTATCGTTATACCAACGACTTCCTGTATTATTTAGTTCATATTACACTTTGCATTTTCTAGTAGCATGTGCTAAATGGCTTCTGATTACCATATCTTGAATATTCAACACTTCAAATATGAAGTTGGGATAAAAACTTATTTTAGTTAAATAAACTGTTACGAAGATCTAAATAGAATCTTTGGAAAACGCTGAACTTTGCCAACTACCATTATTTGTTTCAAACTATCCTCAACAACTGAAGAATTAAAAATATGAATCAAATTACTGAAACTAACTTAAAATTATTTTAATTCAAAATACGTGGACCAATGTAAAATTGAATATTACACAGTTATTTTCGTGAAGTTCTATTCACCTATACATTTTACTCAGGCCTCAGTTTCTATTGCACTTGTATAAATGTCAGTATAAAATTTACTCATTTCTATTAAAATCGTGAATGTTTAAAAAAAATTGTTTATACAGGGTGTTTAATTTCGCTGGGCAAAATAAAATTACACTTTTTTCAATAGCAACTACATTTTTTTTTTCTGTTTGACGGAGACTTAATTTAAAGGAAAGATAATTTTTTAAATTTATTGCGGCATGGCTGTTTTAGAGCAATTTCTATAAAAAATTACCATCAGAAAGAAATGGTCCGAAAACTAGTGATTTTGAAAATTTGGTAATTGGTTTTTGTAAATTCGTAAATGAATGTCTAAAAGATTTTTCTAATTCACCATATTTATTTTCAAATTTTTGAAATGGCACCCTTGATTTCTAATGTATTTTTTAATTTTCTATCGATTAGCACTAGTACATTTTTTCCTAACATCTACGTAACAGTTATGGTGATATTTATAAATTTTTGATTAAATAACAACAAGATTATTTTAATCAAGCAGGTTTAATCTACCTAGTAGGCTTAGTGTATTAAACAAAAAACATAAAGAAAGAGACTATTACAAAACCAACAAAAATTAAAACACTATTAATTTAACAAGAATTCAAAATTTTGACCATTTTTTGTATAACGTTTTATATATTCCGTTAGAAAATGCGGTTTTTATTCTATTTTTTATTGCTTCTTGTGTAGTGGAATATTCTTAAAATAAGTAATTTCTTATACAGGCTGTTCGTTTTTGGAGTGCCACTATGGGGATCTCGCTCATCGTAAGAAATACGAACTTGGTTAAATTGGAGCAAAGTTGCGCATTTTTATGCTGAATTACAATCTGAAAAGAAATTTGAAATAACTCCAATAAAATTAAAAATATCAAAAAGAAAAATTTCTGATTTTTGTATTTAATTTTTTTCCGATAAAGTAATTAGATTAGACATTTCTAACTAAGACATTATTCAGACACTTTTTTATAAAAAATCGAATATAACATCACTTTTCCAATTATTTTTAACATAGCGGAGAAACACCTGTCAACTTCATTTTTTCTTATGAACGCCATGTTGGATTTTAAATATTTCTAGATGACGTTTTTTTTTCTCTGTTTAAAGATGTATCACATTTGGTAGTCCAGTATCACATTTTTGCAAAAAATTCATTTTTTAATTTTTTGCAAGCAGTGCTATGGAAAAAACAACGTTCTTTTGTTTTTAATAAAATTATGACAGTTTGATAATATGATAATATTCAATATCTTACTATTTAAGCTTGTACTAGTTTTATTGCAAAAATATCTTTATTACAATTTTCTTGCAAAACGAATGTTGATGCGTGTTGAACAGTTGAAAATCGAACACAACTAATTTAATTCCAAAGCCACGACCAAACAGACGGATGAAAACGTCATTATTTTATATAAACAAAAGAAAGTTGTTTTTTTCCATAGCACTGCTTGTAAAATTTAAAAAATTGATTTTTGGCAAAAATGTGATACTGGACTATCAAGTGTAATACATCCTTGAACAGAGAAAAACAACGTCATCTAAATCCAAAATGGCGTTCACTAGAAAAAATGAAGTTGACAGGTGTTTCTCCGCCATGTTGTAAATAATTGAAAAAGTGATGTCATATTCTAATTCTTCATGAAAAAATGTCTGAATAATGTCTGAATTAGAAATGTCTAATCTGATTAGTTTATCGGAAAAAAATTAAAAACAAAAATCAAAAATTTTCGTTTTTTTCCGAGATTTTCAAAATTATTGTAGATATTTTAAATTTCTTTTCAGATTGTAATTCAGCATAAAAATGGGCAACTTTGCCTCAATTTAACCGTCTTCGTAACTCTTAAGATAAACGAGATCCCCATAGTGGCAATCGAAAAACGGACAGCCTGTATACCCCCATAAAAAGAAATCCATGTTTTCTGCTAGCATTTTAATTTTTAATTACAGTCTGCAACAACATACCCAGGTAAAACAACATACCCAGGTGTTTCTAAAGCGTTCCAAGTTCGGTCCATTAAAACGTGAATCATTATGTGTAACATCCCAAAACTGTTCCAAAGAAGTCATTCAAAACGTAAAATGTCCGCCCTCAAAAACGTTTCAAATTGGAACGTTTCATTTCAAAGGAAAGGAACACCAACTGCAGCGTCTATTTAACCAACAGAAAAACACCAAAAACTGCACCAAAAACTTGACTCGGACACGTGTTTCAACAGTATCGGTATCGCTGATGATAACAGCTTAGCTGTTGAAACACGTGTCCGAGTCAAGTTTTTGGTGCAGTTTTGGTGTTTTTCTGTTGGTTTTATTTCAATTTAGATGTAACGTTATTTAATTTCATTTATTTTTTTTTTATAATTTTAACTAACTTTTTTGATTTTTGATAACACCTTTTACTCTTCCTGTTTTGACTTTCGACTCAAACAACTACGTATGGGTTGGTTAGTGTCGTACTACAAATCAAGAAAATGAAACAGCTGGTGTTGATTTGTTCTTAATTTATTGCATTCAAGTACTCATTAAAACCACAGTTCCTCTTACAACTTCAATTAAATGTTAATTTCAATTAGAATAAGGATAATCAAAAGTTAATTCTCCGGGCTACTGACACATCAGCGGTTACATATTTATGAATTTGTTGTTTCGAATTTTTGTTTGCATTGTGCGTGAGCTGGCAAACGACTATCTATAAACAGGTTTTACTCTGTTTTTTTTTAAGTTAAAAAAGATTGCGTTTAAATATGCCATACTACATATCGATAAGGGTATTTTCCTATATAGCACTGCAACAGTTTATTGAAGGTAGTTTTTATTGTAGTGAATTCAGTAGGATGAGAAATCGGTATGATGAACAAAAATAAATAGGACGTAATTTATGCAAACTGCATGTATTATTTGCCTCTTTTATTTAAAAAGTGCAATTATCAAAATCAACACGGCATAATTAATTTATTTTATATTATATGCTATTTTTGTTTTATCCTAAAAATGTATCTTTTCCACCCCCTACAGCATTTTTAAATGTTTATCTACTTATCATATAAAAACAGTAGATACAATATCACTAAATTGGTTACATGCATACAACATTTCGAATTGTATGTACGGAGTTCTACATTTCACATTTCGAACAGTCGTTCCATAATCACTTTTTGAAACTCCAAAGAAAACGTTCTAAAACGCCAAATATAAGCCTTCAATAAAACGTTACGTATGTTCCATCATAGCAGTGTTTGTAGCTTATATAAAACGTTCAAACAATCCAAATAAAACGTTCCAAGCGGTCAAATATACTCCTTAACTAAAACGTCCATTATGTTCCAAAAACGTTTTGTTCTACCTGGGTTAATTCTGCCTCTTCCGTTCTTTGAACAGGTGTTTAGATAAGAAATAACAATAACAAAAGTCAAAATTAGAAACTCTAGTCACGATTACATTACTATATTGTTAGACTGTTTCTAATTTTTCTATTGAAAAAGAAATAAGATTTGACAATAAAAGAAAAAGAGTCAAACCTATTTCATATCTACTAAACCAAATACACTCTTTTATCGTTAAGGCAAAATATGACAATTAGTAACAAAAACTATGGATTTTAAAAAATTTTATAGATGAATATGATTTTAAATATTCTTTGAAATAGAAGGATAAAATTAAAAACCACTACCCTGGTTTTAATTGGCCGACGTTTTGAAGCTTTTACAAGGCTTTTTGAAATTAGGAACCGAGTCAAGTTCTGGTGAAGCGTCGGCTAATTGAAACCAGGGTAGTGGTTTTAAGATCACCCCTCCACCTCAAGGAATCCTTATGATGATATTCATACGTTACTAGAGTTTGGAGGATTTATTAAATTCAAATTTATTTAATTAATTTTTATAATTTATTGGTCGTCGGTCAACATCATTGAAACCTTACCAAAGAATTTATATTCTACAAACTTTTTAATTCCAAGCTTCTTTCGCGAGCTTCATATTCAGCGATCGTTGGAAGTATTCTTCATCAATGTGACAAGCTCATCAAACGTATTGTTGAGACTACTATTCAAGAGACTCCCACAAAACGTGATCAGTTCTTGTACGCCTGTATAGGAAATAATGGTTTAAGCATATCTCCCCTTCGAACCTAGAGAAAGTTTTTAATGTGCTTGTGACAGCTAGCGACTAAACTTTTTCCTTTTTTTTAAATCCAAAGTTTTTGATCTAACCTACAAGAGACACCCTACCCACTTTTAGCGGAGAGAAATAACTAATCGTCCCCTAAGTACTGGTCTACATCATTGCTCCGATGATAAATCCATTTGCCTGAATTTTGTGTCGTCCCAAGGGATCGTGTGTAAAGGTTTTACCAGTGGCGTGCACAGTGGTAACGCGCGAAAGCTCAATTAAAAAAAACACTTTTTTGTTAATATAATTTATTAGCAATCGGAATATACAATAGAACTCTATGAGCTAGTGTGCTGACCTAAGAACTAAGTAGTTTTTCATTGCCGTGATAAGGTCTAATCCAGTGACAAATCCTCCTTAAACATTTTGTAGTTCATGTGGCCATTTCCGTTTTAGTATTCTCATGTTTTGCATTTCCAGAAAGGGATTCAAGAGTGCGTGGTGTAAAATTCTGGCTTTGTGTGGTGATTGATACTTTTTTTGGTTATGACCTTATAAACATATTGTATTTTCAGGTCTGAATGAAATGTGCCATTAGTAACATACCATGGGGAATTTTTTTTTTCCAGAGCGTTGGCCTGTCTCCTTGACAGGCTCAAGTGGCTATTTTCTCGGTCAGCCATGACCCGTGTCATCACTTTTCAGTATTCTTCGCGGGATCATGGCCTCGTCAAACAGATCTACGTACACAGCTAGTTTTATTTCAGCCTACGCAAGTACAAAGTAAAGTTATATTTATTTCTAAAGATACAAAGGTAAGTATTTGGACATTTATTATTTATTTATTTATGTGACTTGGTTGGACTAACAGAATGGAATACAAAACCCGTGCTTGAATACAATTTATTTGATGCAATTTATTAACTATGGTGTGTTGGAACAGGGATGCTGCGGGTATTACAATATGTAGGATTGTTTTCGTGAGAAGATATTGTTGCTCGCCGTATTTGGGAGTTAAAGTTAAAGATGTCATCCAGTATGTGTATTAACCTGTATAAGGTATGTGCGTCAGATGTGAGATAATTTGTTGCTAACTTTGCTGTTGTTGTGTTCATGTTGGTACATGGCTTGTGATATATTTTTATATTCGACCCTCGGGTCGATGTTATCGTATCAATTATGATTTTCATTTCTCTGTTACAAGTGTTCACGTAGAAGGAACTACAAAAAAGGAATTGAGAAGCCATACGGTTAAATGATGTCACGGTGCTGAGTTCGTCGATCGCAAATTTAGGAGTGTTTGCGGGCGTGCTGTCGTCAGTTGCGACCCTTGAATGACCATGCAGGATTACGTCGTTGTAAGAAGATGTTGGCTGTGCCCCCTCTTGGACGGCACCGGGGGTTGTTGCATCGTACCATGAGACATTAAAAACATTTCGATTTGCTGGTACAACCCCACAGTTCAATGCCATAAACCCATATTATCTTGATTTTTTATTTATCTACTCTTGTGTTTTGTTTAGATGATTTTGAAGGGTAATGGTTGTTAGTTGTAAGTCATCGTTGGTAGAAAAGATAGCAGTGCGGTTAGCAAAGGTGCCCATTGTAGTACACTCGTTTACTGGTAAATCCAAAGTGTAGAGCACATATACAGTTATCCTTCTTCTTTTAAAATGATTCATTAATTATGTGACAGATCCTATGGGTTTGTTGTATCGTATAGTGATTTTGACGAAGGCCAAATTAATATTGAGGTATCAATTATTTGCTGTTTTTTTGAAATTGTAGGCAATAAGCTTATTAGACGGTACGATGCAACCTTATTTAAGTTTTTACCCTGTTCAGGTATCAATATAATTTTTGCAGATTTCATTTGATTGGGCCAGTAATTTAGCTTAAAGATATCATTAAATATGTACGTAATGAACACTAATCCCTTTCTTGGTAATTCTTTTAACATTTTGGGAGTCATGTCGTCTATCCCATGAAATTTGAGTGATTTGATTTATTTTTAAAGCTTTGTAGAAGTAAAAATTTTTATTCCACGATTATTGGTTGTGATGCTACTTAATTGCCTTCCTATCTCGTCATCGGCGACATCATTGTAAGGGGTAAAGACTTCTGCAAGATACTCTGCAAACAATTTAGCCTTTTCATCGTCACTCCTGGCTTATTTTGAGTTTGGGTATGCTTCATTTATTATGGGGGTACTTGGTTTTTAGGCTTTCTTGTATTTTTTTACTGCTTCCAAATTAAGTTGCCGTATCTGTTCAAGCTTATAGTGTAATCAGGAAAAGATTGGCTTTGCATTTCTTTAATTTTCTGCTTCAGAAGATTGCTTAGGCGATCCGCAGTAACGTTGTATGTAGAGCCTCCTAGGATTTACGAAAGGAGTTGACTGTTGGGCAGCTTCTTTAAGGATGTAAAACTACTTGGTTAATGCTTCATCAATTTCTTTTGGGGCTTTGACATTTTCAGGTTTATGTTTTCTTGGATGTGATTTTGATATACTCCCCAATCGGTTTTTGTGTTATGCAATCTGACATCAGCCATGTGATGTATCAAGTAAACGTTATATAACGTTCACGTTATACAGTGACCGGCAAAGAGTTTGCATCAAATGAGAAAATTGTTTGTAATTGAGATATCCGAAAATTTCTTTTGGCAAATAAATTTAGCATATCGAATGACAAAAAAAACACTTTGACAAATGTCATGTAAACACTGTCATGACGGCAAATTTAAAATATATTACTTAAATATGTAAAAAGTGAGGTTAGATGACAAGATATTGAAAAATGCCTAAGAGAAAAGTTGCTCAGAATTAGATTAACGTCTATGTGCAAATTTAAAAAAAAAATAACAACTTTTCAAAAATGTCAGTTTTCCAGCATTTTTTCCGGAAATATTGAGAAAACAAAATTTTTTGCGTTTAATTTGCATAAAACACAATCAAACCAACAAATAAACTTCACAATCTAGTAAAACATTGTTTTTTTAGGACGGACTTTGTTGCAATGGCCTACAGAAAACAAAAGGTTGATTACAAATTTAGAATTATTTTAAAATAGTCCTAAAATAATCAATTCTTCCATTCTAAACCCAATTTAAACAATTTTTTACAATATTGCCTGGATAATAAGCTCATACAAAAACATACAAAAAATTTCCGGAAAAAATGCTGGAAAACTGATATTTTTAAAAAATCGTTATTTTCTTTTGAAAATTTGCACATAGACGTATAATCTAATTCTGAACAACTTTTCTTTTAGGCATTTTTTAATATCATATCATCTAACCTTACTTTTTACATATTTAAGAGATATTTTTTTAATTTGCCGCCATTACAGTGGTCGCATGACATTTGTAAAAGTGCTTTTTTTTATTCAATATGCTAAATTTATTTGCAAAAAGAAATTTTCGGATATTTCAATTACAAAATTTTTTCCCATTTGATGCAAACTCTTTGCCGGTCACTGTATAACATTCTACATAATAATTCAATGGTGACTATACGATAACGTAAATGTTATATAACGTTTTCTTGATACATCACAAGGGTGAATGTGTTATTTGTGTATGACACAAGAGCTATTATGGGAGAGTGATCCGAGGAAAGGTGATGAGATTCCATTCGTTATGAAAAGATTCAATAGATCGGGAGTTTTATTGTGATCGGTTGGTTAATAGGTAAGAGTGCCTGTAACACCCTGTATAGACGATACTTTCAGAAGTTCGTTTATTAAAATGCACGTTAATATACAGAGTGTTCTATTTAAAATAAGATGTAACAGGAACTACAGGGATGTTCCAAGTGTTTTAGATCAATTGGGCAATAAGACTAGCACCATACGCGTGGGTTTTTGTAAAACCAGAAATACATCATTTTCCCCGGAATGTAGAACGTCCGATAGATACATGCAGTAGATTCTATATACGTGTTAGTGTTTCCTTCAGTCACCAATATATGACGTTATGCGTTGGCTTTCCGGTTTCGTCATTGATTGAATATTGGGAAATAATGTTACCACACGATGGAACAACGCAATAATATAAAAATCGATTTTTTGAAGTTTTATATACTATTTAGTTATACTATTCAGTTTGTTCGAATTAATCTTTAATTTTAAATGAGTGTTAGGTAAAAATCACAGAAACCTAAAATAGTAAAATAATGTAACACCACCTATCGGCGACTTCGGGAAGCTTGTATGCAAATATAGAATCATCTTAGCCTTATACATTCTGGGGGCGATGATGTATTTCTGGTAAAACCAAGAAATACGTACCAAAACATTGTCAAAATCTGAAATTTGAAACTATCTGAGACGGCAGAAGTTAGCGCCATCTGTTACGTTTTTACTAATTATACTTTGTATTGTACTTATCAAAATTAAATTGTTGGTACCACAATTAACTAATAATAATAAACTGACAGTAGTATGAAGTAAATCACAATTACCAATTCCATTGCATGCCAACATTTAATTTTTAATTTGAAATAACGTAATGTTTTTCTTGCAATTTTTTAAGTTCAAAATAAAAAGAAACAATAAAATATATCATACAAGGCATAAATATTACTGAACAATTTTTATGCGAAAAGGGTGTAAGTTAAAAACTGTCAAATTGCTGCAAAGTTTCTAGCTATAGGATTGATTTATTACCTAAACTATTAATGTATAGAGAGTTTGTAAGCATAGTTTCATAATTGAGTGTATTTTTTTTCCTCCAATTAAGTTTCTAATTTTAAAGTTCTTAACCTTCTAGGTGGAAGTAGGGTTGAAAATAACGGTCTTAAGTTACATAAAGGCCGACGTTTCGTTCACAACTGCGAGGACTTTATTGAGTCTAAAAAGTTGTGGGCGAAACAAGACGGTTTTCAATTTACTTTTTAGCCTTGATAAAGCTCTCGCAGTTGTGGGCGAAACGTCGACCTTTTATGTAACCTAAGACCGTTTTTTTTTCAACCCTACCACCACTTAGAAGGTTAAGAACTTTAAAATTTAAAAATAGTTTCATAAGTACTTTTGTCTGGACACCATAGTATATTTATTATGTCACAACAAGACTTTTTGTCGCATGAAGACAAAATCTGAGTTTTTCATAGAATTGTTTTCTATTTCGCTGTTGTTCATACTATATTTTGTTTAAAATAATCATTCAAGATTTGATGCGACAGTTATAATATTTATGTTAGATCCACTCGGTAGCTTTATTTATTAATATTTATACATTCCGTAAAACAGTACGGCAAGAAGTTCCTTTTCCGTATCGTGAAAGGAAACTATAAAAATCGCAAAATAAAAAAAAATTGCAAACAAACAACTGAAGTAAATATGAATATTAAGCTAAAAGTATAATTATAATAATATAGAAAAAAAGACATTTATCTATTATGGTCAAACAATCAAATATGGGAACATTTGTTCATCGGTGCGATGATAATTCGGAAGTAATCCTAACATCAATCGAAACGAATTCTTAAATTTGAACTTGTATATAACAATTCTATGTAGTTTGGTAATAAGTCCTTCCCCTATTCTTTGTTCGTTGTAACAATGAGCAAAATAAATGACATACGCATGGTGGTTCTAATACCGTCTATTAATAAATTACGTACACGGCACCCTCGGGGCAAAGCCGGTACTAAACGATTGTGTTTCGTTATTAGCGCCGTAATGACACCTATTTATATTATAATTGCAGAATTTTATATGACATTACGGTTTATGGGTTAGAAAATTAGATGGAATTTTCTTTGACCACAAAAATTTAAATTTTTAATTTGTCGTTTCGTAACATGATGGATGACTTCTCGATGAGGGATGTTAGCTTTAACTTATTATACTGTACATACTCCCAAAATGAAATTTACATTATCGTCGCTTATAATATTATCATCATCCATAAACTGTTATCCCTTTGTCACAGCAAAGCTAATAGATGCACCACCGTTTATTATACCTCACTCAGTTATACAATCGTTATCAATTCCAACACGCATTTTTTCGCTATTTACACAAATGACTTTGCAGTTAATTTGTTTGTTTATTTATGCAAAATTATTGAAGTGTAATTTTTAAACAATACCGTTGAAATATTCATATCAGGCAACATAATTGATTTTACTGGGAAAGTTGACGTAAAACTAATTCTATATCGCTTACTAATTAACGGAATCAATAATTATTTACACAATACTAATTGGCGTTTTTCCAATTAAATGTTCTATGCGCATTAACTAATTACGGTTTCAATTTTAGTTCAATCGATCATAAAATAAAATTGCATTAATGTTCTATTTATCACATTTTTTTTAATGTAGGTGGTATCGTTCGTATACAACAGTGTTTAATTAAATTACTACTTAGATCTTAGCACAAATTGTATATTTGCCAACAAGATTCATACTATTAGCGTCAATTACACGCGATGAGTTGTACGCGCAGCAATTGGACGCGGTCAATTAGATGCGCGACAATTGGACGCATGCAACAATTTAAAAAAAATTTATTGTACTTGTAAAGATAATACAAGCGGTGGGTATTTCATATAACAATTTTCTAATTCAATTTTAGTTTATTCTTTTTATAGAAACAAGGGAAATAAAACTTTTTTACTATTCTATCTTGATCGCAACGTTTCGATAACGTTCCATTTACTTAAATAAATTGCAGTGTTTCCTTCTTCAGGCGTTGGATAAATTGCGGAAAAGGTTGTCGTTGTAATATGATAGGGTAACGGGTACAGTTATTGGCCAGGTACTAGTTGTTGGCCAATTTGAATTTAATTTCAAATAATAAGATTCCTGTCGGTAAAACAGAAGTATGCAATTTACAGTAAAATCTGGCAACCTTGCTTTATGTTCTTACCGATTATGACACTTCTAGTTAGCGTCACAGAAATTTTATAGCAGGTGTAATTTTGTTCGTCCGAAGTTGCATCGGTTTATCCAGATACACTAAGAATTCCTTAAGAAACAGTGTTATTATGGTAAGTGGCTATGCTTTACTTTCCTAATGTATCATTTCAAAACTATGTTTTAAGGCATCTTATTGTATAATTTCACATTATTTTAAGTGTTTTTAATGCTAGTTTAGAATTTTTCGCGCCAATTTTGTGGTGGCCAGTATCTGGTACAATAATTTGCCCCTATATAGTTATTGGCCGCCGTGGCCAACTACTAGTGTTAAGTGTAGAATAATATTTTAGGACATTTTATGTTTTTAGCATTTTTGAGCACAAATTAAACATTTTATAGCGTTTTTTAGGTATTCTTAAATGTTTAACCAGTAGTTGGCCGGTGGCCAGTAACTAGTTTTTAGGGTGGCCA
This sequence comes from Abscondita cerata, assembly GCA_030710515.1. Classification (NCBI taxonomy): domain Eukaryota; kingdom Metazoa; phylum Arthropoda; class Insecta; order Coleoptera; family Lampyridae; genus Abscondita; species Abscondita cerata. Next base: position 62,272 of record JALBCR010004300.1, on the reverse strand, counting down.
ACTACTATACCTTTATGCTTTTTAAAGCTCTTTGCCTTTTTCTTTAATTCACAAGTTCATGAGTATTTTTTTTAGATTCATAATGTCTAATTCAAGTAAAACTAAAACACATAGTCAAAAATACACGGAAGCTGATGTACAGAAAGCCCTTACAGCAATTAAAAATGGAACGAGCCAGAGAAAAGCAGCCCAACAGTTTAATGTTCCGAGAGCTACTCTACAGTTTAGGACAAGTGAAAATTTTCACGATAAAACCACTCGTGGTCCAACTCCTATTCTTTCGTTGGACGAGGAAACTCGACTTAAAGACTGGATTTGTGCATGTCAGAAAAAGGTTTTCCTGTGAGGATAGAAGATGTACAGCATTCAGTCAAAGGATTTTTGGATGCTAATCCCCGCAAGAATCCATTCATAGACAATATGCCTGGAAGAGGGTGGTACAGGAGTTTTTAAAGAGAAACCCAGAAATAACCCTAAGGACTCCAGAAGCGATTACTGCGGCAAGTTCTAATATTTCCGAAAATGATATTCGGAAATGGTTTAGTGGAGTGGAACAATACTTAGATAAAAAGGTTATAGTGACATTCTTAAAGATCCATCACGTATTTTTAATGGCGATGAAACGTGTTTTTATCTATGCCCAAAAATAAAAGAGTGTTAGCTGTAAGGGGAAGCAAAAATGTTTACGAAATTGAACATCACTCGAAAGTTAATTTAACAGTTATGTTTACGTTTGCAGCCTCTGGCGATCTTACACCGCCCATGGTAATTTATCCTTATAAGAGATTGCCATCAGACATTGTAAAGTCGGTACCTGCTGGATGGGGAATAGGTTGTAGCGACTCAGGGTGGATGAAAAACGAAAATTTCTTTGAATATATAGGAAACGTATTTTATAAACATTTAGTTGCCAGAAAAATCAAATTTCCAATAATATTGTTTGTTGATGGGCATAAAACTCATATGACCCTTCAAACTAGCGAATAATATTAGTGGCTCTCTATCCAAACCCAAAATCCAAATTCTGTGGTAACCAAGGAAAACTTTGCCTTAGTATTGAACAGTGCCATAAGTTCGTTAACGTCAGTTTCTATAATCAATGGTTTTAACGCAACTGGGTTATATCTTGGAACCCGTCAGCAATTGATTATTCCAAATGTTTGGGAAAGAACACCAGCAAAATCAAAGAAACTGTTTCTGAAGAAGACTCCATAATCTATGCCGAGTTTAAGAAAGTAGTTGGGACTGAAAAGATAAATATGTTCCAAAATAATGGATGTGAAGATCTGAATGAAGATGCACAAATTTTATATAATATACTCCAGTTATTCAAAAATAAGTCAGATGATGCAAGATCTAATTTAATTGATACTAACTCAGATGATCTAACGCGTGATGAATATATTCCGTTTGCCGACAGGGAGAATAATGATCGTGCTGATATTATTGCTTCTTCATCTGATATCCCAGATACTCTAGAACAGTTAACCACAATCGAAATAGAAAATCTCGTAACGGACAGTAATAATATATCATCAACTAGGCTTTCTTCATGCAACCGTTCAACTTCAAATTTTAAGTTAACCACATATAACATAGACAACATTCCTATTATAAATATTAGTTCACCTAATCTTCCCTCCACTTCCTATAATTATTCGTCTCCGACGCAAGTAGAATCACCTTATCGGTCAAATTCTGGACAAAAGGAATTCATAAATGGGCACACCGAGGAGAAATCATCTATTGACAAATTCTTCTTTTGGCCGAAGACTCCAGAACGTAAGGTAAAAAAAACGGAAAGACTTCCGTTTGTGCTTACATCCTCAGATCGGCAAAACATAGAAAAACGTAAAATACAAGAAAAATTAGAGAAAGAATTATTGAAAGAAGAAAGAAAACAGAAAAAATAGAAACAAACAATAATAAAATAATTGCACAGAAAAATAAGAAAACAAAACGTATATACCTAAAGCTAAACAAATAAAATATAATAGCAAAGTCGGAGAAAGAAAACAATAGTAAAAGTTGATGAAATAAATTGCACAATTTTGAAAAGAGGACTTAAAGTTCATCTGCCGGAGAAAAAGTGCATTCAAGAAATCGATGAGCCTAACACGGAATCCACAAATTGTCAGTTTAGTGCGGACATTTTTGTAGCACCAAACGTATTTCTAATAGTCGCCCATGTGATGGTGGAACAAACGTTGAAGATACTGAAAGACCCAATTCAACCCATAAATCGGAAAGTGAAGATTATCTGAATGATTTCAAAAGCTATACAAATACTTCTACAAGTGTTATCAATTCACCTGATACTAGATCTACCTTGAAAAATGAAAAGTTTTCAGAGTCAAAAAACCTTTTTTTTTAAAATAGTTTTCAACTGCAATCGTCAAGCCATTCATCATTGACTAGAAATTTACCTAATTCAACTAAATGAAAACTATTTTCAGAAAAAGATAATGAGACCCCTCAATCCAAGGTGTTTATTATTTCTGATGTCACTACAAAGCCAAATAGCAAGCATGCAAATAATGTTTCCACTGGGATATGTTATGCATGTACTATGAATATCACGGGTCTAAAATCAGGGAAAAAATGCCATTTTGTACAAGAACCTATCATCTTGCTTGTGTTAAAAAACCTCAACAATCAGAAAATGATGATAAGTTTGTGTGCAATAGCTGTAAAGTTAAAAATAGTTTTTCCTAACAAGTGTGCAAAGTGATACTTTCCCATATCTACCAAAAGCAGTAGTAAGCTTTGAGTGTAGGAAAAACATTTTGTGCAAGTGTTAGGAACAATATTTTTTCTAAAAGTGGATGTTAAGTAGGTAGGTACTAGGTATATTAATTTTCATTTTCAAAAACGTTTCTGTTTGATTTTGTTAAAATAACATTTTGCTAATAAATGATTTAGGATTTTCTACAATAATGTACAAAAGCGTGCGCAAAGTAACTTTGTGTATGCAAATAAATGTGCAAAGTACTTTATGCTCGCTTGTAGAAAAATATCTTATTTTGTCGGGCTAAGCTCTATATGTTTCAGATGGCCAATTACTGGTATATAAGTAGGCCAACGACTGTGACTTTGTGGCCAATAACTGAATTTTTTGTATGCATTCAAAAATTTTATTTTGATATTATTTAGAGGAATTAAGTTACAAAATAAAATTTTGTTCCTAATATTTGAATATGTAATTATTTGAGAAAAAAATACTGCATGAAAAATACGTTTCTAAAATCCTTAAGTGGCCAATAACTGTACCCGTTACCCTAATCATATAATTATTAGTCATTTCTAAAAACTAGTTAATAAATAATTAAAGACAAAGTTAACGGAATAATTACACCACATGATAAAAAAAATTACACAAATTAACTGACAAACGTCTTCTAGCAGTAATTGTAAATCATTTTGTAAAAATATTTCTTTCTCGTGAGGCGATTCTCTAAGATAAAAAACGAATAAGAATATTATAGAAAAGAGCAATAGGCTGCCCCAAATGGGTCAAGGAAATTAAAATGAAAATTCATTCATTCATTTAGTTTGTGCAGCAAAGAGTATTATGAAGGAAAGACCAAGCTTCCAATTATCACTCGTCTAAATGATGTTGTCCAATTGGCAGGTATCTAATAGACCGCGTTCAATTGACCTAGATCAGTTTATTATATACTGATATTTAATCCAACATTAGAAAAAGTTTAATATTCATATAATTTCTGAAATTGTAGTTTGAACGTGGTACCAAGTACCCCTTTTAGGAACAACATTAGAACATAGAAGACAGAAGATAATCTTAATATCCTACTAGAATTTTGTAATTATATCAAAAAAATCATGATTATTTAAAATGTTAGTGAGAATAGCCCTCTTTATGTAAATAGAAAGCTCAACACTCAATCTAATCAATCAAATTTTATTTGCCTTTTTTAAATTAACAAATGATTCGGTTTACATTAAACTAATTGATTCTGATTATTTTTCTCCTTCTTTTCTCTAACTATCTTCTTCTTGCTACCACCTCCTTTGTCCATTTTTTTTTCAGTAGTGTCCTGCTCCTTCTTTCTTCCTCCCTTCTCCAATATTTGTTCTCATTCTCCTCATTTCCATTCTAAACCTTGCTATCATTTTCTTTTTCCGTATACTTATCCCCTCCGTCAGGTATCATGAAACCTTGCAAATTTGTTAGACAAAAATTTAAAAACCACTATGTATCTCAAATTATTGATAGAGATAAACACTCATCTTTTCACATTAAGTTATTATAGTTCAAAGTTCTTTATAAATTAAACATTTTTCAATCGGAGGTGCTAGCAGGGATTTTACTTTCTATAAAGGTTTTTGCACTTTCAATCGTAAATTTATGTTTTTAAGAATTTTGGAAGAAACTTTGTCAACGTATTATTAATTCATTCATACGGATGAAGTTCCTTAATCCACAAAAGAGACAAACAATCCAAAAAGGTGGAAGTTCGAAGTGAGGCGGTAACTAAGTTGTTGGGATGATTGATGATTTATATACTTCTATTAAAAAAGAAAAATGATTTGACAATCAAAAAGGAATCAAAATCAGTATCGTATTCAGTGTTCAAATATTCTTCAGCTCCGGTAGGCTTTGAAACTAACACCAAGAAGAATATGCATATAAAAATTACAGAAATAGTATAAAATCTTCTAAAACACACCCAAGTGCCGATATGTCCTCCGGCCAAAAACTGCTAAATTAATAATATCATTAAAACCCACTGACAATATTGATCGCACTAAAATAAAAGATAACGAAATAAAGTCTAAGATATAAAAACGTTTTAACAAGTTAACAAGAAAAATTCGAAAGAAAATGACAGAAGCGAAATATGTGAAGAGATTGAAAAGGACAAATCATTTGACATGCGCAAACGGATTAATGAAATGGTTGGAAAAATAAAAACAATCTAAGTAACATACTTATAGACGACACTAGTAACAAGTTATTAGACACAACATCAAAACTTAGACAATGGAAGGAATACCTTCAAAATTTATTACTCAAAAATGGACATAAACTATCATCCATAGATTTTCCCTCCACATTTGTATCACTTTCTTTTTTCTTTTTGAGCGTTTAACTTTCTTCACACCACTTGTGGATATAAGATTACTTTGAGTATCGCTAGAAACCTTTCTATTAAAATTATCTAATATTGAAGCGGCTAATCTCTTTATTTTAGCATCAGTTCTATTTGTTGGAATGTCAGTCGCAATGATACCCCTTCCTGGCTTTCTTCGTCTTTTATTAGATTTAGGTTTTGCCTTGAGTGGTGTGTGAAATTCCTTCGGCGAGATGAAATTGATTGAAGACTTTGTCATTTCTTGTTTGGCAAATGCCCTTTTTTTACAGCCATCTTCAAAAGCAAAACGGTTGGAAGATAATATTGATGATCAATTTTTTCTATTTGAGTCTAAAAGAAGTTTACTACGTTTTAGGTTTTGGTGTTGCCAATGGTAGCACAATTAGCTAGTGAACTAATATTTGAAATCACAGCAATATAATCTGGTTGAGCTTCATTATTTACATTTGTGTCACCATTTATAAGTGCTGCTTGGCAGATAGTCAATGTCTGTAAAAACATGTCGATCAAGTGGGAATATTTTACAATAAGAAAAAGCAGAAGATATATTTGAAGGAGTCATGGTTTGAGGATATGCTTGTCCAACAAACCCAGCAACTTCGTATATTAAGACAAACCTTCCTGTTAAGCCTGATTTTCTGGCCTAGTCCAAGACTTTGATGATACTCAAATGGAATTCGTGGTTATCCATAAGAAGTAGTAAAGGATCTATGGGAGATGTTTGAGTATGTTTCACAAAATGTTTAATAACTTCTACAAAATGTTCGCCCGTCATCCAACCACTTCAATTAGCTACCAGGAGGAGCTCCATTCATCATTATGCTCTTGAAATTCTTACGTGGAAAAACAATTGCACTTCTTGCCGCTTGTTATCTTGCCTACACTCATGTGTCGTAGAGCTACAACTTTTGGTGGTTTTTGATCGGTTGTAGTACTGGTCTTGTCCAAATTATAAATGCGCGACCCATTAGCGAAATGTGGTTGTCGGTCAATAACAACCTGCAGATTATCAAACAAAACTTTTACGTTCTTCTGCATTAAACGCCGTTGCTCTTGCGAGGCTAACAGGGTCAGATTTTTTCACTGTGATATGGGGGTGTCTTTTTTTAAAGGATTAAAACATTCTCTTCTTGCAAGACTTTTTTTTCCATTTCTGTGGCATTTTTAAAAAAAATTAATATTTAGTCTTTCATAGACGTAGATAAGCACTTTGACACAACCCAGTTAAGAAATACGTTTTTGTTTTGTTATAATTACAATACTTTGTGTAATTGAAAAGTTCGATGCATTTGTCATACATGAAACTGACTGTAAGTATTCGGTATTCTAACCTAAATTATACAACTATACTATATAGATTAAATTAAATTGGTTTTATTTATCATGTCCTTTATTATTCTCCTTCTCTCAAGTACCTCCCTTGTCTAGTCCACCCCCTCACTCCTTTGCCAATCCAACACCTTCCTTTCTCTTCATTTCTGCTTCTTAATCTTAGTATCATCCTTTTCTCCTTTAAGTTTCTTTTTTCTGTTAGGAATTTTAATATCTTTGTGTTATTAGATCCTTTGTTATATTTACTATCTTTTATCTTTGATCTTCTTTCTGCATCTGGTTATCAGTATCCTTCATTATTATTTCTTCTTTTATATTTCTTCCTTCTTATCTTAGCCTTTGTACTATTTCTCTTGCATACCCCCTCTTTAGTAATATAATCTTCTCTCTTCCTAACCATATTTTATCTTTTGAGCCTTCATTTTTTCCAGCACTCATATTGAGTTGTATTTTCTTTTGTTTTTTCTAATCTTTCCTTGTGTAACTTTTTGCTATCTTTCCTGCCTGTATCTTTATCTTCTCCAATTTTACCCCTTCTTCTACTATACATCCTGGTGTTTTCCTTCTAGTCCCAACATCCATTTTCAATACTATTCCAAGCTTTGCATTTTTTCCATACCCATATCTCTGCTTCATATACCATTACATTTCCTACCAGTTTATCAAAGATCCATCTCCGTTTCTTTATATCGTTTACAAACAGTCTTTCTCCAAGCCCCCATATTTGCCCGACTATTCCATTTTCCTCCTGTGTTAATTCTCTTATGTGCCCTTATCTTTATTGTCATATCTTAGCATCTATTTAGAATGTCTCCATTCATTCATGCTCTCTATTTCTTTTTTCTCCCCACCACCACTTATCATTTTTTTCTCTTCCTCTTCTTTCTGGAACACTATTATTTTGTTTTCCCACATTAGCCGTTAAGTTCTTTTTTCCCAAATACCTCTTCACTACCGTAACTTCTCCTCTTATTTTTCTTCATTTTTGATAATAATACAATGCAGTCCGCATCTGCTAATTATCAAACCTTTATCCTCCCCATCACCACTCCTCTCTTTTGGTACCTCTTCATTTTACCTTTAGATCTATATAAATTGAGAATAAACTTGACTTAACGGATATTCCTGCCTTAGCCCTTTTCTTGTCTAAAATGTCTCCCCCAAGTTTCCTTTCATTCTCGTCCTACATTTTGTTTCCTTATATATTTTTTCTAGTCGCTTCCACCAAGCTGTCACTTATATTTCTTTTCTTTAAGATATTCCATAACATTTCCTATCAACATTGTCAAAAGCAGCTTTTATGTCAAGAAACATAGCATACATTTTCCCACTCTTTTTTTTTATTTTCTTATTTACTATCCGTTTTAATATATATAAATATTATCTACTGCCCTTCTTTTTTTTCTAAACTCTGTTTGCCAGTCTGCTAAAATCTTTTTTTCCTTTATCTTCTTCTCAGTCCACCCTCTTATTACTTCTCTATATATTTTATATTCTACATTTGTTATGCTCACCCCCCTGTAATTCTTCATTTCCTTTTTTATCCCTTCCTTATAGATTAGACATATTAGTACTTCCCTGCATTCTTCTGGGAAACTTTTTTAATTCATATTCTATTAAAAATTTTGCTGAATGTTGCATCGCTGCCTTCCGCTTTTTTCAATTTGTATTTTTCTTATTGCTTCTTTCACTTCCCCCCTTGTTATTTCCTTATTTCTCAACCTTTTTTCTTCCTTTCTTATACTGTTTTCTATTTGTTTTTCTTTTCTTCCATTCAAAAGTTCCTCACAATGTTTCTCCCATTTCTCCTCATCTATCGTTATCTCCTGTCATTTTTATTTTTCCTGCCTCTATTTATATATTATATTCTTCCTTCCTTTTTTACATTTTTTAATTTTTTTTTTTATGATTTTGTATTCTTCTATATCTATTTTGCTTTTTTTCAATTTTGTTTTTCTTTTTCTCATTTCTTTCTTCGTCGTTTCACATTCCTTATTCCACCAATCCTCTTTACTCCTATTTTTTATTATTTATTTTATATCTTTTTTTTTCTACTGCGTTTCTATTTTTTTACTTACTCATTTCTTCTCCTACCTCTTCTGATACCTACTGTTCTGTTTCCATCTTTATCATATATTTTTCTATACTTTCCTCGGTCTACACTTTTTTCACTTTCCATTCCTCGCTTTTTTCTTCTTCTTTTTTTTCTTCCTCACATTAGTAAACCTCTAACGGTTAATGGTCTGATTATTCCTCATTTCCCACTCTAAACCATATATATCTTCTATATTCCTCTCATTTACTATTACATAGTCTATCACTGATTTTCTCCTAGCTCCTATGTATGTATAATCTTCTCTACCGCCATCCTCCAAATTCCCATTTATAATTCTCCACTTTTTTTCTCACACATTTCAATTAATGTTCTTTCTTGTTCATTAATTTTTTTATCCATTAAACTTTTTTTTCACTTTTCCATCATTCCTCCTTCTTCCCCTATCTTGCATTAAAATCCTCTCCTATAATTTTTTTTTCATCTCCTTTTTTATTATTTCTTCAATCCTCTCTCTTAGTTTTTTACATTTTTTTTCTATAAACTCTTATAATTTTAAACCTCTCTCCTTTCTCTGTTTTGACGTATGTTTTACTATTTCTTGTATTTGTTCCTCATTCTTTTTTTTATCTCTCCATTCTTTTTTTACCCTTGTAATTTTTCCCCTTTTGCTGTTCCCTTTTTTTCCTTCTCACTCTCTCTGCGTACTGTATTCTCCATACAAATTTTTGTGGCATCTTGCTCCTTCCATTCTTTCCAGTCTTTCTCCTCCAACCATGTTTTCACCAACCCAACTACTTTAAAATCCCTTATATATTTCAAAAATGCGTTCCTTTATTTCCAAATTTTCCTGCTATATTCTAAAACAATAATTTATTCTTTTTTTTATGGTTTTGCTTTTCCTTGTTTTCCTTCCTTTGCCTTCCTTTTTTTTTTCTTTTTTTCCTCTTTCCATTTTCCTAGTTTTTGTTAACCATTTTTTTACCACGCCTTTACTCTCCATTCACCTTTTTTCCTCTCCGTCCACTCACACACTTTGATATATCCTATCCTCACCTTCTTCCCTTCCCTTTCCAAATTTTTTTGCTTCAGACCCTATCTTTCTTTGTATTTCTTTGTTCTTTTTCTCCATGTCACCATCTATATATATTTTTTGTGTTTTCACTTTTTTATTTTTTATTATCATTAACTTTTTTCTACGTTTCCCAGTTTTGTCAAGATTACTCCATTTTTTATCTCTATTGTTTCTTTTTATATTTGTGCATACCCCATCTTATCTTTCGACAAATTCTGTATCTGGTTTTGTACCTCTTCTTGCCTCCACGCGTTTCTAATCCTTTTGTCATCAAATTCTTTCTCCTTTTCTTCTTTGCCAAAAATTCTACTTTCCTCTCTAAACTGTCTACTCTTTCTTCTAACATTTTCCGATTTTTCATTCATCTGTTTTATTTCTAATCTTATTTCCTTCATTAACTCATTTATTTTTTTTATTTATTTTTATTGCTCTTATTTCTTTCAGCACATCCCTACACAATTTTTTTATTTTATTTTTGTCCTTTTTTCCGCATTCTTCCCTTTTGAAATTATTTTCCTCATACTTTACACCTTCTTTTTCCGGCGATCTTCCCACTTTTTTACTTTTTCTGAAGATCCTAAATAGTTCTTCTTCTGTTCTTTTTTTCTTTTTATCCGATTCCGTACTTTCTGACTGTGACATGTTCACTTGTTTTTTCTGCACTTTCTTATTTTTTTCTATATAATCCGTAAAATAAATGTTTAAATATTTTCGTTATAAATCGTATATTCTGTTACTCCTACTTACGTCACACTACACAATTGTCTACATTTATTATTTACAATATTACTAACTTAATTAAAATCTGTTCTTTATTTATTTCACCTTACTTTTAAAATAATGACTAAATTACAAACTCTTTAAACCGAGAATCTAAACAAACAACCTTCCTCGTCAACCGCCATATGAAACTGATTGTCGTACAGTGGTTATAATTTTATAAATAAATCGTAAACTACCCCTAACTGAAAGCTCTTATTGTAAGTAAAATACCTATTCGAATTTTTCCTTCTTTAGCTAAAATACGAGAATATTTAGCAAATCGAAATGTTTTAAATATTTATATAGACTTTCAAGATACATACTTCTGTATCAATAATCATACATGCATAAGGAAGAAACAGGCCTCTTTGCATGTGCTTTAAAATAAACTAAATTAAAATTTTGATATGCAAATTGCAAGGAAAAAAATTTTGAGCATATTTTTAAATATTTCTAACACACCTACGTACCTGGTTAGAAGCACCTGTGTGTAAGTCCTTTCCGCCGTCGTTATTTTCTCTCGGATCAGTGAAGATGTAACCAACCGCGTTGCAATCATTCTCCCAGTCAAGCATGTTTACCTCTCCGTATTCATCTCCTGGAATATATACTATTTAAGCTTCAGAGAGCTTTTGTACGGTTACCTGTTAACTTGCATTTAATTGCAATGATGGCATTTAATAATTAATTATAAATCTCTCAAAGGTGTATTTTTGTTTTGTATCGTTTGCTCTTTTGTTTTTCGCTTTATTATATTTAACGAGTGCATTTTTAAGTGCATTTTACAATGCAATTGAATATGAAAATCGTGCGCAAGATTTTTTTATTTTTAGTTTTAATGTAAGTTTGAGTAAAGTAGACAACGTAATCTGGGGTTTCAGTAGATTAGAGGGCAGTCGCCCGTTACGATTGTTTTTGCCCTTGCTAGAAGATTAGTGGCTGATCCTTCTAAGAGTAATGTGTGAACCAACATGCGTTTCATAAGTTTTTAGAAAAAGAAACAAACCGTTTCCAGATCTTGTAGTTTGTTTCTCAATTGTGCTTACAGATAACTGCTACTGATATGTTTATAAAACAACCAGAATTGTTTTCCTGAAATTTTATATACAGTATGTCGCAGATTTGAATGTTTGTAAAGTCATACAGAAATCTGCATTTTAAACTCAGCCAATTACAAATTGACAAATAAAAAAATTAACAAAAAGTTATTAAAAATTTTTTTCTACGATTTTGTGGAGGGAGGAAAGTGATCATTTCCCTCCCAAAAAAGGTAAAAATTTTACCTCATCCGTTTTTAAATCACAATTTGTTTCTAGAAATGTTAGACATTTATTTATCAAAATTCAAAATTTACATAGAAATATTAATGTTATAATTAGTAATGTTATTAAAACTAAAGCCACAAGCAGAGAGAGTAAAGATCTACTAACAATTGGTATATTAACGCTCCTTCCAATTGTAGAAGATTCCAGTTGGGGATTGTTATCAAGTGAAGATGACATGACATCAGACATAATAATCGGTAAAATGTTTCCTCTCTATTTTATAAATCAAATCAAACCAAATTTTATTGTTCTTATATAATTAAACAAAGGATTCGTTTTCTATATTTCAATACAATTACTTAAACCTATCCAACTGTTCCCCCTTATTTCCCTCTCCCTATTGTTTCATTATTTTCTTTTTCCCGTTCCATCCTTTTCCTTCTTTTCACTACCTTCTTTATCCATTGTATCCCTTCTCCCTTTTTGCCCAATAACCTCTTCCAATCTATTTCTTCTGGTCTCAGCTCTTCACATTCTTCCTTCATATGTTTGATATTCTCCCACTCTCCCCACACAATCTACATACCCTCTCTTCATCTCTCTTCTAGTATTTGTTTTCTTGTTCTTGGTTTCCTGTCCTAAACCTTGCTATTAACCTTTTTTCCGATGTCAAGTACTTCGGTATTTCTTTCACGATTATTTCCTTGTATTTTCCATTATATTTCCCTTCTTTTATTTTGTTCTTCTTTCCTGTCCTTGTGTATCCTTAATCCCGTCTTATTATCTCCTCTACTAAATTTCTTCCTTCCCCCTTTTATTCTCTTTATCTCTTCTCTCGCGTAACCAATTCTTTGATAATATTTCTTTTGCCTCCTGCCCATGTATAATTTTCTGCATTTCCACCTCTTTCCAACATTCATATAGTATCTTTTTTCCTTCCTGTTTTCCATCTTTTCTTCATACTTCATCACTTTCTTTCCTGTTTGTATTCTTATCTTTTCTAGTTTTATCTCTTCTTCCACTATATATCCCGGTGTCTCATTTTCCAGTCCTAATGTCCACTTCCAATATTTTTCCTAAATCTTCTCTAGTTCTTCCATTCCTTCCATCCCCAAATCTTTGCTCCATACATCATAACGTTTTTTACTAATCTCAAAACCCATCTTCTTTTTTCTATATCTTTTCCGAAAGTTCTTTCTCCTAGCCCCTATGCTTTTCCTACTATTCTATTTCCTTCTGTCTGAATTCTCTTATTTGGTCTCCGTCCTTGTTGTCGTATCTTATCACATACCCTAAATATCTGTATTTGTCCACACTCTCAATCTCTTCCATTCCCCACCACCATTTCACCTCCCTTCGTCTTCCTTTTTTCTTTTTATTATCTATTATTTTTATTTTTGGTACATTCACTTAAAGTTTTCTTTTTTCTAAGAACCTTTTTATTACTTTTATCATCTTTTTCATCTCTTCTTCGTTTTTCGCTAAGGCGACAATATCGTTGGGATATGCCAACACCCATACCTTTTTCCTCCCTATTACGATCCTTCCCACCTAATGTTTTTCCAATTCCTCTTCTAAATCTCTTAGATAGGTTGCGAACAAACACGGACTTAACGGGCATCCCTGCTTTAGTCTCTTCTCCGTCCAAAATTCTCCTCCTAACTTTTTCCCCACTTACGATCTACATTTTGTCTCTTTGTAAACCTCCTTTATTGCGTTTTTTATGTCGTTTTTTATCTCCATTTTCCTTATTTTTTCCATAGTGTTTCTCTGTTCACGTCATCGAATGCCGCCTTTATGTCCATAAACAAACTCCAGACTCTCCCCTTCTTTATTCCTATCTCCCTGTTAATTATGTGCTTCAAAATAAAAATATTATCTATTGTCCCTCTCTCTTTTCTAAAACCATTTTGCCAGTCCGGTTTCTCTAACTCCTTCTCTAACCTTTCTCTTATTATTTCTGCATATATCTTATACCCTACGTTCATTATGTTTACTTCTCTGTAGTTTTTCACATCTGTCCTGCCTCCTCCTTTGTATACTAGAGATGTAATTGCTTCCTTCCACTTTTAAGATATTTCCTCTCCTGTCCATATTCTTTTAAAAATTTTCTTAATTTTTCCTTCGTTTTTCCCCCGTATATTTCCATTGTTCTCCTTGTGTACCATCCGTTCCTCTTGCCTTTCCTTTTTTTCAGTTTATCTATTGTTTTCCCAATTTCCTCTTTGTTTATCCCTCCTCTCTGTTTCTTACTTTTCTATTCCCATACTTTTTTTTTCTCTACTTCTTTCTTTCCTCCTAAGATTTTCATACAATGTTCCTATCCACTTCTCCATCTGGTTTTATATTCCTCTTTTGCTCTTGTACATCTTTCTTTAAAATCAGCTTTAATATTTTTAAATTTCTCTATTTCCATCCTGCCCTTTCTCCATTTCCTTCTCAGCTCTCTTTTCCCGATCTCTCATTCCCAATTCTACCAAACTTTTCCTTTCCCTACTTCTACTCTTTTGATAGTCAATATTTTCTTTTTTACTATGGACTGCTCCATTTTTGTTATCATCCTCCCAATCTTGTCTTCCACTTCCCTTCCATTTCCAATCCCTCCTCCATTCTCTCTTTATACATTTTTATACTTCCTTCTGTTCAAATTTTCATTTCTCCACATTCTCTTCCTTCTCATTCTTCTTCCTTTTCTTCTCCCTCTCCCACATGCTCACTTCTAGCGGTTGGTGGTCTGATTCTATTTCATCCCCTATTTTTAATGTTTCTATGTACTCTTTCCTTTTTTCGTTTATTATTACATAATCTATAACTGATTGTCCTCTTTCGTTTATAAATGTATATTTTCCTTTTCCACCTTCTTTAATATTTCCGTTCATTATTGTCCAGCCTCTGTCCTCACATAACTACAGTAGTTTTCTTCCTTGCCTGTTTATTTTTTTGTCCATTGATCTTCCGATTCTTACTTTTCCGTTTATTATTAATCCTCTCTTCTCCTATTCTTGCATTGAAATCTCCCCAATATTTTGTTTTCTTCTTCCCTTCTTTTATTTTGTCCTCTATGATATTTTTAATCTTACCCATTTCGTTCCCATAAATCGTCATGATGACAAATTTCTCTCCGTTTTCTGTCTTTATTGTTGTTTTCATCATTCCTTTCATTCTATCTTTTTTCTTTTTTTTCTTTTTCCCATTTTTTCTTACCCCCATTATTATTCTTCCTTTCGCCCTTTCCCTTTTCCCCTCCTTTTCTGCATATTGTATTCCCATTTTTTCCTTCCAATTTATCCATTCCTTCTCCTCCATCCAAGTTTCTACCATTCCCACTATTTTAAACCTCTTTATATACTTCCAAAAATCTTTCCCTTTATAAATAGTATTTTATTTTTACGTTTTTCCTTACACCTCTCATTTGTCACCTCCCTTATCTCATCTCCATTATTCTTTGCCAAATTGTCGTCTTTGTCCTTTTCTTTTCCCCTTTCTATTAGTTTTTGAACTCCTCCTTACCAGTTTGTCTTCTTCTTTATTTCATCTCATTTCCTTCCCATCCACGAAGACTTTCATATATCCTACTTTAGATCTTTTCCTTCTTCTCTCCAGTTCTTAGCTTTATACCTTATTCTGTGCTGTATTTCGTTTTCTCTTTTTAACATGTCCTCATCAATTGCAATTGCAATTGCAATCGTTTATCCTGTACTTAACTAAATGTTTATCACCAACCGCACTCAAAACTATCTAGCCGGCGTTGACGGTCCCGCTGTCGCGTACCTTATCTGTCCTCCCGTATTATTTACACTCACTACATACGTTCATAAGTTTAACTAAATAATAATGTAAATAATGAAAATAAAAATATACTTTTGCAACTTCTGTTTGTATTATATGCTTAGCTTAACTTCCACTCTTCACTTTAAATTTCTATTTTCCGTTTTTAACTAACTAATTTAAAACAATACTTAAACACGTCTTTACTATTTCACCTTCGAAACACGAATCCGCTCTCTATTTTATATGTTTGAACATAATTTTAAGAGTACCTTTTTCATATATTTGTTTTTGACTTTACAATAAATAACGCCTCGATGAAACATCGATTTTTGATGCAAAAGGTCGTCATATACTAGAATAGTTATTTATACTATAAGGGATGTGGGTAACATTTACCAGTCGAGGATGAGTTTGGCAAAAAAATTCGAGACTGGTTAACGTACTTACATCCCGTATAGTATATAACATTTTTCCCTCCCTGTATTTCATGTTTACAAGAAAATGCTGGATATATTTTTACATTTTTATTATCATTTCATTCGATAGCATTCTGATTAAATTATGAAGGCAGCCGTGATCCGTTGTCACAGAGCAACATAAGCAGTTTTTATTTTATCAACAATCTAGTTGACAATTGTTAGCGAAAAGTTTGAAGAAGTCAAATTGTTTGATTCTGTGTCGACAAAATGGATGTTTCAGACAGAAAAATCAGCGAATATTGCTTGTTTATCACTACTAGCGGAAAAGTGGAAAAAAATGTATAAAGCAGCATATAAATCCTTTAAGAATTGGTGCCAAAACAAGACGGCTACTGCAGTCACAGAAACTTTGTTTTTGGTGTATTTCCACAAGAAAAGTGCTTTATTGAAGTCTCCATCAAGCTTATGGTGTGAGTATTCGATGTTGAAGTCTACCCTTTTTATAGAGGAAAATATAGATATTTCTAAGTATCCAAAACTCCAAGCATTTTTGAAGAGAAAAAATGATGGTTATAGACCCAAAAAGTCGAGTGTGGTTAACAGGGGGAACGTGAATATGTTCATCCTTAAAGCCCACGATAATATATACACTGACTTACAAAAAAAGTGGCGCACTCCAGTTTTTCCTTATAATGTTGTTATTCTTTTTTTTATGAAGTCAAATATTGACGCAGATGGTTATGACTTTGTGTCTTGTCATTTGTGTCAGTGTCTTTTCTAAAAAGTTGTATTTGTGCTTAAGATGTTATATCGCTTTTCCTGTTAATTCATTATTTTTATTAAGACCATATTTCCGTCCAAGTGTTTTAAGCATTGCTGTGTATGGTCGTTGCTTATTATTCCTAAACATTTTTCTTTTAAAAAATGCAAATAACCCCAGAAGAAGTTGCGGCAGCAAGAGCTTTAGTAACAGATGGTCAAAGTGTTAGATATTCTGCTCGTGCTATTGGGAAACCGGAGACAACTGTACGTCAAGCACTGCAGAGGTACCGGAGACACAAAGGTACTCCTGACGTCCTGGTTCAGGTCGCCCGCGCTCCACATCTGCAAGAGATGATAGGTTTTTGACGCTGCAGTGTCTCCGAGATCGTCACCAAACTGCGGTAGAACTGACTCAGAGGCTCAGAAATGTGCTGAAACAGCCGTATGCGCTCAAACAGTTAGACGAAGATTAGTGGCGACGGGTTTGAAGGCATACAGACCAAATAAAGTTCCTAGACTTAGACGGCAACACAAGCAACGCAGATCAGAGTTGGCCAGAATTAAGCAAAATTGGGAAGAACGTGATTGGAGAAGAGTTCTCTTCTCGGATGAATCACGATTTTCTTTGAGATCACCGGATGGACGCCACAAAGTCTCGCGACAACAAAGGGAAAGATATTCTGCAGCCACCGTTGTTGAACATGAGAATTTTTGGGGAGAGTCGGTTATGGTTTGGACGGAAATTTTGTTAGAGGCAAAAACTGAGCTTTTTATTCTGCAAGAACGATCGTTAAATGCAAACAGTTACATAAGAGATATTTTTGCAGACTATGTTGTTCCTTTTCCACCATTTATAGAGCCCAAGTTCTTGTTAATGCAGAATAATGCGAGACCCCATACCGCCAGGTGCGTCATGTGATATCTGCAAGACGTTGGAATTAGACTTTTGGAATGGCCTTTGATGAGTCCTGACATGAATCCCATTGAACACACTTAGGATGTGTTGGAAAGACGACTTAAAGCTCGTTCGGTGCGTCCAGAAACGATACAAGAGTTAAAAGTGTCACTTGTAGAAGAATGGAACATGGAGATGAGATCAGACACTTAATTCAAGGCATGCCTTGACAAATTCAGGCATTGCTGGATGTTTGGGGTGGTAATACGCGTTATTAATATCAGAAAACCTTGGTTAATGGAAGATAATCTGTTCTTGTGTTTTTCGTTTATTGTTGCTTTTATCTGTATTGCGTGTTTTTCTTATTTTTACTTGTTATTAAAATCCTTTTTTCGTACAGTTTATTATTTGTTAACCAAGTAAACTAATTAAGCAAAAAAATATTTGTTTTCTATAAATTAATGTAGTGAAAATTTTGATTCAGTTGGTGCGCCACTTTTTTTGTAAGTCAGTTTACTTATTGATGAAGGTCGTAATGGTGGTAATGGGAGTTGCTGGCGCGTCAAAAAGGTCATAATTGTGACTATTCCTAAATCCAAAAATGGAATGTCACGTACATTTACAGTGACAAAAAGTGACGACCCTCAGGTTTGTCATTTCAAAATAATTGAAAAGTACATTGATACAAGATCCCACATGACGACTATTAATCCGCGCTTCTTTTTGCGATATCAAAATGGAAAGTGGTTAAACCATCCTGTCGGGAAAAATACGTTTTCGTCAATTCCAAGTAAAATTGCAAAATTTCTAAAGTCGGCAACTTTATTAGCAAATACTGGAGTTGATGTATTAGCTATCAAACGACATGGTGAATGGAAATCCGCTACTATTGCGGAAAGTTACGTAGCTGAGAGTCTCAACAATAAAAAGGAAGTAGCGAATAAAATTTTATACAATAAAACCCAGTCAGAAGCCTCTTGCAGTGCTTCAACACTGACAGAAACATTGGTTAGAAATGAAGGATCTGTGGAGTCAGAAAATGTAATACACATCAAGAAGAAACGAGAAAACGTGTTTTCAAATTTTGTTAATAATGTGAATAATTGTAATAATTGTACCATTAATATTCATTTCAATTAATATCAACGGATTTTTGTTCGGATTTTTGTAATATGTTGATGAATTCAAAAATTAAAGTTATTTATAATAATTTTAGATTATTATTTCTTAAGGATGTTGAGTAACTTATACTTACGTTTGTCAAACCAGTGTCAAAATAGATTGTTTACAATACAAGGAGGGGGAAAAGAGAGTTTTTTTATCCGTCCTCCAATCTCTACGGTAAAACAATCCATCAAATCAGACATAATCGGTTTATCAACTTTAACCTTCCGCCACCGACGTACTCTGCCATCCTCCGTGTCTTTTTAAGATTAAAGTATCTTCTCCTGTTTCTACTAGCAAAGATGCTAAAGTACGACAAAAGCTGTGTCCTGTGAAGGTCGCTGGTTCTCTTAACTGCAGGTATTTGTCTTCTTTGCAAAGTATCTGGGACATTATGTTTTTTCGAATAACCCGAAAAAATTGGTCCTACTTAGTCATAAAGCTTTTACATTTTTTATGGATCTTAATTACATTAACGCCTTTCACAATGTGATTTGCTATGGCAAATGTACGTTTCTTGTGGGTTTTTGAATCGGGATTTTCACTGTTAAAACATTTCCTTTCTCTTCAATGTTATCAACTGCCATTTTTCTTAACTCGTCGCAAAGTAACACCCCCAGTTGCAGCTCCATATTCTTGTTTAATCACTAAAGCTGATGAGTTACTGCTTATTGAGGAACCACACCACCCTTCATTGATAATTAAAGTACCACTTTTGAAGAAAACCGCAACCATAAAATTTACTAGTAAAAGTAAACTCAATTTAGGAATGCAGACTTCTATAAACTCTACAAAGCACTGTTTCAAGTTGACTGTAGTTTTTTTGACAATATATCTGATGTTGATGTCATGTGTACAGAATTTTATAACGTTCTGATGAATATTTTCTTAACATATTGCGGTGGATTACCAACTTCGCATATAAAAAAAAATGTTTTTAGTTATGAGACATCTTGTTTATTTAATCTCAGGTTTATGAGTCCGTTCCCAAATAAAAGAATTAGTTATACACATAGAATTTAATTAATTTTACACAAAAGATTTCTTGTACAAACATTTTTTACAATTTGATTTTATTTGTCATACGACGCATGAATAAAGAGTTCAATTCAAATATAACAATAGAAATAAGTTTTTATAACCAACCTGTTATCGATGTGAAATTTGACACCTGCGTGTCATTAGCTTTTAATCGTTGGGTGCACCAATTATTTTTGTTGTACTAGTTGAGTAATTAATTGTTGTAACACTTTTTACTTATTATTGTCAAATGAATATTTTATTTTATTTAACCGTTGACGATTTTGAGTTGCATTTTAAACTCTATGAGTGTTGCTTCTTTGATTCTTGAAATAAATAATTCCTTCGCGTTGGGACTTGAATTACCTTCTTTCACTTTCCTCACTGCGAACGTTAGTTTTTAAATGTTTTTCCTCACTTCTAATTTTAATATTATCTATTATGTGTCCATGGTCAACGTTTTCATCTAATGGAAGTAGGTGTCACTGCTTAATGTTTGGGAAAACTAGTAAATTTTCAGTAGAAGGAAAAACGGGATGTTAGTATTCTCGTACAATTATAACAACTAATCCATCTGATGTAAGTCTTGCCCTTTTGAGACTCAGGATGGGAAAACATAAGTATGAATTTATAGTTGCACTTATAGTCCAGGCGATTTTGAGATTGTTACATGTTAAAGGGCAAGAGTCCTAAACAAGTCATCTCAATTAACTTAATTTGTTTAGTTTGTTTAGGTTAATTTAAGTACGTACAGTCAGCTTCAATAAATGGAAATAATAAAAGTTAAATACCGTTTCAACAAAGTTAAGTAACTCACTTCATAGCATTGATGTGAGTTGACAAAATGACATAAAAATAAAACAAAATAAATGTTAAATTGTTAGATTTTTCTTGTCTCTAATGAGTCCCAAGAACAAAATATAGATTCGATGATTTTTTGGGTGTTTTATAATTATATAAGACTAGTTACTTAGTAGTCACAAGAATTCATGTATCTCTATTTGGTGACACTTTAATTATATCTTTAGTTTTTTTTATGTATAGGTACGGGGAATTTGTTATTATTATATTACTGTATAAAAAGAAAAAGATTCATTAAACAAAAAAAGAATAAACACAGCAAGTATAGCAAGACCAGCAAATCCGTTAGGAAAACGATAAAAGAAGACCTAAGAAAGTATAGTAGAAGTGTACTTACAGTAAAGGAAAAAATTACAAATTCAAATTGAAGTGATCGTGAAAGTATTAATAGCAGAAAATATATAATTAGCAACAACAAAACACTTCTATCCAAATCTACAGTGCGAACTGTCTTTGATATTTTGAAAAATAATCCAACAAAAATTAAATTTGATAAATAATCCAGATCATGTGATTACCTACTATTTTTGGTTAATATTCACCTCGATTGAAACCAAAGTCAAATGTCGAATAAAGAAGTGGAAAAATCCATATGTTGCGGACTGCACTGGTCACTATATATACATTTAAGATAGATGCGGAAACCCATAAACTAAACACTTATACAAGGTGGCTTCTTCTTATTTTACACCTTTATTTGAAGAGTTACAACGAAAATGCATTCAATGTCATTTTTGATGAACTATTGTTTAAAAATATTTTTAGTTTTAAAGAGTGTCTATAAATTCGCGCAACATAACCTCACTTTGTGTTTTCAAATAACTTACGTGATTCATGAATTACTTATCTCGTGCTTTTAATTTGCGGATTGTATTATATTTGATAATAAAAACAAGCTTTGATACAGATCAACAACAGAAACAAAACGTCTTTAAGGTCCTTTAAACGAGCATTATTAACCTAATTATATGTTATAAAGCTCGTTATCTAAAACCACGAGTTAAAAAAGAAATAATTCTAGATTTTAACAAATAAAGTCTATCTTCGTAATTTTGCTCATTCTTAACTTATACTCATCGTGCATTTAAGATAAAAACAACGTAAATTTTATAGTTCGAAATAAATCTTAAAACAATAAAACTGCTTGTCCAATAAAAACCTAAGCAAGAAAACATCATTTATTTAAAACTTCTTTAAAAGCAATTTTTTTAAATATTATCTTACATAAAACCGTAATTATCCTAATTAAATATGATTATCAATATTTTATAAAAATTGTGTTACCTTTTAATGTAAAGTAATTTTCTTTTATTAACGGAAAAGTTGAAACGCATAATGACTTTGCGAGTTGTTAAAACCTTATGAAAAATAAAACATGTAAGTGTAGAAATAGTCAAGAATAAAGTCCCGAGACTATAATAGGTTCCGGAAACGCTCCAAACTGTCGCATGATTTCACCATGGTTACGAGGACAATGGTGTTTATTTGTCCTGTGGGATCGCTAACAACGTGGCAGCGAGCTTGATAAGGAAGCGATGATATTGTATACAAAATAACGCTCTGTGCTTCCAAAGCTCAACACCAATGGCGTTCACAACTCGCACAAAAGACTCCTGATTAGCTTTTGTTTCAACTTTTGTTCTTTTTTATTGAGTTTGTGTGTTATTAAACGGTTTCCGCTTATTTCCCCTTTTACCAATTTATTATTTTAGCGCAAATGCAATTTTTGTTTGTTTAAGTATTGTTTACCGAACGTAAAAATCTTTATTACTTCTCAAATTTCTCGTATTTTCTATATTATTTAAGCGTCGAATTAATTATGTACTTTGTTGCACTTAAAGAGATTGTTATGTTAAATTACCTAAGTGAAATCAAGAATTTAAAAATTTCAAGAACTGAAACATTTAAGACCGACTTCCGAAACTCATTTGGCAATGTCATAAAAATTAGAAATTAGAACACTGAGTAGATTTTAAATCTCTTTTAGTATGTACTGTGTACGCAAATGATACTGTGCCTTTTACCTTAAATAGTAAGACAAAAGCTTTTAGTGAAAAATTAAATTGGATTAAATTTAATTGAACCACGTGATTCTACAAAATATTTGTGAAAATTAAAATGAAGATCAATTTGAACATTTTGTGTGGACCATCTCGGGCGCCAGATTTTATACGATTTTACTCTTCGTTGATGAAAGTTTGACTCAAACATGTAAGGTTGGATTCACGTTTCAAATGCTCACGTTAATTCAAGACAATTTAAGAGCCGTAGCGGACGGCGTTCTCAAAGTGCCAAATGCGTCACGTTAAAGGGACTTGCGCACTGGCGCGGAGTAAGGCAACATTTTACAGAACTGTATCTTAGGTAAAAAAAATAAATAAGTAAAAATTTCCTTTTAAAATTGCCGTGACTGCTGTACTATTTCTTGGAAATAATGATAAAGGAAGAGATGAATATGGAAACAAAGATTGAAGAGGCAATTGAAATAGGAAGAGGGGTAGTGTTAATTAAAATGAGAAGCATGGAGGATAAAATAAAGATAATAAGAAAAAAGAGAATAATGAAAGGTAATGGAATTTACATAGACGATGACATGACTAAAAAAGAGAAGGACTTCCAAATGAAGATAAGGCAAGAAGCAAAAAAAATGGAAACGGATGGTAAGAGAGTGAAAGTAAGATTCGGTTTTGTGCATTAGGCAAAGATAGACGTATTACGAAATAAAGAGAATTTACATTAAAATAAATGTTGGTTTTTAACGTTATTAAGTAGATTGAGTTTATCGCGACGTATTTGTGCGAGTGAAGATAAAGGTTTGAAAAGAATTGTGCAAGTGATAAGAAATTTTAATGTAAATGTACATGTTTATTTACGTGAAAAAGACATTCCATTTAATTTAAAAGATTTGTTTATTTTTTAAAGAAGATATTATTTAGTTAAAAATTATATTTAAGAAGATGTCGGAATCAGAGGGAAAAAAGGTGGTTAGATCTCCAAAAAAGGGGGAAAAAAATAGAGGAAATGTGTACGAGTAGGAAAGTAGAAAATGAAGAAATAAAATCAATAAATCAGTACAGGAAAAAACAAATAAAGAAATAAAAAGATAAAGGAGGAAATAAATAGAATTAGTGGAAAGTGGAAAGAGAAATTTAAGAATTTACAAGAAAGAATAGAAAAATGGAAAACATAAAAGAAAGAAAAAGACAAATTTAGTGATTCAAGGGCTAGAAGTAAAATAGAAGTGAAGAAACATGTAGACGATATGTTAAAAATAAGATGGGGGTAGACGAGAAAGTAGAAAAGCAATAGAAATAAAGAAAGAAATAGTGATAATAAAGGTGAAAAATATGGAAGAAAAAATAAGTATCTTAAAAAATAAAAGAAAGTTGAGAGGAACGAGAATATATGTAGATGACGACTTGACAAGAAGAGAAAGAGATATAAAAGGAATATAAGAAAGGAAACAAAACAATTGGAAAGAGAAGGAAAAAGGGTAAAGATGTAAAGATACATAAAATTGTAGGTCAAAAGAGAGGAGAGAAGGTGGATAGAAAGAGAAGAAGTACTAAAAAAATGGTATTCAAAAAACTAGAAAATGAGGGCGAAGAGGGAAGGGGGAAAATAATATAAACTAAAAAGACCATAGAAACGAAGTCGGAAAAAGTGTGAACATAGAATAATAAAGCAACAGAGTAAAATAATATTTTGGAATGTGGCTACAATAAATAACAAAGGACAAGATTTTTGAAATTATTTAAGAGGTTTTAAAATGGTGGGGTTAGTAGAAACCTGGTTAGAAAAAAGACTGGGAAAACTAGAAAGAGAGGCTACCAGAAGAATATGCGTGGAGAGTTCAGTTTGCGGAAAGAAATCAGAAAAAAGGAAGGGCAAATGGAGGAATAATTACTGGAGTGAAAAGGATTGGAAAAGTAAAGAAGAAAAGGAAGAAAAACAAATGCAAGGAATTGTTAAAAGCTTATGACAACAAACGAAGGAGAAAATTACATGGTGCTAATAGTAATAATATCGAAGAAGTACTGAAAGAAGAAGAAGAAGAAGTAGAAAAGTAATATTATGGGGAGATTTTAATGCAAGAATAAGAGAAGAAGAAGAGATAATGACAAATGGAGAGGAAAAAAGGAGAGTGTCAATGAATAAACAAATAAACGGACAAGGGAGAATACTACTGAAAATGTGTGAGGAGAAGGGATGGAAAATTCTAAATGAAAATATGGAAGAAGGGAGAAAGAGGGAGTATATATACGTAAGTGAAAGAGGAGAATCGGTAATTGATTATATAATAGGGAACGAAGAAAGTTTGTGAAAAATAAACAAAATTAAAATAGGAGAAGAAGAAGAATCAGATCATAATCAATAAAAGTTTTCTTTAACGAAAGAGAAGTAAATAAGAGAGAGGTAGAAAAAATAAAAAATAAAAATGAAGGAGACATATGGAAGTTTATAAAAAGAGTAAGAAGAAAGGAAGAAAACCAAAAATCAGAAATAGACAAAAATAAATGGAGAGAACACTGTATAGAGTCATTACACGAACATGTGAAACATTTTTTATTTTGCCACAATCTTAAAAAAATTATTGTTGTTTAAGCAATAACCGATTTTACTAATAAAGAAGCAATCAACGCACATTTTGCCACAATCTTCAAAAAATTACTTAGGTTCAGTAGTGTTAGTGATAAAGTACTATTCTCGTAGAACGTATGCGGACACAACAATAACCTAAAAATAATGGAGCGCCATCCACTATAAAAATAAACCACTATGTTGCTGCATTAAAGTGGAAAACTACAAATTCATAAAAAAAATGAACTGAAAAGTAAACTCCAATTAGTTTACTGGGAGTAGTAGAATTCATATAAATAATTACAAACAATAAACAAGTTTCTTCCGATTAAATCAAATCAAATCAAAACTTTATTTACTGCATATACATATACGGGGTGTTCATTTGAAAACTTTCCACTACGGACTAATTTAAAGAAAAAACGTCAAAAGATTTGTCAAGAGGAACAACTTTTTAACCAAAAACTACTTCACCCTCTTTTACCCTTTGACCCCTTTACAAATTTTAAGTGACAAGAGGTATTGAGTAATCCTTGTTTGAAACGTCTTTTGAAGTCCTTTATTTTGGAATTTGATTTTTCTTTAAATCGGTGGAATTGTTTTTGAAAAAATTAAAGAAATCTTTATTTATCTTAATTTGTTTAAGTGTTCAAAATGTTGCCCGTTAGGGTTTGCCACATCTATAATTCGTTTATAATTTAAAACGAAAACTACCAACATAAACAGCAATTCGGAAAATTAGACGTGGCAACAACCAAATAACAACCCGAATTTTCTTCGGCATTCTTTTCATCGACACAGATATTCTGGACGAACTGTATTTATTGTTATACCTGTTTAGTTATTTATAATTGCTAAGGAAAAGAAATATGTCAGTTACTTTTGTACAATCTTGGGATAGTGAAAATTAATTTATTCATTAAAATTTTACTTGCAAAATGGTTTACACACTAGCCAAAAAAGTGGAGATGATTCTAATTTATGGTGCCCAAAATCAATGTGCTTGGCAAACTGCCGTCACGTTTAACGCCAAAGATCCAGGAAATATAACTTTGCATAGGTATGTTTTGGACCTTGTTGCTAAATTTATTCAAACTAGATCTGTTGCAAATTAAAAACGTAATCATCGGAGAGTTTTGGATGAAACCGCTTAAGTTGAAGTTTTGGGTCATTTTGGCATAAATCCTAATACTTTATTACGCAAAATTGTTGCTTCGAGTTGTATTTCATTAGGCTCTGTACACACAGTTACTAAACTCCATAAATTTCATCCAATCAAAACGAAAATATTGCAAGAGTTAACCGAAGATGATTACGATAGGCTAGTTGAGTTTTGTGAACAAATGACTGCAGCAATTAATGATAATACCATTCATGTAAAGAATATCTGCTTCAGTGATGAATGCACATTTTATCTAAATGGATTGGTTAATAAACATATCTGCATGTATTGGAGCAATGAAAATCTTCATACTTTTGTAGAAGGTCATACCCAGTACTCCCAAAAAATTAACGTATGGGCAGGTATTTTAGGAAACAAAGTGATTGGGCCATTGTTTATTAATGGAAATTTAAACGGGGACATTTAGTTGGATATGTTGGAAAATACCATCAATCCGCTTATCACTGAAACCATTAAAAACCAAATCAAAGAGGATAGAAACCCTATACTTAATAAGGCTCAAATATCTAGCAACCCGCGCTCCTTCTCACTATGTCCTTCTGGTTCAGCAATGACTAGACGGCGAGTTTCCAGATAGGCTTATAGAATGGCCTGCTAGATCTCCTGATTTGACGCCATTTGACATTTTTTTTTGGGTAATTTGAAATCTATTGTGTTTAACCAACCTAAAAGTTTGGATGAACTTCGTCAACGCATCATCGCAAGCGGCCATGACATCTCACAACATGTTTTTGAAAATGTCAGTCAGGAATTTAAACATCACTTATATTATTGTTTGACCAATAACCGCCAACATTTATTGAAATAAAAAGTGATATTTTTGTGTGTTTTTGTTTTCTATCTGAACAAATTAAGATAAATAACAATTTTTCTAATTTTCTCTAAAATGAATCGACGGATTAAAAAAAAATGAAACGTCAAAATAAAGTACTTCGAAAGATCTTTTAAATAAGCTATTACTTAATACCCCTTGTTATTTAAAATTTTTAAGGGAATGATCCTGGAGAGCGCAGAGGATGAAAGGAGGTAAAGTAGTTTTTGGTTAAAAAGTTGTCCCCCACAAATCTTTTAATGTGCCTCGGGGGTCTTCTACTAATCAGTGGTTTTCGATAAATTGTGGGAAGTTTTCAAATGAATACCGTGTATGTGTTACATGTATATTCTTATATTATACAAGGTCACTGGTAATTGGATATATTCCTATGGAGATTTGATAGACCAAGAGGTAAGGAGTAAATTTAACCTTAATATGTATTATACAAAACTCAATGGATTTTGAGATATTTCGATTTTCAATTTTTCTTAAAAAGTTGATGTTAATATGTTAAAATGTAATTTTCAAAAATTTACGCCAACTTTGTAGAACTTTTTGATGGAATACTTGCCTAACACTATGGTCTTCCGTATGGAATAAAAATATCCCTTAGCATTTCCATCATGTGATAATTTCCAAGAAAAACTTGTACAAAATAATTTTTCAAATCAGATGTGATAATTCTTTGAGGTTTTTTCAAATAATTCTCAACGCTTCTTGCGTACAATTTGTGTTAAAACTTCCTTGTTGCAATAGCTATCGAACAAGCTGCGAATCTTACAACAAACCCTTAACAGTTCAAAAAATAGTAAAATGAAGCAGTCGACGGAATTTATTCTATTACGTATACAAGTACGGCAGCGTCATCTTATTTCTGTTTTTGCCACTCTGGTGGTCAATGTATTCCGTATGGATGCGGCAGCGTCGACTATCCTTTGTGTAAGGTCAAGACTTGTATTGACTGGGGTTGCGTATACTATATCTTTTATACGACCCCATACAAAGACATCCAGAGAAGTTAAATCTGGACTTTGCGCTGGCCAAACTATTGGGCTTGCTCTTCCAATCCAACGGTTAAGGAAACGTTCATTCAGCAAATTCCGTACCGTCAGCCTATAATGAATTCTAATCTCCTTCCAGGATCACCTTCATCTAAGCCCTGGACAAGGGTATAATGGTAAGGATGGCATCCAACTCCGCGTATCGTAGACCAGACTTTCTATTGTGACGCACCAGTTTGCCGCGCTACTTTAGCATTTGGTTATTCTCAAAATGGATTAATATTTCTTCCTTATCATCTGGTTGATATACGCGAGGAGCACCGGCGTCCACTCGCCGACGTTTCACTGAACCATTTTCTGCGACATTTAGATATGTCGTACTAAATACACAAACATTCGGTGTGCAACGGTTTGGAAAGCGACGTTCATATTCCCGACGAGCTTCTGCAGCAATCCCATCGCAATATTCGTATACAAATAAGATCGGCGTATTCTGCATTGCTATAAGCGGCCATTTTAGTTAAACAACAATAACAACGAAAATCTGCAAAACCGAACTTAAAGAACTTAATACAACTAGTTATAACAAAGAATCTTCAAATATGAACTTAAGACTGTCAAAAAGTGAGTGAAACGTTATATTCTACCTTCAGTTGTTTATCCGCCCACTTCACATGGAAAACGTATAAGGTCTAATGGTGGACAGCAGTTAAATAAATTCCGTCGACTGCTTCATTTTTACTATTTTTTTGGAACTGTTAAGGATTTGTTGTAAGATTCGCGGCTTGTTCGATAGCTATTGCAACAAGGAAGTTTTAACACAATTTGTACGCAAGAAGCGTTGAGAATTATTTGAAAAACCTCAAAGAATTATCACATCTGATTTTGAAAAATATTTTGTACAAGTGTTTCTCTGAAATTATCACATGATGGAAATGCTAAGGGATATTTTTTATTCCATACGGAAATTGGATTGGGCAAGTATTCCATCAAAAGTTCCACAAAGTAAATTTTTTAAAATTACATTTTAACATATTAACATCAACTATTTTAAGAAAAACTGAAAATCTAAATATCTCAAAATCCATTGAGTTTTGTATAATATATATTAGGGTTAAATTTACTCCTTACCTCTTGTTCTACCAGATCTCCAAAGGAATGTATCCAATTACCAGTGACCCTGTATAAGTATACCCAAAAGTAAACAAATCCAAAAAATGAAATGAACAACATATAAAATAAACAAAAATCTTAATTTCCTTTTACTTTTTATCTTCCCTGTGTTTTTCTGGTTTTCTTATTATTTCTTCCATCAATTTCGCTCTTTCACCATCTACCCCCAATATTGTTTTTTTTTTTTTTATTTCTTCCCTTAGTGCTTTACACTATTCTCTCATATGTTCAATATTTTCCCATCCTTCCCCACATAATCTACATTTTTATTTTGTGTCCACCTCCCAATATTTATTTTCTTCTTATTTCCCACATTAAACCTTGCTATCATGTTTTTAACCCTCCCTTTAATATGCAACCATATCTTCTGTTATAATTTTTTTGTATCTTCTGTTGCACTTTCCTTCTTTAATTTTTGTTCTCTTTTCCCACTTCTGATTATCCCTATTTCTTTTGTTATTTTTTCTATGATATTCTATCCTCCCTTTCCTCTCCTCTCAACCTCTTCTTTTGCATGTCCTCCTTTCATAATATAGCTTCCCATTTTGTCTCCTTCACTTGCTTCCATGATGCTTGTAAAACCTTACATTTATCTCTTTCTTTCATACTCTCTTTGTACATTTTCTGCTGTTTTTCTATTTTTTTCCAATTTCACTTCCTCCTCTACTATGTATCCTGATGTCTCCTTTTCCATTCCCAAACTCCATTTCACTATTTTATTTGTATTATTATTATTCATGTAATAAACATAATGTAAACACACGCATTTCGTCAACAAGGAAAAGTAAAGAAAACACGCTATGAAAAGAATCAACATTATCATCAAAGTTGAATCAAACACAAATCATAAATTAAAAATCTATTAAAACAAAAAACGTTTTCCCTGTTTGTTAGTTGCAACTATTGTTACCTTTTTGACACGGTCCAATCCTAAAGTCGTTTTTCTTTAACAGTGACTTCGGCTGTAGAAGCTTCAATTCTTAAAAAAAATATTTTAATAAACTGCATTATTAAAGAAAAATTTACGAAAACTAACGAAATTTAACCATCCTTAAAAAAACAATTGTTAAATTTCAAATACAAAACTTAATCCAATAACTGACAATAGAGAATAAAGAGTCAGATTTAACAAACTAGAGAGAAAAATTGAATAACAAAAACTAAATCAATTACATAAAAAAAACAGATTTAAAAAATCAAACGTAAGCAAAGTCTTAAAGCAAAATAACTAACTAAATAAAAATAAAATAAACATGTTAAATGTATACTAAGAGAAGGAGAAAATAATCGATCAATGTACAAAAAATTACCAAGGCATAGACGCAATCCCAATCACCGAAAAACATTATCACTAATCTGTTAGGGTTTATTTGTAAACAAAACATTTGTAAACAACGTTGAAAATCTAACCGTCAGCTTTGTTAGTCGCAGAGGGGTCGTAAACCCACCTAGTAGAAAGTGTAGGAAATATTTTAGAGCAACTAGAAGCTCCAAACACTGAAACAGCCGTAAACTAATATTGAAATACTTTTTTTCGAACGACTAGATCATTAGAACACATAATTCAAGTAACATAAACATAAATATGATGTAAACAGAGAGACAATATAGATTATTTCACAAATAAATAAGTTCAACTAGTTGTTCTCGTAAGAAAGTATCCGAAGTGCCAAAATATTTAATAGCCGCAACGGTATCTCCGCCTCTGGTAGGGCGTGGCCGTATAAATTTGTAATTGTAACCAGATAATTGAACCCGATTCAATTGTGGCATACGAGTACGTGTCACAAACAACAAAAAGAATTACGTGGAGCACTGGTACTCGACGACGAATTCAAAATAATAGAACAAACCGCAATCAAATAAAACAAATTTTCAAAATATCGATCAAGTAACAAAGCGTATAGTGTACATAGGTGAAACTGGTCGTTCTATTAGTACACCTATTTTGAAACATCACCGTTGTGTTAGGTTAAAACACGGTTCCAAATCTGCCTTGGCTGAGCATCAGCAAATATTTTCAGGTATCTGTACTTTTATCGAAAAAAGTATTAAAACTTTGTATGCATCTAGCAGTAACCTATAAGTATTGAATATTCAAATCTTAAACATGACGGCCATATTTGAAACGTGATCTCAATTATAGAAGAAAATATGGACTAATGTTTATATGTACATTTTTCACGTTTGTTGTTAACTTAGTAACAACAAAATAATTTCTTAAATAAAAATTTTTTTCGCAACTGTATTAAGCAGTTGATGCGTTAACGCAACGTTGTGAGAAATGAGTTAAATATCTTATTAATATGTTATGACTTGTGCGAACGCACACCTACTCGATTCATTTTACGAATTCCATGTACTTTGCATTCATATTAATTAGTCAACGGATAAATGTTAATGTAAGTGCTGAGGCCAATTATTGTTCATGCGTAGCATGCTGGATTTGCTAGTATATATATATATATATATATACAGATTATCCTTCTACCTTTTCGGTGTAAGATATAAATATTACATTATATATTATTATTATACATTTAAATTTACAAATTTCTTCTATTCTTTTCTTATTATACGCCATCTCTTCTGCTTCTTTCTATGTTTTTCCTTTTCTTCCAGTATTCTTCCCATTTCATATTTTTCTTGGTCTTCCTTTTTCTGTTTTTTATTATTTTTGTCTTCCACATCTGCTTTACTGGTGCTTTTACGTTTGTTTTTACTAGATACCCAACTACGACAGTTGCTTCTTCTCTATAAATTTTGAGTGTACTTTTTTACTTTCAGTTTCTTTCTTATGTCTGTGTTACGTAGTTTATCTCTTCTTATAATTTTTTTTATGTTTGTAGGTACATCATTTCGATGGCTTAAATCTTGCTTTTTTGTTGCTCGGTCAGTACCCACGACTCGCTGCCTTACGTTAATATTGTCTATATATCGATTTGAATATTTTTGTTTTCTTTCCACTGAAACATCTCTCTTACTCAAAAAAATATTTTTTAGGGCATACAAAAATCCATTTTTCTTCTTAATTCAGTTGTTGATATTTGCTTGCTCGGTTCCTTTTTCGTCTAATACTTCTTCTAAATATTGGAAGTACTTTACAGGTTCAATTCTTTCTCCTTCAATCTCAATTGTCATGTTTACTTTTTCTTTTCCAATTGTCATTACCTGCTGTGTTTTACTTTTATTAATTTTCATTCTATTTTTTTTTTAGTACTAAATTTCTACTATTTAAATTTATTTGTAAATCTTTTTCACTTTCCGCTATCAATACGACGTCTTCAGTTTATAATAATTTTTTAATTATTTCGTCCATAAATATTGTAAATAGCAGTGAACTTAAGCTTTCCCTTTGTCTTAATCCTATATTTGTTGTGAATGTTTTAGATATTTTATTATCTCTCACAACTGCCCTTTGACTAGTTTTGTAGATAATTTGAATAATCTTTATAAGCTTCGTGCTTACTTGTATTTCTTTAAGCAATCTCCACACTGTGCCTTTGGGTATCGCATCAAACGCTTTCTCTTGGTCCAAAAATGCCAAATATATCATTCTTTTCTCTTTTCGCGCTTTCTTTGTTATTTGATTTATTGTGAATATGTGATCCTGTGCGCTTTTTCTTCGTCTAAATTCACTTTGTTCTTCTTCCATTGTCTCTTCAGTTACCATTCTAATTCTTTTCTATTATTTTTTCTAATATTTTCATACATATACTTAGATGTGTTACTTCTTTATAATTATTACACTCTTCTTTATCTCCTTTTTTTGTGAATTGGCACGATTAACGCTGTCGTCTAATCTTTTGGTAGTTCTTCATTTATCCACACTTTGTTGTATACAAGGTGTAGCACCTAAACTCCCTCGGACCATAACTCATTTACCGTAAAAGTAATCGAAAAAAATCTAGGAACAAAATTGTTCGCAATTATTGGCGCCATGTCCCTAAAATATTTTTGATCACCATTGGCGTATTAAACTTATGTTTTATTAAATAGAATTCTAATATTTTATTGCGTATTTGGCAAGCATTCGAAGAGTCCTTTTCCGAAAAATTTTACCATTTTTGGGAATTCTTTTTGAGAGAAACTAAATCGCGCCGGCGAGTTAGTTTTGTATTGTATGTGTATCTGCCGTCGAGTGGCTAAAGGGACACCTTCCAAGAGTTCAATCAAATTATCACAAAGTAACCATAAATAACTGCTGCGGTTCAGGTGTCTCTCGAAGAAGTACGTACTCTGAAGGTGTTCGCCCACAATGCCACCCCGATCATTCAATGACATTTCTTTGCTGGTGGTTTTTAATTCTGATGGCGTGAGGGTTGTCATTCGCATAATAATGACAGTTGTGGCAATTGACGACACCATTTTTATAAAAGGTCGATTTGTTAGAAAATAACACGCGCAGAAGAAACTTGATGGATTTGTTGATAACCCACATGCAGAAGTCCTACCTGAGTTGAAACTTTTGAAATTGTAATTCCTGGGGCAGCTGAATCTTGAACAGATGGAACTGGATTGAAATGTTAGTATTCCTACTAATTTTACGTACACTGGTTTGAGGATTTTCCACAGTTACCACAGTTATGATCAACATTTTTTAAAAAGCCCGTGGATTGGGATGTGTTCTGCCAGGAAATTTTACAGCGTACACTCGTGACGCCAATAAACAACTTTTGTAACATTCTCCAAGAAAAAAAACCATGTCAATCAATTCTTCTTAAGTTGGGAGCAATTTAGTAACGTTTCATTAGAAAACTAACAGAAGGTGTCTTCAATTGAGTTTTAATTTAATTTTTTAAGTATTTTGACAACTGCACATCTTTTGTTTTATCATGGCACCCTTGTAGGTATTCGAAAGGACGTTTATTGACAAATCGGAGTTTTTTCTTTAAATTTTTTTTAGGGAATGTGTTTTTTCGTAGTGCCAATGGAAAATTTGAAGTTTTGGCTATCAAACGCTGTAATTTTAAATTAGGGGGGTGTTATTTGAAATTTTTGAAAAAATGTCAATTTGCGAATACCAATCAATAAATTTCCTTTTTTCCATAAAGTACCCAAAAATACGTTAAATTAGAACAGGCTAACGCTTGTCCCTCAAAAATAAATATACTTACCTGCCGCAATCCTCGGTGCGTTTTAGTCTCTGTCAAGAAAATTCCCAAAAAAGGGTGAAACTTTTCGGAAAAGCGGTTATAACAGCAAAACCGCTAAAGTTAGGGGCAAAACATGTTACATAAAGAAATAAGTACTTTTTGAGTGTTTTCCAAATCAGCTATAAAATATAGGGTGTTCTATTTAAAAAAAACATTAGTTTGATTAGCCACTGGAATACGGCATGCCACTGCTGGCCAGAAATGTTTTAGGAACATGGCAACGATAACTGCGAACAATTTTGCTCCTAGACTTTTTTCGATAAGTTTTATGGTAAAGAAGCTATGCTCCGAGAGAGTTTCCTGGTGCTACATCCTATATACTTAATAGTGTATCTCTGCCTTTTTGTCGCACCCACCAGTTTTCCCGTATTTTAGATCTATTATTACTTATTGAAGTTCTTTCATTCTTATCACCTGTTCCTCTGTCTTTTTGCTATCCTTCGTCGTTTTCAATTTCTTTTTTCCCTTTGGAGGATCATTTAGTAATTCTTCAAAGTGTTATTTTCTATCTTTCCATTATTTTTATTTCTTCTGTTATAATTTCTCCGTTTTTTCCCTTTTATTATTTTGTTATTCAGTGTTTTCTCTGTTCTTAAAAGTTTTCAATGTTCTATACAATTGTTTTTGGTTTCCTTTTGAATCTCTATCCATTTTTTCTCCAAAAGTTTTCCATTGATTTTCTTTTCGTATTTTGGATCAATTGTTTAGTCATTTTTCGCTCTTTTTTACATTTCGTGTATTTTTCTCCAGTTTATTTAATCGTATGGTACATTCGTGAAATTTAAAACATGGACACCACAATTTCTGTAAACAAAAGTTTGCACATTGTGAAGCGGGCTTAAGGGTATCATTTACAATTCTAACAGCAGGTAGTCTCAGCAGGGGTTATCTTATAGAAGGACTGTAGAATGAATCATTACACTAAGCACGTTTTAGAAAATAGGTAATTTACGTTGCTTACTTAATTTTTTCTTTAAAGAATATATTTGAAGGTATCGCTAATTAAACACCATAGCTCGATTAATTATCGAATCAAAATTTTGTTTAGAAATGTTTACAAAATAAAATTAGAAATAATTTTGATTTAAAAACGTCTACAAGCAATAACTTTTAAATTAAATCAAAAACTAAACATGGTTATTTGGGTTGACTGATTATTACTTATTTTTAAATAAATCTAACCTACTAATTATTGTAAGTTATTAAAAAAATCATTAAACTCTATTCATAATATTTAGTCCTTACAAAATGTATATTTTATGACGTTTCATTTTTTCTGTAGTTAATATAAAAGTGAAAATAAAAACTAAGGCAATTCTTATTGTCAACGTATATATTTAGTTTTTGACAAGAATTTATTACATAATTATAATTAAGATACCAAGTTATAGTTTAAAATTAAATGAAAACTTTTTTTAAATAAAGGTATTACTATATAAATAAATATAAGAAATCAATAATGGGTGTGACCTCCATTATTATTGATACATTCTTGGAGGCGTCTGCTCATTGACGCTATCAAGGTATCAATATAATTAATATTAATCGTTTCCCATGCGGTATCAATGGCTGCAATTAGTGCATTACGGTTTACTGGTATAAAATTTGGCCCTTGTTGTCTTCGGATAACAGCAAGTATTCGAGCCCAAACATTTTCGATAATGTTAAAATCTGGGCTTTTTGCTGGCCAGGGTAACAGCTCCAAGTTA
This sequence comes from Abscondita cerata, assembly GCA_030710515.1. Classification (NCBI taxonomy): domain Eukaryota; kingdom Metazoa; phylum Arthropoda; class Insecta; order Coleoptera; family Lampyridae; genus Abscondita; species Abscondita cerata. The sequence goes on along the minus strand of JALBCR010004300.1, from coordinate 26,159 downwards.
TTTTCTCGTATCCAATTGCGCACAACCCGAGAAGTATGAATAGGGGCGTTGTCCTTTAACAACAAAAATACATTATGAAAATGTTATTCAACAGATCCCGAACTATTTTTGGAGAAAGTATAGTGAAATAAGAATACTTACTTGTTGGAAAATATAATCTTCGTCTGGATAAAACACTTCGACTGAAGGTTTCATAATAGTTTCCAAAATATCTAAATACGCAGCAGAATCAAGACGTCCATCGATAGCCCAACAAACTCCTGGACCCCGCGCGCTAACCCAACCCCACACATTCACAGAAAAATAACCACTTCGTTTTTAGGACATATGTGATTATTTTCGTAACGAGTTCCTTCCATTCTAAAAACTTTTAGTGGTCCATCGTTGCGGCTATTGAACGTTTTTTCGTCGCTAAAAATCACTCGATTCCAAAATTCCAAAGGTTCGTTCACATATCGCCTTGCAAATTCCAGACGACGTCTCATATTTTCGTCACTGAGAACTTCTTTCGCAGCAGCATTATACTTCTTTATTCCCATCTCCTTTAATCTTTTTGTGCAGTTATACGGCATCCGGGAAAATGTGTATCTGCTATAGCCCTGGAGTATGTAGCAAATGGTTGTTCTGTTACGTAATGAAACAACTCGAGATCTTGAGCACGTGTAGATACTTTAGGTCTACCACTTCCGATGGCTCTTTCCAAAGTGTGTTCAAGATTCCATTTTACTCGGTAATGCCCTACGGTGCTTTTTGGTATATCTAACATACGTGAAATTTCACGCACGCTACGGCCCGCCGCTAATTCCGAAACAATCCGCGCTTTCAAATCAGCACCGAGATGAGGTGGCATTTTCACAACACTTGAAATTTTAAACTAAAATGGAATTTACATTTCTTACTTTATTTATTGGTTCACACTACCCCTTCTCAAACAGTAGGTAATTGTTTATTTATTACATACTTCTAATGACCAATGTAACAACCCTTAGAGCAATATGACTCAAAGGAAGTAAATTAAACAAGCAAGGATATTCTATTGTTATTGAAACTTATTCATAAAGTAAAGCCATTTCCTTATAATGCTAATGGACAGGATTTTCTTTTAAGTATTAAGATTACAATAGAGGACTTATAAACTTTCGAAAATATCTAATTATAAATATTTACACTGCAATTGCGCTTTTTCCTTAATAATTTCTTAGCAATAACATACACGTTCTTGGTTTTAAGTTGTCATAAATTTGATATGATATAAATTTGTGTTTCTAATATTACATCACAAACTAATCTTTATTCGCCAAAAATTGTTGCTTAAGTTGTAAAGCTTCGTACACACCTGAACAACAAACCGAGCAACAAACATAACAACGAACCGAAAGTCAAACAGAACGACAAACGATCTTTTATGATTTCCACAATCCGAACAACAAACGGAACGTTTGTGCTGTTCCCATAATTATTTTCAGTAGTTTTCAGTTCATATATTTATTATTGAGAAGAGAAAATTGCGGAAAACAAGAAGATAGTGCCAACCAAATTTTTACGCACAAAGAAGAGTAAAAATTATAATTTACTTCGCTTTTTTTATTTTGGAAATTTCCCGCCCAAATGATGCTAATAGGGACATCATTTTTTTCTTGCATTCTTAAACACTGATTAATTTAAAACATTTTTCTTCTGTCAACTCCATAATATTACCTAAAACACAACAAACCCACAAAAGGGAGGACAAAAATAAATAATTTAATTCTCCCGCATAAGTTTGTTCGCCGTTTTGTTTAGATTCGTCCAAACCTGCAAACGCATTCGCGCGCATTTTCTTTGATGTCGGAGAAAACCGACAAGTTGCGGGAACGCCGCAAACCGTTCGTGGAACAATCAGGACTTGCGAATCTGTTCTAAAATTCGTACGTAGCACCGTCCAAATTAATGTTCCGATTGCCGTTCGGTTCGTTGTTCTGTTTGTTCCTCGGTTTGTTGTTCAGGTGTGTACGAAGCTTTACAATAAGCATATTAATATGAACTATATCTTATGAAAGGAGAGTTATGTAACTATAATTAACGACTTAACGTTACGTTAGTAGATTCCATTTACTATTTACACATATTTTCTTGGAACATTCGATAATTAACTATCGGGATATGATGACCCTATACTTCGCAGGTTGTGCGCAACTGGATACAAGCAAATAACTTGGAGCTGTTACCCTGGCCAGCAAAAGCCCAGATTTTAACATTATCGAAAATGTTTGGGCTCGAATACTTGCTGTTATCCGAAGACAACAAGGGCCAAATTTTATACCAGTAAACCGTAATGCACTAATTGCAGCCATTGATACCGCATGGGAAACGATTAATATTAATTATATTGATACCTTGATAGCGTCAATGAGCAGACGCCTCCAAGAATGTATCAATAATAATGGAGGTCACACCCATTATTGATTTCTTATATTTATTTATATAGTAATACCTTTATTTAAAAAAAAGTTTTCATTTAATTTTAAACTATAACTTGGTATCTTAATTATAATTATGTAATAAATTCTTGTCAAAAACTAAATATATACGTTGACAATAAGAATTGCCTTAGTTTTTATTTTCACTTTTTATATTAACTACAGAAAAATGAAACGTCATAAAATATACATTTTGTAAGGACTAAATATTATGAATAGAGAGTTTAATGATTTTTTTAATAACTTACAATAATTAGTAGGTTAGATTTATTTAAAAATAAGTAATAATCAGTCAACCCAAATAACCATGTTTAGTTTTTGATTTAATTTAAAAGTTATTGCTTGTAGACGTTTTTAAATCAAAATTATTTCTAATTTTATTTTGTAAACATTTCCTAAACAAAATTTTGATTCGATAATTAATCGAGCTATGGTGTTTAATTAGCGATACCTTCAAATATATTCTTTAAAGAAAAAATTAAGTAAGCAACGTAAATTACCTATTTTCTAAAACGTGCTTAGTGTAATGATTCATTCTACAGTCCTTCTATAAGATAACCCCTGCTGAGATTACCTACTGTTAGAATTGTAAATGATACCCTTAAGCCCGCTTCACAATGTGCAAACTTTTGTTTACAGAAATTGTGGTGTCCAAGTTTTAAATTTCATGAGTGTACATTTTAAATATTGTATTGTGATGCAAGTGTTATGTATGGTGCTCCAGAAGATCAGTATAAACCTGTACAGTGTGGGGTGAAACCGTGTGCAATTGTAGTTTGTCTGTCTTGGCAAAGCATTTACTTTAATTTTTAGGAAAAACCACTGAAACTTAAACATGCCAACCCTTACCCAATCTTAGTATTCACATGTAATAATATTAATTATGTGTAATGTGATTGTGTTTTGTGAAATTGTATTTTCTAAATTATCCGGGAGGGTCTTTGATAACCAGGTCCGAAACCAAAGTGGTGGATTCTCAGGAACAACATGTTTTTCTTTGTTGACCATCATGGAGTACTGTAAGGTACTGATCACCTTCCATATTTTATATTTGCACCAAAATCCCCTATAAAATCACACACGAAAAACTCTAAAGAAAATTGACGTACGTTTTGACACAAAATTCTCCAGTATTGTCCAATGAGTAACTTTTTCCATGCTTCTTTCTTTCCTTAATTTGTATTTTAAGTTTCTCTGTCCACTATGATGTGTGTTTCTTATTATATTTCTTCCTTGCATTCTTGCATATCTCTTCTGCTGTATTTAGAACTATGTTCTTAAGGTATATCATTCCACTTTCAACACCCCTCTCCTTTATTTTGTTTTCGTATCCTTCCAGTTTGTTACTTATAGTTTCTTCGTAAAATAAAGCATAAAGATTTTTTAAACATGTCAATAATTTCTTATTGTTAACAATTTTGTTGCCAGTTTAATCATCAAATTCATCATCAAATAACCCGAATTAAAAAAAAATTAATTATTTTGCTAATAGAAATGTTTTTCAAATACCATCAAATGTGGAAAAACAACTACAAGGCTATTCGTTTGGAAAACTAAATCTTAAGTTATGTATACCGATAGCATTTACACTGACAGAACAGAACTGCACTTATTTTAGTTTTTTTAGTATCTTATATTTTCTCAAGAGGATACCGTTTTCCAAACAAAGAAAATTAAAATGTTAACCTTAACTTAAAGTCGAGATAAATTTTCCATTTGTGTAGTTAGGAGTTTCTTGTTATTAATTTTATTTTTAGTGTATTTATTTATAATTATGTAATCTATTCTTAAGATGAGCTAAAATTACATGGAACATTTTCAAATTATAATTTATATTAGCTAAGAGCCGATTTGGTGTAGGATTTCTGATAAATTAACTTTCAGAGATATCGTTAATAACGTGGTTTTACTCGATTTGGTTTTGTGTTACATACCTGAGGGGTTTAACTCTCCCCTTATGAACGTTGTTAGAATATAACGCCTCTTTCTCTGCTTTATATTATTAACAATAAATTTATAAATTTAACAGAGATGTCAAAATAAGTTTAGAGACAATTTATTTTTTATTGTTGGAGAAAACTTTGTTTAAATCATTATTTCCAGTGTAAGTTAACAAAGGAGCTGCGTAAACTTGTCAACACTTTAAAAGAGCATATAAAAACGTCAGCTGAGAAAACAAAATGTTCCTACTTGTAAAACTAATTATAATCTGAGTTGTTTCAACTCTGAACAAATTGTGTCTCCAAATTAGGTGTTAAAATTCTTATTCGCAGCCGAAATAAGAAAAGTTTATATTACTGTTTCAACACTTCATTATGCTTTTATTCTCATAATAAGGTTAAAATCTGGGGGTAAGAAATTCAAGTCATCTACAAGTTACGCTGCTTTTATATACGAAAACAAATATAGATTTCCTGTTAAACTACCAAACTGGTGAGAACAAATCTCTTAGAAACAGATAAATGAGATTAATGTCTTTATGTCCATCCCTGTTTCGTTTAACTTCATCTTTATCATACAAATGGGACATATCGATCAGTCGCAGAGTTTATCCTAATAGGATTTCCTAGTAGTTGATTACCATTTCAATAGAGGGATTTGTCATTTTCAATTAAAGTTGAGTCCTGCATCTCACAGTTCGTCCGGTCCGCAGAAGCTTTTAGTTAGAAGCAAAGGTCTCCAAGCTTTCCTTTTAAATTGACGCTAAACTCGAAGCTAATTGCTTCTCATCTACCAAAACCAGACATTTTTTTATCAATTTCTAACTGCATTATCATTTTTGTTTCGGTTTGTTGAAAGAAGAAAAAATAAAGAATAATTTTATTCAGTCATGTTGATCAGCGGATGATGGAGATTGATGCGAGAGAAAATTGGGGTGGAAATGGTGAAATAATTACCCCTGCACGCACCAATGTTTGCAGCTACCCAAAAATGGATTAATACATTTTTAATATGACTTGTGCAAACACGATCTTTATTATGTAACTAACTTTGTTTGCACAGTTTCGGTATTGTATGGAGGGTTTGTTTTTGGTAAATTTTATTTATGAGAATGATTGTGTTTTGTTAATATCGTTGCGTTAAATACTGAAAAAAAGCGGGGCGCGTCTTTTCAATGCGATAATTAATTGTTCGTGGGCTTTATTATTAGCTACTATTGATTTTGTTTTATAAATACGCAACAAACTTTATTTAAAAAAGTATAAAGTTTTAATTTGGCAACATATGTGTAGGGTAGAGGGCGAAACAGAAACGGGAATAAGTATATTTCGACATCATTTAACAAGTAATTTATAACAGAAATAAAATGATGGGTTGTGTAATAATGTGTTAGAAATGATTGCGTCGGTTCAAACTAAAGGGGAACGTAGACCACAAGGGAGTTAACGATATGCAGGGTTGTACCCCTACAACTACTGTATAACAATCATTTGAACATCTTGCATTATTTTATAAACGTAAAGGTTAGTTCGATTAATCAGTTACTTTTTTTTTGCTATAAAAACTTGCTTTTGTTATTTTTTACGTAACAGCTCCAGTTTAATTACTTAATATTCTTGGCATTAAACAAAGACAAGAAAATTATTTCATAATGGTTTTATACAACAGATAAGGACCTATTTTATGCAAAGGGCATGTAATGATTCCAAGCAACGAAATTAACCAAAGGCAAACTTGTAATGCGTTGCGAGTGTATTAACAGCCATTAAATGAAAATTAAATGTGCTACAGTCATACTAGTTGCAAATAGTCAAATTGGTAAATTTATGTTTGACTTTATAGCTATGGTAATAGTTAATAAGTGTAAAATAAGCAACGTTCTAAATTTGTATCATAATGAATTTCATATAAATTGTAAAATTCTAATAAATCTTCTTGAAAAGGTTAAATAATTGAGAAAATGTAGAATTCGGAAAACGGTTTCACTAAACACTTTTAATTACTTATATTTAAATTATTATGTTTTTGTTACAATTATTGTGTATTTGGTATATTTGTTTAAACATTACAGTAATAGACGCATTGTGTATCACAATTATTCTTTATTCGGTCCTAACCCATTGTTGAGGTTTATGCCAACACAGTAATACTTTAGATTTTAAAGTCATATGCCTTTGACCAGCTCGGTTAGATTTTTGTTAGATTACCCATACTGTGCAGGTTAGATGTATATAAGTTTCATCCGAGGAATGGACACATTGTAAAAAAGTGTACACCAGAAATCCCTTTTTAAAAAGTAAATTTTGGAAATCCTCAAATTGTTTGTGAAATACCAGGAATTCCTTTGTAAATTCTGTGAATACTCTGGGGAATCCTGCAAATTTCCTGAAAATCTTGCGAACTCCCTGGGAAATCTAAGTAATTCACTGTGAAATTCTATGAATTTTCTAGAAAATTATAAGAATTCGATAGAATCAGATGTCATTTTTTTAAATAGTTTTGTATTTTTTTCAGTTGTATTAATAATATACAACTGAAAAATGTCGGATAGTGAAATTGAGTGTACTTCCCAGAACTGCGGCAATCCGCGCAAAAATTAACATTACATCTTCTACCAGAGAAGGAGCAAATTACGATACGAAAAACGTATAAAGGTTTCCGCGACTGGTGCTCCAAGAAGGAGGTGAAAATTACACTTCCGAAAGTGTTCTGTTAGTCGATTTTGGTGATATGCCTAAAACTAAAAAACCATCCTCCATGTGGTCCCAGTACTCTACGCTCAAAAGTACTATTAATTTAAAGGAAAATGTTAATATCTGAAATATTGCAAATTAATAGCATATATAAAAACAAAACCTGGGATATCAACCTAAAATTAAGCACATTTTCCAAGGAAAATACTGAATTTTTTTTAAAGAACGCACCCTTTTGAGTTTTAGCCATGTAAAGTATTAATCGTAGGTATTCATTTCTTGGCTTTGTCATTATTTTCAATATTTTAAGCTGCTTCACAGTTATTGGTGTCTCAGGCGCATGTAGAAGTGATGAGTTGTTCAAAAATGAAAACAGGAGATATAAACCTTCAAGAAGAAAGAGCTATTATAATTATTCCAAATACAAACACCTACCAGCCGAAATCATTTGTCGTGATTGATACTGAATTGCTTGCAATTTAAAACTTTACATTAATCTACGTAATAACGTTGAGGGTGATCGATGAGATACGGCAAATTGACAAAACAACCCTATGGTCATAACTCCATTGCGCAGTTTCCCAAAAAAATTGCAACTTATTTAAAACTAAGTGACGTAAATATATACACTGGCCACTGTTTTCGCCGCACAGCAGCTACTATATTTTCTAATAGTGGAGGAGATATCCTCAATTTAAAAAAATTGGCAGGTTGAAAGTTGAGTATAGTGGCTGAAGGTTACGTAAGCAGTTCCTTAGATAAGCAATTAAAATTTCTAGCATGCTTTCTACTAAAGATTCTATACACTCATGAAATTTAAAACTTGGACACCACAATTTCTGTAAACAAAAGTTTGCACATTGTGAAGCGGGCTTAAGGGTATCATTTACAATTCTAACAGCAGGTAGTCTCAGCAGGGGTTATCTTATAGAAGGACTGTAGAATGAATCATTACACTAAGCACGTTTTAGAAAATAGGTAATTTACGTTGCTTACTTAATTTTTTCTTTAAAGAATATATTTGAAGGTATCGCTAATTAAACACCATAGCTCGATTAATTATCGAATCAAAATTTTGTTTAGGAAATGTTTACAAAATAAAATTAGAAATAATTTTGATTTAAAAACGTCTACAAGCAATAACTTTTAAATTAAATCAAAAACTAAACATGGTTATTTGGGTTGACTGATTATTACTTATTTTTAAATAAATCTAACCTACTAATTATTGTAAGTTATTAAAAAAATCATTAAACTCTCTATTCATAATATTTAGTCCTTACAAAATGTATATTTTATGACGTTTCATTTTTTCTGTAGTTAATATAAAAGTGAAAATAAAAACTAAGGCAATTCTTATTGTCAACGTATATATTTAGTTTTTGACAAGAATTTATTACATAATTATAATTAAGATACCAAGTTATAGTTTAAAATTAAATGAAAACTTTTTTTTTTTTAAATAAAGGTATTACTATATAAATAAATATAAGAAATCAATAATGGGTGTGACCTCCATTATTATTGATACCTTTTTTTTTACTGGTATAAAATTTGGCCCTTGTTGTCTTCGGATAACAGCAAGTATTCGAGCCCAAACATTTTCGATAATGTTAAAATCTGGGCTTTTGCTGGCCAGGGTAACAGCTCCAAGTTATTTGCTTGTATCCAGTTGCGCACAACCTGCGAAGTATAGGGTCATCATATCCCGATAGTTAATTATCGAATGTTCCAAGAAAATATGTGTAAATAGTAAATGGAATCTACTAACGTAACGTTAAGTCGTTAATTATAGTTACATAACTCTCCTTTCATAAGATATAGTTCATATTAATATGCTTATTGTAAAGCTTCGTACACACCTGAACAACAAACAGAACAACGAATCTAAAAAACGGCGAACAAACTTATGTGGGAGAATTAAATTATTTATTTTTTGTCCTCCCTTTTGTGGGTTTGTTGTGTTTTAGGTAATATTATGGAGTTGACAGAAGAAAAATGTTTTAAATTAATCAGTGTTTAAGAATGCAAGAAAAAATGATGTCCCTATTAGCATCATTTGGGCGGGAAATTTCCAAAATAAAAAAAAGCGAAGTAAATTATAATTTTTACTCTTCTTTGTGCGTAAAATTTGGTTGGCACTATCTTCTTGTTTTCCGCAATTTTCTCTTCTCAATAATAAATATATATGAACTGAAAACTACTGAAAATAATTATGGAACAGCACAAACGTTCCGTTTGTTGTTCGGATTGTGGAAATCATAAAAGATCGTTTGTCGTTCTGTTTGACTTTCGGTTCGTTGTTATGTTTGTTGCTCGGTTTGTTGTTCAGGTGTGTACGAAGCTTTACAACTTAAGCAACAATTTTTTGGCGAATAAAGATTAGTTTGTGATGTAATATTAGAAACACAAATTTATATCATATCAAATTTATGACAACTTAAAACCAAGAACGTGTATGTTATTGCTAAGAAATTATTAAGAAAAAGCGCAATTGCAGTGTAAATATTTATAATTAGATATTTTCGAAAGTTTATAAGTCCTCTATTGTAATCTTAATACTTAAAAGAAAATCCTGTCCATTAGCATTATAAGGAAATGGCTTTTACTTTATGAATAAGTTTCAATAACAATAGAATATCCTTGCTTGTTTAATTTACTTCCTTTGAGTCATATTGCTCTAAGGGTTGTTACATTGGTCATTAGAAGTATGTAATAAATAAACAATTACCTACTGTTTGAGAAGGGGTAGTGTGAACCAATAAATAAAGTAAGAAATGTAAATTCCATTTTAGTTTAAAATTTCAAGTGTTGTGAAAATGCCACCTCATCTCGGTGCTGATTTGAAAGCGCGGATTGTTTCGGAATTAGCGGCGGGCCGTAGCGTGCGTGAAATTTCACGTATGTTAGATATACCAAAAGCACCGTAGGGCATTACCGAGTAAAATGGAATCTTGAACACACTTTGAAAGAGCCATCGGAAGTGGTAGACCTAAAGTATCTACACGTGCTCAAGATCTCGAGTTGTTTCATTACGTAACAGAACAACCATTTGCTACATACTCCAGGGCTATAGCAGATACATTTTCCCGGATGCCGTATAACTGCACAAAAAGATTAAAAGAGATGGGAATAAGAAGTATAATGCTGCTGCGAAAGAAGTTCTCAGTGACGAAAATATGAGACGTCGTCTTGAATTTGCAAGGCGATATGTGAACGAACCTTTGGAATTTTGGAATCGAGTGATTTTTAGCAACGAAAAACGTTCAATAGCCGCAACGATGGACCACTAAAAGTTTTTAGAATGGAAGGAACTCGTTACGAAAATAATCACATATGTCCTAAAAAACGAAGTGGTTATTTTTCTGTGAATGTGTGGGGTTGGGTTAGCGCGCGGGGTCCAGGAGTTTGTTGGGCTATCGATGGACGTCTTGATTCTGCTGCGTATTTAGATATTTTGGAAACTATTATGAAACCTTTAGTCGAAGTGTTTTATCCAGACGAAGATTATATTTTCCAACAAGTAAGTATTCTTATTTCACTATACTTTCTCCAAAAAATAGTTCGGGATCTGTTGAATTAACAAGAATTGCCTTAGTTTTTTATTTTCACTTTTATATTAACTACAGAAAAAAATGAAACGTCATATAATATACATTTTGTAAGGACTAAATATTATGAATAGAAAGTTTAATGATTTATTTTTAATAACTTACAATAATTAGTAGGTTAGATTTATTTAAAAATAAGTAATAATCAGTCAACCCAAATAACCATGTTAATTTTTTTGATTTAATTTAAAAGTTATTGCTTGTAGACGTTTTTTAAATCAAAATTATTTCTAATTTTATTTTGTAAACATTTCCTAAACAAATTTTGATTCGATAATTAATCGAGCTATGGTGTTTAATTAGCGATACCTTCAAATATATTCTTTAAAGAAAAAAATTAAGTAAGCAACGTAAATTACCTATTTTCTAAAACGTGCTTAGTGTAATGATTCATTCTACAGTCCTTCTATAAGATAACCCTGCTGAGACTACCTGCTGTTATAATTGTAAATGATACCCTTAAGCCCGCTTCACAATGTGCAAACTTTTGTTTACAGAAATTGTGGTGTCCAAGTTTTAAATTTCATGAGTGTACCTGTAGAAAATATGGTCGTCACCAGGCAGTTTCAATTTTCAACTTTCCAAGATGAACAATCAAAAACAACCTGTTCTTAATAAGGGAAGTTCCAACTTGTTTAGTTTCTTTTCAGTAGCTCTGTATAAAGATGGCCTTAGTCGCTAACATTTCTCATACCCCACATGTCACTAGCCGAATTAAAAGATTAACTCCATGTTGAACTTGAGGAGAATACAAATGCCGTTTTCTTAATCTACCTGCACGAAATAGTATAAATAATATGCTCGTGATTCATTTACAACAGTACAATTTTTTACAAAGTTGGAAAATTGATTAGGCTTTTCAATAATAATTGTAGCTTACTTAATAATGACCAATAACATAATTAGATTTTGTAACAAATACAAGCATAATAAGCATTTCAAAGTTGTGCTTGGTGAGTTTGGCACTTTACATATGCAAGAACTGGGTTTTGCATATTTTTATTAAATTAATAGCAAAATTCATACTTACTCATATAATTGCTTGAGAGTGTTCTTTTTCGTCCAAAATTGTGTAATACTTGTACAAACCATATCTTTATTAAACAAACAGAAATACCAAAAACTGTACCAAAAAACTTTACTAGGACATGTGTTTCAATAGCTAAGCTATCATCATAAGCAATACCGGTACTAAAATTAAAAACAATAGGAAGCTTATACCGTGTGTCCCAGGGAGAACGCATCATAGGATTTTTATTAAGACAAAATATAGAACGGACCTACTTCTGCTATGATATTTTTCACAGTCGCGATACGACGTGCGTTGTAAGTGTCAGTTGAAGTAAGAAAGAGAGAGCGGTTTGTGTGTGTGACGATTGTCATGTCTACCACACCTGTAATATTCCTTTTGACATTTCTCAACCTAAAAATTTATTATTTTGTTTTTGCGAAAATTCTAATTGTTTAGTCGCTTTGATGTGATCGCTTTCTCAAGTAAGTACAACATAATTACGCATAATTATTTTCGTAAATTAATTTTAGGTTATAAACAAAAAGTACATTATAAAGAATATTAAGCTGATTTAAGATGCAGTTATATCAATATGATTAAAAGTGCCTATGAAAGTATAATTATGTAAACGGATTCAGGTTTCATTTTTATACAGCATGTTAAGAACTTCACGATATAAGACCGATACTTGTGTAAAACACGATGAAGGAAGAACCAGAAGACGACAGTTTCATAGGCAAGGAATATTATTATTTTAGTACCTACCTAAAAAGTGATTTAACTTGGAATATTATTTGCAGGAGTCGTACAAGCTAAATGTAGGTAAACAAAAATGTTGTGATTATTTGAGAATGCCAAATAGTTAACAGCTTTGAATGTTTGAACCTCAGTTTGAACTCACAAAAAGAATAAGGTTTGTATTTTAAATTATTTTCTTTGTTTCATATTCTAAATTTCAGATCATAAATTTAAATCTCTGCAAATGCACACATGAGATCTATGCACACAATCGCCAAACCTTTGTAAAATGAATTTAAATTATGTTTATTAATAAAATTGATTTTCTTTGAAAGTCGTGTAAAATTCTTTTTGTGATTTTTTGGTGGTCCTGAAAAGGACCGTTTTGGTTTTTGGGTAGGTATGCAGAAGTGAAAGCTACATTTTATTTAAGCCAGCAACTGCTTATATTAAATGCTCAAACTGCTGTCCATTTACTGCTAAACAATGCCCTAATCGATTATAAAAATTGCGTTGCACATTAGAGATTACGTTTGCCGGAACATTAAAGCAAACTTCTACAATTCTGTCCTTTAATGACTCGACAGTGATGTGTGGTCGATCTGAATACACTTTAGAGGCAATGTATGACCATAAGAAAAAGTCAAGAGAAGACAAATCTGGTGATCTCAGTGGCCAAGCAATTTTACCACCTCTTCCAATCCAAGTTCTGGGCAACGCATCATTTAAGAGGCCTTTACCAGATTAGCACTATGAGCTGGACACCCATCGTGCTGATACCAAACAACAGTATCCTCTTCAGCAACTTCGTGCAATGCTGGTAGCACATGCTCAATTAATAGGTCACGGTACTTAACAGCAGTAAGTGTACCCTCAATAAAAAAGAACCTATTACGGTATTGAAAATATCCCAGCCCAAACATTTACTGATTGGGGATATTGGGTGTGAGCTGGTATAAACAGATGAGGGTTTTCTGTGCTCCAAAAACGGTAATTTTAAATGTTTGGTGTTCCATTTAATGTAAAAGTGCATTCATCAGTAAACCACAGATTTTTAATAAAGTTATCGTCATTATTAGATTTTTCCATTAAAATTTCACAAAATTCTTGTCTTTTTCAGCATCCGTTCTGAAAAGCTCTTGATGTTGAGAATAATGGTAGGACTTATACTTGTGTTTCTTTAGTATTCTATGTACACGACTTTTACTTAGACCGCAGTCAACACTTAGTTGTCAAACACTTATGATCGGATTATGCTGAACTGCTGCTAGTACATCAATCTCGTCGTTGTTGTTGTTAGGCCTGTCAAGCTGCACCAGCTTTGGCCGCTTGTGAACACTGCCAGTATTTTCAAGGTTTGAAATACTCGCATGACTGTACTAGCACTTGGAATCGGTCGATCTTGAAAAAGTGCAGCAAATAATGCTGAACAGTTTCTATAGCTTTCACCACTGCATACCCATTTAACAATTTAAAATTTTTCAGCAGTTGTATACACACTCATTATTGCAGAAAGTTATAAAAGTAGCGCTAATAATTAAAATTTAAGTTGGTTGCTGCAACTTCAGAGCAATCAAAATGACACATATCGAAGTCGCATTGGTTGAAAATTTCAAAGCACTAGTAGATCCATTCTATATTTTGCCTTAATAAAAACCTATGTTGCGTTCTCCGTGGGACACACGGTATATACTATCTGCGTGTCACGTATCATTAAACTTACTGGATTCTTAAATAAGCTTAAATAATTCCGAAAATCCTAATGGACCGTTATCATCATAATTCATAAGCAAATTTCTGTTTTTATAAATTTCTAAACTTTCACAAGAATCAAGTTTGTTGTTATTATCTGCCCTCTTAATTCCCGATTTATCACACATTTCTATTGGGTCTTTCGGATTGCCTAAAAGATTTTGCAAGTTGTTACTACTAGAGGTTACTGTTTTATAATCAAATTTTGAAAATATTATTTGAAGACCTTTTATGTATGTGGGATAAAATATCTAGATATAGATATTTATCGTAAAGATACTAACTCTATGAGGTTTACAACAAATGATTCCAACCATAGCATGCAACATAAACTTGTATCTTTGAACTTTTAGGTTTACAGATTATTACATTTCCCATTGTCAAAACCAAACTTTGATAAAGAACTGCGAAATATTAAGCAGATAGCATCATACAATGGTTTTCAAGAATCAATTGTCACAAACATAATTAGAAAACATAAACATACGTTAAACATTAGAAACATTACAACGTTAGGAACTAGTAATAGCAAAATAGAAAGGAAATATGTCAAATTACCAAATTATCCCACATACACAAAAGGTCTTCAAAAAATATTTTTACTTTGCATATCTTTATTATTATAAAATCAAAATCCATGTAGTAAGTGTAACCTATTAAATCAGTTTTAAACTGTCAAAGTCAGCACTTGTAGCGGAAGTATTTTTATGAATGTGTAGTTTATACGACAGTCGCCCCGAGATAGATTAGAAAGTGGCTACTTTCGGACCGATTGTTAGTCATTACTACCTCGTGTTTTAACCTTTTCGCAATGTATTCTTAAAATCTCTACTTTCCAACTTTTACAAGGTTCAAAACCTGTATGTTACTAATTGTGAATAAAAAGTATATTCCAGGTTTTTACGATTTCATAAATTTGATATTCGATCCTATGTACTAATAGTAAACATTGTGAACTAAATTATACCGAGCGATCAACAATTATTTAGATCATAGATCATTGAAATTTTGTACGGACATAGGTCACACGCTTTTATTCGATTTGGCCATGATTGGAAACACCATTCTCAACGTAAATTTTATTTTCTGATGTTCTGATGTAAAGACCAAAATTGATCAATAATGACAATAAATTGACGTTTATTAGCAGAGGTTATCAAAGACCAGAAAATTCTGTCAGTGTCTAAAAGTCATAGTCACCCCTTATCTAAAGAATAGCGATCATCTTATCATCGAGATGTTAATTTTGGACAACTGAGTTTAATTTATGTCTTTGAACTTGATTATTAAAAATTTCAATTTTAAGTCGATTTTAGGTACAAATCATTTATTAAAAATTCTGACGAAAAAGGTATAACAAAAATAAACATTTATATCATTTATAAAATACTAAACAGTCATTAAACTATTTTAAAAATAAAGAAAACAAATATTCTAAAAAAACCGTTCCTTTTGGAACACTAAGAGGAGTACACTTATTATATTTACTTTGATTTTTTGAAATATCGTCGATTTAAACATTCTTGAGAATTTTTAAAATTAATTGGCTCAAAGAAAATGAATTCATAGCAGACATCTGATTTTTAGACCAATTAAATACATTTTTTGCTTTATATGGGTTTTTCGAGGAATTTTGTTTTAATTTCTCGCTCGATTTGTCGCTTAAAATGTATCCGATTAACCAATCGTCTTCGTAATATACAGCATAGTAACGATTAAGTTTAATCTCTATTTTTTCGGAGTGGATTGCGACGTGGAGAGCTTTCTTCAGATTGAGTTTTCGAATATGTTTCATTGTAATCACTCATCATGATTAATCACATGGTCCTCACTATCCTCAAAACTTGCTTCAGAATCTATTACGCGTTTTCTTTTAAGGTTTTGATTTTTTTTTCTGCTGTTTTGCTTGTTTTTCCGTCTTTACGTTCAGTAAAAAAACGACACAACCAATCTGTGTTAACTCTTGTTGAAGAAAATATCAAAAAATGTTCTCCCTACTCCTAAATTTGATATCTCTATTAAGTTGCCGTATAGTTCGCGACTAGGATTATCAATTTCGTTGTTCAACGCTGTAGTTTCTATAGGTAATTAATTTAAAAATTCAAAGTGTTCATCAGTGAGCGAATTTGTTTTAGTAAAGATTCATTATCTTCAGATTTATCCCTTTCAATTAAATTTGGAATAGAAACTTTGTTTAAAAAATCGTTTTCACTATGTTTTTTGACTTTCATCTGCAATGTTTCTTCATCTCGTAAAGCGCACTCCATAGCTTTCTGCACTATATCTTGAATGACGTCGACTGTGAATTTTGAAAAATCGATATTATGTTTTATCATGTATGTATGTATGTATGTATGTAATTTTCCTTTTTTTGTTCTCTTGGAAAACCACATTATCTTTCAAGTCGTTTGTTAAATACCTGTATTCGATTTAAGCGCTGATCAAATCTTTCATACTAAAATTATCAACTGTAAAGTACGTTGATGTCATCGATCGGGTGGGTCGAAAAGTCTTTTACATACTTGACTACTAAATAATGAGAGAATAAACATTTTTGGTGTTAAGGCCAGGTTCAAGATGATCCGTATATCGTTTTGATCCGTATATCGTTTTGATCTGTATCGTTTGATCCTTGAAAGTATTTACAAATCTTTTGGAAACGGCCCATAACACCTTTAAATTTATAAATAACTTACGATCATGTTCCGACTGACTTCGTACATTTTTACAAATTTTATAACCGGAAATTCTTCTACGACAACGTAAGTACATCTTTTGGTTTAAACTTTTAAGTAAAATTATGTCAATCATTTTTTAATTTCTTCTTTATTTTGCAACAGTTTGCAAATTGTGTACTTACAGTACTTAGAAACTTATGTCGATGATATCAATCGATTCAGAAATTTCTCCCTATTTCTAGTTTACTTTTACATTTTTAATTTATTATTCATTTAGAAGTTTTAATGTAAGACCTTTACGGGTGAGATCATTCAAAGTTACCCCAACAACTTTAATTCTACCTGAAATTATCATTCTCATGAAAATTTTTAACGAGATTAATAAAAACGCATAAAAAAAATACACAGTACCATGTATCAAAATGTGTTTTTTAATTCAATGTCTGGATCAGTGACTATATATCCAGACTTTCAACCGCTTTAATTGGGGACCAATACCGATAGATGTTGTGGGATCAATAGGAGTCGCATTGCCACTCGCATCGCCACTTACATTGGCGTAACCATAAAGCATTTAATAAACATTAAAATTTATTAAAAAATCATTTTAATTCGTTTATTGGTGTGTTTAATTATTGAAATATATAACAAAGATTCCGTAAACATGCACACGACATCTATCGGTATTGGTCCCCAATTAAAACGGTTAAAAGTCTAGGATATACAGTCACTGGTCTGGATCAATAAACGAATGTATTATCAAAAGCATTAGCTTTAGATAATATTGAGTTCTTTGCCTGTTAGGCATTTGTTTGAGGCGATTGCTAACTTGGTCACAAATTTTTTTCGCCGTTTTAAAATTTATTTTATCCTCTTAGATTGTTTTAAATGTTCTACCGAAACAAAGAAAGAGCCCATGGAAAGTACAACATTATGTTTTAAAATCTGGTTCTTAATTTGGTGCCGATATGTACAGTATCCTGCACATTTGAGACAGCTTTAGAGTCTTTATTATATCCAGCTCTGTATCAATCCCAGCTAAACGAACTAATAGTAGTTAGTGACCGAAGATTTGCATTTTGTCGCATTGCATTTTTCGAAACTAAGATGATGTCACAAATTAGTTTCCAACCAAGCAGGGCTGATCCCCAGAAGCTTAAAGTTCAATTCGAATATCTTTTGTCTTTTTCAAAAGAGGCCCAAACAATCGGGGGACACACTGTATCATTTCAAATGCTTGTTTTGAATTTGATGCATTAAAAGTTATACATATTTACCGGTTTTAAAACGGAAATAATTGAAAAACAACAAATATAATATTAAGGTTAGTCAATATAAAATTGTATGTATTTCTGATAGAATTTTTGTAAAAATAATCATGTAGTTCTGTATATTTTATTTATTGTTTCATGTATCTCAAAAATTTGTATAAACATGTACTGTACCTAGTAAACAGTAATTTGCATAAATATAACGGGCATACTTAAAAAAATTTTTAAATTATCGACCAGTGGCGTACTACTAAATGCAGATTAAAATTACAATTCTAATTATAATTATTTGTTATATGTTTTATGTTACTCTACTGTTATTACTTAAAAACTTTAGTGTATCGTTAAAGAAGAAAAGTTTAGTCTATTATATTGTATTGGTTTGCTTCACTTTTCTTGAGTTCTTGCTAGGATTAGGTTGGTGGCTCTCTATACAGTTTTGGAAGCTTTCGTATACATTAGTACAAATCATCCCCACAACCCATTCTGCGACATATGAGTTAAGGGTAAATTTTTCAAACTGTCTTGTAAATACTTAAATTTTTCTAGTTCTTCATCAACAAACCTATAACAATGTAACAACAAAATAAATTTTATACAACCAGCAAGAGAAGCACGCTGGTTTTAAAACCAATTAGTACATGTTAGGAATAAAGTAGAGTCGTAGACAAGGTCGATTTAGCTACATAAAGTAAATCAAAACTATAAATCGACAGATATTAAAAGGAATGAGAAGAAATATGGTCGTAGGAAAAACCTGAAAGTAAAGATTGATTATATGAAAGGGGACGAAAGTCACAAATCAACTGTAATGAATAAATCAAGAGGTAGACGTATAAATAATATTTGAAAGTATCTCAATTCCCCAAACATATAAGAAAAAAACAAATAAACAAAATAGTGCCAAACGTGCTTACATAGTGAACAACAGTGATAAAATAAAAATACCAGAGTTGCCGGAAGTTCATGGAGAACACAACAAACAAACACTAGATAAAAATATGGAAATGGACGATGACATTGCAGAAGCTACAATTGGTATGGTTTGGTAACGTGAGTTTAAAAAATATAGCAAAAAGTAGTTATTTTCGTATAGAGAGGAAAAATACTTTTCTTGATTTTTTCTTTTAAAATACGTATACTTTTTCCCGGACCTTAAATTTCAATATTATTTACGAGGTAGCTTGCAAGCTACTGATATCACTTGCAAAATTCTACAATTTTGTTCTTTCTAGGAAAATAAAAAAATAGTTTGCTCCAATTGATTATGGAGCTCTAAGAAAGAAACTTTCATCAGAGCTGGTTTGTTTCTATCTAGACGACGGACTTCTGGCAGGAAATAAAAAAACTGTCTTGTCTGATTTTTGAAAGGTCATCGATTCATGTGGGGAAATTGGATTAGAGATCAATCCCAAAAAAATGCAAATTGCACTTCTGCAATATTGCAGAATCTCACTTTAACAAACTTTCTCCAGGAATCAATATTGTACAAGATTTAGCATTACTTGGAGCTCCGACAAACGACTTATCAATAGAATCAGTACACTCAAAGAAAGAGAATGGATTGCAAGTGCTATTATCATACAGCCTATTACTTGTTGAGAAACTGTTTCGCTGTTCCGAAATTAACTTACCTATTACGGACTACACCTTTTGGAATCTTAAAGATCTTTTATGCAGTATGGATTTAATGTTTAAAACTACAATCCAAAAACTATTCAACACTCATCTAAACGAGAGCCAACATTTAAGAGCTGTACTGCCAACAAGTAAGGGGGACTTGGAATCGGGTGACCATCAGACATTGTAATTTCGGCTTTCTTTTCCTCAGTATATGCAACATCTTGACTTGTCAATATGATATAACATAATGATTCAGACAATCAGAATATTGCACTTTACGAGAAAGCAATTTTGAAATGTAATATTTTAGGTAACAATTTGAACACCTTTTCTGCAAAAAGTTGGGATAACATTTTAACTACTTTAATTTTAGGTAATCAAAAATATGACACAGAATACGAGAAGCAATCTATTTGGCCCTGGAAAAATCAGAATCAAACTCTTGCCTCAACGCGCTTTCTTCGCAATCAATAGATACCCTCTTAGATAGCAACTCCGTTTGTATCTCAATCGTTTTAAGACTTGGTTGTAAATTATGCACCATCCACACTTCAATATGCGGAGAAAAATCAACTGTTTTAGCAGACACGGATTAAGTTGTTCAAAAGCCTTGGACGGTACTCCACACACCAAGAGCTAAACAGCATACTAGCCCATCACTAACATCCACAAAGATCCCTTGCCATTTAGAACCTGTTGGAATATCAAAAAACAATGGAAAACAAAATGACAGTGTACTTTAATTTCTTGGGAAAAAAAGAAATGTTTAATTTGGGACGCCGCTTGCTCAGACTCACTAGCTCTATCTCTTCTCCAAAATTCTTGTAAACATGTTGGAACATCAGCCAAAACCACTGCTTCTAACAAGAGAAACAAGTACTCTAATGTTATGGAGGGAGGATACATTTTGTTACCGTTTGCAGTCGAAACCTTAGGACCATGGTGCGACAAAGCGATAGAATTTTCGAAGAAATTAGGAAACCCAAATAGGAGAGCCATTTTCAATGACCTATTTTATACAAAGGATAGGAATAGCAATTCAGAGAGGAAGTGCCATACCAGTAATGGAAACTTTTCCCCCAGGCAAACCCCTCTCAAAATTTTTTTATATTTTAAAATAGTGTTTTAGTTTCAATTTTGATTTTGTATTTAATTTAATTGACAATTAAAACGGAAGAGGAGAGAGGGAGAACGACCCGGAAGAAGCTTCTACAATAGCTCAAGTGTTGGTCCCAAAAGATTTTTTACCTATATCTTCTACTTCATAATTGACCTTAGAGATAAATTGCGATTCATTATAAATTTACATATTAGAAAAATCAGTGATAGCGATTCCTTTCATCGTTTTTGAGTATATTAAAATCATCAACTTTATAAAAGTCTTTCAATTTTTACAATAAAGTGTATTATTTTCTAAATCGTAATAATGTTAAAAAACCTCACTCACATATTTTTACATAAATTGTATTCAAATTAATACAATTACATCGAAGAATTAGTAGACAAACTTACATTAATTGAAATGTTTTATGCGCAAATCGTGCAGCATCAAGAGCATTTAAACATACAATTTAAATGTACTTCGAGGAGCATGAGTTTCCAGACAATTTTCGATCGAATAATTCCTGAATGTTTGAGGATATTCGTCTTGGAATTCTTCTAATCGATTGTGGTATTTATCTGAGTAAGTCATTGTAATTTCCTTAGGTTTCAATAAATAAATATTTAAGTATAAAGGTTTTTTTTTAAGATTTTAAAATAAACTTTTTGGCGTAAACAATATAAAAGTCACGTACTTGACAATTATCAATAGAAATTTCAAAATTTTTGTTTTTTTATGTAAGGGTTCGTGGACCATCTTTTGAGGGATTATTATAATCAAAAGAAGAAGATGAAATTTTTAATTTTTCTAACTTCAAACAGGCGGTTTTTCCTTGCACTGATAAATTCAATGAGAAGCACGTGTATGTAGGTTCTGTTACCTGAATCTGAATTATCACTGGCGATTTCAAAAGCACTACATTATTACGCCCGACGTGTTATGCTATGGTTTTTAAAACAATACCAAAAAAAAAAAAGAAGTTATGTTTAAATTTAGATAAATAAATGTTTATAACGGTTTTACAATAATTGCTGATTAGATTATAACCAACTTTGTTGAACTTCTTAGTTCAATTTCGCTTAAATGAATCGAAAAGTAAAATCCGGATCATTTTCTTTTCTAACTCTATTCTTTTGACTTATTTTTGGATTGTTACAGGAATATGGTTCGAAACTACATTCGAAAGAAAGGCTCCCCTTTTTTTATACAAAAGAAAATCTGGAAGGCAGGCCACGAGCCGTAAAAAGCTGTTAACCTAACCCTATATAGAACCGCGAAAATGTATAAAATACCCAAACCTACTTTATTCACCACGGCGTTACTATGCCTAACCGGGAGCTTCTAATCGAAGTTTACTTCGGATGCCTTTTCTATTCCTGGATTGGTCTGTTATGAGCGACACCTTATTTCGACTTGGCAAAACGTCTCTCTCCAGATAATGATGCTTGGAAAAAAGTGGTTCCGTCGGATCAGCGTAAACGTATCATTCAAGCTAACCACGATCCGTCTTCCTATGGACATTGTGGCAGTTTTAAAACTACTGCCCCAATTTTACAGCGGTTTTGGTGGCCTAAAATTACATGCCGGCGTCGCGAACTACATCCGACAATATAAAGTCTGTGCGGCTCACAAAGTTAAACAGCATGCATCTCCGGTAACTTTGCTCCTCGAGCTAGACCTACTTATCATTGACAGATCCTCTCCTGCAACATTGTTGGTCCTCTTCCTCGACCCACGAAAGGAAACTCTTACATCTTCGTTGTAGTAGACTGTTTAAAATTTCACTTTTTTCCCATTCATTACGGCTAATGCTACATAGTACGTATACTAGAACAACAGATCTTCCTTCTCTTTGAACTCCTCAATATCTTATCTCAGACAACGTGGGGTTCAGTTTTGCAGTAAAAGAATTTAAAACGACTTTCCAAACGAATATGCGACAACTATTCTTATACAGCCAGATATCTCTCCGTGCACTAATCCTGTTGAACGTGTAAATCAGGGTTCTGAAAACTATGTTAGCAGCGTACACTAAGTTGAATCAATTAGTGATATATTGCTTTGCAGAGCCCTTCTTTAGTGGAGGTGTAAAGACAAAACAACTCAGTTAGCTGCCAATGCCGACGTTTCGCCCACCTTTGTGTGGGCTTTATCAAGGCTGGAAAGTATTTTATTGAGATGGCATACGGTACAGCGGGTTAACAATTTTACATCATTTACAAATTACATAAGACATAAAAACGAACAAACAGATCGCGATGGCGTTAGATTACATCGAGTGACATTGTGTAAAATCTTATAAAATTCACATAAGAACATAATTTAGTCAATATTCATCAACACAATATAGCAATAAAAATATAAAAATATATTATTAACAGTGTTAAACTGGTAAGAAGAAATTATTTAGAAAGGAAATTTTGTATTTATAATAAAACGAGATAAAATAATTGGACTCACCTATTTGCAAAACCGAGTGGTAGTCAAGAGCTTATATATAAAAATAAAAATCATCAACAGATGATAACGTCACAATTAATAAATAACACGTAATGTAAATAAAATAGAAATTTAACAATTTTAAATACCACACGCAAACACCATTGAAACAGCGAACGTATAAACATGATAACGGTACTTGTTAAAAGATAAAGACCGCTTTTATGGAATTTGCGTACATGCATAAAATGAAAAGATTGTATATATGTAAATAATCAAGTAGTTAATAATTGAGTAGTTAATAGGTTAGTAGGTTAGACTAGATTAGTTAGAGTAATTAGCATGCTACGATTAGTTAGGTAGATATTAATGGTTAGTTAGTTAACAGGTGGTGGGTTGAAGTTTCAGGTGGTGGGTTTTGATTTTACTTATGATATTGCTGTAAACTGTACTTAAATTGTTTGTGTCTGTGTTAAAATTCACGTTTTGAGGGTGCATTTTGATCGCTATCATTTCTGAGACTAGCCTTTTTTAAAATTATGTTCTACGTCTAATATTACGTATTGTCTTCGAAGTTGAAAGTGTGTCCTGTGCATTTATTGATGGGATTGAGAGTCCTGTCTCTTCTGTCTGTTTTTACAATTATATTGGTGTTGTTTGATACGTGTACTCAGTTTTTGTTTTGTCTGCCCAATGTAGCAACAGGGGCAGTTGCTTATAACCGATCTTATATACAACATTTGATTTATCCAACTGTTCAGTCTTGTCTTTTAAGCGCGAGTAAATATTGTTATAGATTGATTTTTGTTGGCATAAGACTATTTTAGAACTGTCATTTTTTAAAATGTTTATTATTTTATGGCTCAGGACAGGTACATTGATGATTTTTTAAAAGAAATTGTTTCCGTTGAATTATTGGTGTTGTTCCGGCTAGTTGGAGGTTGAGTGTGATTAAAGTCTCTGTTTATTAGTTTATTTATAAATTTGTCTGGATAATTGTTGTTTTTTAATATGGTTTTTTTTTTAAAAACTGTTTATTTTTCTCATGGAATGTGATATCACTCAATTTAAGCATTTTATTCAGCATTGCCCGTAATAGCCATTGATTTTTGGTGCAACGGATGTTTAGAGAAATAATTGATAGTCCTCCCTGATGCCATAGGTTTTTTATCATGTCGGTTATGATACTATTGTTAGTTCTTATGAGTAGCACGTCCAGAAAAGGAAGTTTTGAATTTTTTCTGATTCTACGGTGAATTTTAGGTGCGGATCATAGTTGTTGAATATTTCTAAAGTTATGTCGACCATGTCTTGGGGGATACATGTAATGATATCGTCGACATACACAAACATGAATGTCGGTGTACAGTTAAGACTGATTAGTTGAGTCATAACGGTGGTAATAAGGTCGTGCATAGTAAGATTCGCAAAATTGATGAGGCCGGATTACCCATTGCCGTCCCCCGTCTTTTGTAAGTAGAAGCGGTCTTTATGTTGGAAATAACCTGTGTTGAAGATAAAAACAATAAGTTCTACCAACTCGTCTAAGTTCAGGGTAGTGAAGTAACATAGATGTGTCCAATATTTTTAATTAATGAGATAACTAATTGTTGCTGATGTTGGTGAATAGAGACTTTACATCAAACGAGACCATGATATGATTGTCGGGAATAATAAAAGTTCTTATTTTATCTGACAAACTCGTAAAAATTATTTACGATTATATTGAAATAAACAAGATACGTTAGAATAAATTTCAATTAGTAATTTCGAGATAGCATAACTTGGGGAGCCAATGCAAGACACAATTGGTCTTATAGGGTTATCAGGTTTATGAATTTTTATAAGGCCATAAATTTAGGAGCTACCGCTGTGAATGTAGTTATTTGTTTGTATGTGCGTATAATCAACATGTCCTTTGTTGTATAAATTCCTAGCAATTTTGTTGTTTTTATTTTTTGGAACGAATTGGTGGGGTCTCAATTGTTAATCATATAAGTGTTTGTGTCTGTTAATACATTCGTCAACTTTTTGTCGTAATCTGCTTTGTACATTACTACTGTGGCATTTCCCTTTGTCTGATTTGACAACTAATAAATCATGATTTGTTTTAAAAGAATTTTTGGTGGAATTAACTACATTGCGCAAAATCCAGTCTTGGTGACTTATGTTGTTAGTGTTTTTATACATGAAGTTAGTGATTATGTTGACCACACTGCCGCGTAGGATTTCACTTCTATTGGGTTCGTGTGAAGACAAAATATCTTCGACATCTTTAATTGTTGATGATAGGTAGATTATTCATGTCGTAATTGTATGAGTGCTTAGGACTTAACGCGAGGTATTGTGTTACATCATTGGTAACATAAGATTGGTAAGCAAGAAACGCAATTGTTATTTGATATTGTAACATTATGTTGCAGGTTTTTAATATTGAAAATTTTTATTAAGTTTGGTTCGATTTTTTTGCGAATTATATTTTTGTTTGTTTTGATTATTTTATGGGCAATGCGACGATCAGGATTATTAAGTGAAATGTTTAGTTGGTTATTATGATTGCAATACGCTGAAGGCGAATTTTCCAATATGTGACATCGATTTCTTACATTTAACGTTCTTTTCTTGGAAAACGCTACTACTGGCCAATTTATTATTGTATGGGGGTGTATTCTGCTTGAATTAGGTAAGTGCACTTAAAGAATTGTTAATATGAGACGGTGTGATTTTTGTTCATTTACATCTTTTTAGAAATGTCTTCCGATCTATTAAGTTGGTTAACTTTATGCTGTCCGCGGTGATTTTGTTAAATGAGCAATACGTAACTGAACGAAGTACAACAG